>NDFG01000004.1:29572-101790 GCA_002167245.1 Sporophila hypoxantha | reverse complement strand
AAGTTTTCCTCTGTAAAATTTTTATTTTACTTTTTATTAAACCTTTTCCTATTTCCAACACAACCTCCAATAATCCTACACCATCCCAAGCAGCAGAACTGTTTCCAGTGTAACAAATTCACCTTAAATCTCATAAAACCAAGCTCAAGGATTAACCCATTGCATCCCTGTGCCCAGATGGGGCTCGGGGGGCTCAGGGGATGGCAGTGAGTGTGAGCAGGAGCCAAACTCAGGGATTAACCCATTGCATCCCTGTGCCCAGAGTGTGGCTCGGGGGGCTCGGGGGATGGCAGTGAGTGTGAGCAGGAGCCAAACTCAGGGATTAACCCCTTCCTTCCCTGTGCCCAGAGTGTGGCTCGGGGGGCTCGGGCTCGGGCGATGGCAGCGAGTGCGAGCAGGAGCGCTGCCGCCACTTTGGGGGCTGGTGGGACGAGGACGCTGAGGACGAGCCCTGCGTCTGTGACTTCACCTGCGTGGCCGTGCCCCGCAGCCCGGTGAGCCCTGCCCTCCTTGTGTCCCCTCCCCTGGTGGCACAGCCCTGCCGGGGCTGCCCTGAGCCGTGCCCTGGCCCTGCTGCCGGCAGGTGTGCGGCTCTGAYGGCGTCACCTACGGCAACGAGTGCGAGCTGAAGAAGACGCGGTGTGAGAAGCGCCAGGAGCTCTTTGTCACCAGCCAGGGAGCCTGCCGGGGTGAGTCCCCTGGGAGGCCACTCCTGCTTCTGGGTGTGTCTCCTGGGGAGGCCACTCCCCCTTCTGGGTGTGTCCCTGGGTGTGTCCCCAGCTGTGTCCCTGGGTGTGTCCCCAGCTATGTCCCCTAAAGGAAACCACACCCTCCCTGCTGGGTGTGTCCCCTAAGGGAAGCCATGCCCTCCCTGCTAGGTGTGTCCCCAGTTGTGTCCCTGGCTGTGTCCCCTAAAGGAAGCCACGCCCTCCCTGCTGGGTGTGTCCCTGGGTGTGTCCCCTAAAGGAAACCATGCCCTCCCTGCTGGGTGTGTCCCCGGGTGTGTCCCCTGAGGGCAGCCACCCCTCCCTGCTGGCTGTGTCCCCAGCTCTGTCCCCAGCTGTGTCCCTGCTGTCCTTTCCCTGGGAATGAGCAGGAATTGCTCTCAGGGGCCACCCCCCTGTCCCTGTGCTCTGCAGTCCCCTGTCCCGGGCCTCCCCTGCAGTTCCCAGCATCTCCAGGAGGATTTATGGGAACGCTGCGGGATCCCGGGTGCCAAGGTGACCCTCGTGTCCCTGTCCCCCCTGCAGCCCTGGCCACCACCCCGCCACCCCTGCTGGCCGTGCACTGCAGCCAGAGCGTCTACGGCTGCTGCCCCGACAACGTCACCCTGGCGCTGGGCGTGGGAGCTGCAGGATGTCCCAGTGAGTGCCACCCCCGGGGACACCGGGGACCCTCGGGGGGCTGGAGGGAGGAGCTGGGGTGCTGTCCCCGGGAGATGAAGCTGGGCCCTCCCCAGCTGTAGGATTGTGGGATATTCAGGTTGGAAAAGCCCTTCTGAGCCGCAGCACCGCTGTGGTCACAAAATCCTGTCCCCAAGTGTCACATGCCACCCCTGAGCCACATGCTCAGGGTTTTGAGCATTTCCAGGGTTGGTGATTCCAKTGCTTCCCTGGGCAGCCCATTCCAAACCCTGACCACTCTTCCAGTGAACAAATCTTCCCAAAAATCCAGCCTGAACCTCCCCTGRTGCAACKTTTCCTCTGGTCCTGTCCCTTGTCCCTGGGAGAAGGGACTTGACCCCTCCTGCCCCACAGCCTCCCACTGATGATCCTCCAAAGTCCCTGAGCCACCTCCCAGGCCTCAATCCCTTGGGAATGCTGGAGGGGACACTTTGGATGTCCCCAGAGGTGCCTCCAGGGCCTTGGTGCCTTCAACCCATTGCTGGGCTCAGGCATTTCCACCTGCCAGAGTGRCAGGAATATTCCATGGAGGGAAACSTGTCACCTGGGACCTTSCAGAGGCCCAGTGACAGCTGGSTGACCCCCTGTGCAGGAAGCTGAGCTGGCCAGGGGCTCATTAATATTTATTCACTAATTATCCAAGCCAGCAGGAGCATTTTGAAAGGCTCTCAACAGCTGAGGCTGTGGCTGTCTGATGGGGGAAACATCAGCCTGTGGAGACACAGCACCAGGGTGGGGTAATGCTGAGCAGGGAGAGCTGGATAATGGGGGAAAAACAGCTGGATAATGGGAAAAAATCAGCTGGCTAATGGAGGGAAAAGCAGCTGAAAACTGGGGAAAAAGCAGCTTGGATAATGGGGGAAAAAACAGCTGGATAATGCGGGAAAAGCAGCTGGAGAATGGGGGGGAAAAGCAGCTGAAAAATGGGGAAAAAGCAGCTTGGATAATGGGGGAAAAACAGCTGGAGAATGGGGGGAAAAAACAGCTCGATAATGGGGGAAAACCAGCTGGATAATGGGGGTGAAAACAACTGGATAATGGGGGGAAGAAGCTGGATAATGGGAAAGGCTGCAGGAGCTGTGGGGGTGTTGCCCAGGGGGATGCTCCAGGGGATGGGAGCATTTCCATCGCTCTGGCAGTGATGACCTTTGGGTTTTCCGGTGGAAATTCTGCCCCCCAATCCATAAAATCCATGGAATCCATGGACACAGCTCCCCAGGATTGATGTTTCCAGTGGAAATCCAACCCCAGTTCGTGGACACAGATGCCACCAGTCCGTGTTCCCCCCTGTCCCGTCTGTGTCCCTCGCCACTCAGGAGCAGTTTGAGCCCCCTGGGCGAGGTTTATGCATGGACTTTCCCTTTCCCTGCCCTGGGGTGTCCTCACCCCCTCCCCGCTGCTGCCCAGGTGTCCCTTTGTGCCCCTCCCTGTCCCTTTGTGCCCCTCCCTGTCCCTTTGTGCCCCTCCCTGTCCCTCTCTGCCCCTTTCCCACTGGGACAAGGACAGCGCCTGGCTGTCTATCTTTGGCTGCCTCCCCTCCATCAAGCTGCTCGTTAATGAATTAATAATCACCCTCTAATAGCTTCCTTCCCCTTTGATGTTAATGAGAGAGGAGCCCTTGATGACATCGAGCTCCTGGTGGCAGCCTGGGGGCTGGCGGAGGAGAGCAGCTGGTGGCACGGGGTGGTGACACGGGTGTCCCCTGTGTCCCTGCCCTCAGGCACGTGCCAGTGCAACCCCTACGGCTCCTACGGTGGCTCCTGTGACCCGGGCACGGGGCAGTGCTCCTGCAAGCCCGGCGTGGGCGGCCTCAAGTGCGACCGCTGCGAGCCCGGCTTCTGGAACTTCCGCGGCATCGTCACCGACGGCCGCAGCGGCTGCACCCGTGAGTGACAGGGACAGCTGGGGGACACTGCTGGGGGACAGGGTGGCACCTGGGAGTGACTAGGACACTGCTGGGGGACAGGGTGTCACCTGGGAGTGACAGCGAGGGGACACTGCTGAGGGACAGGGTGGCACCTGTGAGTGACTGGGACAGGGACAGCTGGGGAACACTGCTGGGGGACAGGGTGTCACCTGGGAGTGACTGGGACACTGCTGGGGGACAGGGTGGCACCTGGGAGTGACTGGGACAGGGACAGTGAGGGGACACCCCTGAGGGACAGGGATGGGGCACCCCTGAATGACAACAAAGGGACACTGCCCTCGAGAGGGACAGGGCGTCACCCATGAGTGACAGTGAGGAGACACCCGTGAGTGACAGCAAGGGGACACCCCTGAGTGACAGGGATGAGGCACCCCATGACTGGGACAAGGGTGTTACCCCCTGAGTGACAGTGAGGGGACACTGCCCACGGGTGGGACAGGGGTGGGACAATGCCCTGACAGGGGTGGGACACTTCCCTGAGTGGCAGGGATGGCACATCACTATCCCCCTTCCCCCGTGGCTGCCAGGCCCCCCTTCCCCCTTTCCCACCCTATAACTGCATTTTCCTTTTTCTCACCCCATAACTGTGTTCTTTCCCCCTCTCTCACCCCATAACGCATTTCCCCCTTCACCACCCCATAACTGTTTTCCCACCCCACAATTCTGTTCTTTCCCCTTTCCCACCCCATGACTGTGTTTTTCCCACCCCACAATTCTGTTCTTTCCCCTTTCCCACCCCATGGCTGTGTTTTTCCCCCCCCATGGCTGTGTTTTTCCCCCCCCATGGCTGTGTTTTTCCCCCCCCATGACTGTGTTTTTCCCCCCCCATGACTGTGTTTTTCCCACCCCATGGGCTGTGGTTTTCTCCCACCCCATGGCTGTGTTTTTCCACCGCCATGACTGTGTTTTTCCCACCCCATGACTGTTGTTTTCCCACCCCATGGCTGTGTTTTTCCCCCCATAACGTGTTCCCCCCCCCCCATAACTGTGTTTTTCCACCCATGGCTGTGTTTTTCCCCACCCATGGCTGTGTTCTTTCCCTTTCCCACCCATAACTTGTGTTTTCCCCCACATGATGTTTTTTCCCCCCATACTGTTTCCCCCCCATGGCTGCTCTCCCGTCGTTGCAGCGTGCCGCTGTGACCCGTGGCTCGGTGCGGATGACTGCGATGCAGAATGTCGGGCTTGTGCTCCTGCCAGGACGGGCAAATCATACGGGCATGAAGTTGCACCCAGTGCCCCGACGGCAGCAGCCTGGGCACCGCCGGCTGCCACAAGGGTGAGGGCCTTTGGGCTTTGGGTCCTGGTTATTTGGGGTTTGGATCCTGCTTATTTGGGGTTTTGGGTCCTGTTTATTTGGGGGTTTGGGTCCTGCTTATTTGGGGTTTGGGTTCTGATTATTTGGGGTTTTGGGTCCTGCGGCACTGGGGGTTTGGGGCCTGGTTATTTGGGGTTCTGGGTCCTGCATAACTGGGATTTACACTCCTGTCTATTTGGGATTTTGGCTCCTGTCTATTTGGGATTTTGGCTCCTGCCTAACTGGGATTTTGGCTCCTGTCTGTTTGGGGTTTTGGCTCCTGCCTAACTGGGATGTTTTTGCTCCTGTCTATTTGGGATTTTGGCTTCTGTCTGTTTGGGGTTATGGCCCCTGTCTATTTGGGGTTTTGGCTCCTGTCTGTTTGGGATTTTGGCTCCTGCCTAACTGGGATTTTGGCCCCTGTCTGTTTGGGGTTTTGGCTCCTGTCTAACTGGGATGTTTTTGCTCCTGTCTATTTGGGGTTTTGGCTCCTGTCTGTTTGGGGTTTTGGCTCCTGCCTAACTCGGACGTTTCCTGGCTCCCCTCTCGCCCTGCCCAGACCCCTCAGCGCCCAGGTCGTGCGAGGAGCTGAGCTGTGACTTCGGGGCCTCGTGCGTGGAGCTGAACGGCTTCGCCCACTGCGAGTGCCCGTCCCCGCTGTGCCCCGAGGCCAACACCACCAAGGTTTGGGGACACCCCTCTGGGGGCTTTGGGGTGGGACACAAAGTCCTGCAGGAGCTGTTCCCTGCTGGGCAAGGGGGACACACGGGGCACAGATGTCCCCTGGCACCCCTGGGCTGCCCTGGGTCCCTCTGTGCCCCAGAGGAGCCCCCCAGAAACACTGCCAGCATTCCCAGTGTCCTGTTGGTGTCACTGGGAGGGGCCCAGAGGTGCAGCTCCGGTGTCCCCTGTGTCCCCAGGTGTGTGGCTCTGAYGGTGTCACCTACGGGGACCAGTGCCAGCTGCGGACCATTGCCTGCAGGCAGGGCCAGCACATCACGGTCAAGCACATGGGGCAGTGCCACGGTGAGTGTCCCCTGGGCAGTGCCACTGTGAGTGTCCCCGGGGCAGTGCCACTGCTGTCTCTTATACACATCTAGATGTGTATAAGAGACAGGCGCAGTGCCACGGTGAGTGTCCCCTGGGCAGTGCCACTGTGAGTGTCCCCGGGGCAGTGCCACGGTGAGCGTGCCCTGGGCAGTGCCATTGTGTGTCCCCAGGGCAGTGCCACGGTGAGTGTCCCCTGGACAGTGCCACTGTGAGTGTCCCCGGGGCAGTGCCACACTCAATGTCCCAGGGCAGTGCCACAGTGAGTGTCCCCTGGGCAGTGCCATGGTGAGTGTCCCCTGGACAGTGCCACTGTGAGTGTCCCCTGGGCAGTGCCACTGTGAGTGTCCCCTGGGCAGTGCCACGGTGAGTGTCCCCAGGGCAGTGCCATGCTCAGTGTCCCCTGGGCAGTGCCACGGTGAGTGTCCCCAGGGCACTGCCAGCCCCATGTCCTCAGGCTGGCCCTGCCACCCCCTGGGACGTCCCCTGCCACAGCAGCTGCCCTTCCCAGGCTTTGTCACCCCCTTCCCAGTGCCACCCCCTCACCTCTGTGTCTGTGTCCCCGCAGAGTCCATCACCCACACGAGCCCCCCGGTGTCCCCCACGCCGCTGCCCACAGTGCCCCCGGAGCTGCCCGTGCCCCCTCGGGCCACCCCACGGTCCCCCCTGCCCACCGGGGCGGCCACCAGCCCGTCACTGCCGCCAGCCAGGCCCACRGAGCGAGGCCACCCCACCACCGGGCGTGTGACAACGGCCAGGCCGGCCACCACCACGGCCTGGGTCACCCACGGCGTGCACAGGGCCACCATCCGCCCGCTGGCCACCGTGCCCGTGGTGGYGGCCACCGGCCAGCCCGGCTACGGCGAGTCCGGCAGCGCCGAGGGCAGCGGGGACCAGGACACGGGTGCCAGCGGGGACCAGGAGGCCAGCGGGGCAGGATCTGCCGGTGAGTGCCACCCCCGGGGCTCTGGGCTGGCTCTGAGTGTCCCCAGGGCAGTGCCACGCTCAGTGTCCCCTGGCCAGTGCCACTGAGTGTCCCCAGGCCACTGAGTGTCCCCTGGCGGTTTCAGCCCCGCCCTGGGTGTCACCAGGAGCAGGGCAGGTGCCACACAGAGGTGTCACTGCTGGGTGTCCCCCGTCTGTCCCCCAGGTGAGGAGGAGCCGGACGAGGGCCAGGTGACATCCACGCCTGCCATCGAGAGGGCCACGTGCTACAACAGCGCCCTGGGCTGCTGCTCCGACGGCAAAACCGCGGCCGCCGACGCCGAGGGCACCAACTGCCCCGGTGAGCCTGGGAATGGGGACTGGGGTCCCTGTGGGGTCCCTGTGGGGTCAGGAGTGGGGATCCCTCAGGGTGGGAGGACACAGAACTGCCCCGGTGGATTTGGGGCTGGTTTGGGAAGGTTTGGGGTCCCTTTGGGGTCAGGAGTGGGGATCTCTCAGGGTGGGAGGACACAGAACTGCCCCGGTGGATTTGGGGCTGGTTTGGGAAGATGTGGGGTTGGAAGTGTGGGATCTCTCAAGGGAGATGAGCCACAGAGCTCTCCAGGTGAATTTGGGGCTGAAGGAAACATTTGGGATCCCTTTGGGGTCAGGAATTGGGATCTCTCAAGGGGATGACACACAGAGCTCTCCAGGTGAATTTGGGGCTGGAGGAAGGTTTGGGATCACTCTGGGGTCAGAAATCGAGGGCCATGTCCCAGATTTTTCCTCAATCAAGTCCGTCCTTGTTTCTTGGGGTTTCCATTGGAACATCCCCTTTGCCTCTGGGAAAAAAACCCAGCACTTTCCCTTTTAACCCATAAAGGGTTAAAAGTCCTGTGTGAAGGGAAAGGGAGAGGAAAAAAGGGAGAGGGGAAAGGGAAAGGAAAAGGGAAAAGGAAGAGAGAAAGGGAAAATGGAAAGGGAGAGAGAAGGGGAAAAGGGAAAGGGAAAATGGAAAGGAAAAGGAGCCTTCTGTGTGGTTCCCACAGCGGGATCTCTCCATCCTCTGCATCCCCAGGGCAGGATCCAGCCCTGGCACTCGTGCTGCAGCTCCAGGCTGGTTTGGCAGGGCTGTGGTTGCCCTGTGCCAGGTGTCCCCCTGGCCCCCAGCCCCAGGTGTGCCCATGGGTGCCCCCGGGCCCTGGCGTGTCCTCTGTCCTCTAACGTGTCTCTCTTGTCACCCAGCGGTGCAGGGGGGCTGCTCTCCGGGCCGGAGCTCGCAGGAACCCGTCTGGTAAAAGCTGCCATCTCCAGCCTGGTCCTTGCCATCTGCTCCAGCACTAACCCTCCATGRCTGTGCCCGCCCCATCCCGACTAACYCRGYGCTGGCACTACCCACACACYGCCATCCCCCTCTGCCAGGGACCGCGGCGCTCCCTCGCCGCCCCTGCCCAGCTCAAGGGCTTTGTCTTGTGTTCCCTCCTCCCCAGCCACCAAGGTGTTCCAAGGAGTGCTGATCCTGGAGGAGGTGGAGGGCCAGGAGCTGTTCTACACCCCGGAGATGGCCGACCCCAAATCCGAGCTCTTCGGGGAGACGGCGCGGAGCATCGAGAGCGCGGTGAGCCCCGTGCCCCCCGTGGGGCACAGCTGGCACCGAGGGGACCCTGCTGGTGCCCTGAGAGGCTGCCCCAGAGCAGAGTTACAGAGTAAAGCAGGGAGCTGGTAAAAGGATCTCCTCAATGGATTCACCTTGGGCCCACACCCAAGGTGAACCCAAAATGGTCACAAAATGGACGATGGTTCCCTGTCCCAACTGATTTATGGATCCTGTTCTTCCCTTGGCCCTAAAGAACAACTGGAATTGTCACAGAACATCCTTGTTCCATTTTATGGATCCTGTTCTTGCCTTGGCCCTAAAGAGCAGCTGGAGTTGTCACAGAACATCCTTTTTCCATTTTATGGATCCCGTTCTTCCCTTGGCCCTGTAGAGCAGCTGGAATTGTTTATGGATCCTGTTCTTGCCTTGGCCCTGTAGAGCAGCTGGAATTGTTTATGGATCCCACTTTTCCCCTGGCCCTAAAGAGCAGCTGGAATTGTTTATGGATCCCACTTTTCCCTTGGCCCTAAAGAGCAGCTGGAATTGTTTATGGATCCCACTTTTCCCCTGGCCCTATAGAGCAGCTGGAATTGTTTATGGATCCCATTCTTCCCTTGGCCCCAAAGAACAGCTGGAGTTGTTTATGGATCCCGTTCTTCCCTTGGCCCTAAAGAGCAGCTGGAATTGTTTATGAATCCTGTTCTTGCCTTGGCCCTATAGAGCAGCTGGAATTGTTTATGGATCCCACTTTTCCCCTGGCCCTAAAGAACAGCTGGAATTGTTTATGGATCCCACTTTTCCCCTGGCCCTATAGAGCAGCTGGAATTGTCCCCTGTCCCCTCCCTGTCCCCGGGCTGCCTTGCAAAGGCTGGGAAGCAAATCCAAGCCYGGATCTTTCCCTGGCAGGATCCCCGTGCCAGGATCTCCCCGTTAACCCTTTCCTTCCCCAGCTGGACGAGCTGTTCCGGGGTTCTGATGTCAGGAAGGATTTCAGGAGCATCCGAGTGCGGGACCTGGGCCAGAGCAGCGCCGTCAGGGTCATCGTGGAGGCCCACTTTGACCCAGGTGGGGCCACTCCCAGTGGGAATTCTGGCTGGGGAGGAGAAGGAAAGAACCATCCTAAAATTCAGTGGGGTTGGGTCTTTTATCCTGCTAAATTTCCATGTGAGCRGAGATGGGAGGAGCAGCACGCTAAGGAAGCTGGAAGGGTTTTCCTTGGGAAGGAAGGATTATTTTCCTTGGGAATGGAGGGATTATTTTCCTTGGAAAAGGAAGATTGTTTCCTTGGGAGACTTATTTTCCTTGGGAAAGGAGGTTTATTTTCTTTGGGAAGGAAGGATTATTTTCCTTGGGAATGGAGGGATTATTTTCCTTGGAAAGGAGGATTGTTTTCCTCGGGAAAGGAGAGTTATTTTCCTTGGGAAAGGTGGTTTATTTTTCTTGGGAAAGGAAGATTATTTTCTTTGGAAAGGAAGATTATTTTTCTTGGAAAAGAAAGATTCTTTTCCTTGGGGAAGGAAGATTATTTTCTTTGGAAAGGAAGATTATTTTTCTTGGAAAAGAAAGATTCTTTTCCTTGGGGAAGGAAGATTATTTTCTTTGGAAAGGAAGATTATTTTTCTTGGAAAAGAGGATGATTTCCTTGGGAAAGGAGGGATTTGGGGATGTCATGGGAAGGAAGTTCCTGTAGGAATGCTCACTGTTGCTCCCTCCTTTGCCCTCCTGGCCGGGCTCAGCCACGTCCTACACGGCCGCCGATGTCCAGGGGGCCCTGCTGAAGCAGCTCCGGGCTGCCAAGAGGAAAACCATCCTGGTGAAGAGGCCCCAGCAGGAGCACATCAAATTCATGGATTTTGGTGAGTGCCCCTCGCTTGCTTTGGGGTTTCAGAATGCCACAGGGGCTCTGCTGCTCTTGGGAACCCCTCAAAAGCTTCCCCGGGTGGGTCCTGGAATGTTTGGGGTTGGGAGGGAYCTCAGAGGGGTCTGGCCATGGGCAGGGATCTTTCAGAGGGTGCTTGGACACTTCCAAACCCACACCTGACCCTAAAACTAACGCCTGACACTAACCCTAGTGCTAACTTTACCCAAATCCATACCTGACCCTAAAACTAACCCACACCTGACCCTAAACCTGACCCTAAAACTAACCCATACCTAACCCTAAACCTAACCCACACCTGACCCTAAAACTAACACCTGACACTAACCCTAATGCTAGCTTTAACCCAAATCCATACCTGACCCTAGCCCACACCTGACCCTAAACCTAACCCACACCTGACCCTAACCCACAGCTGACCCTAAACCTAAGGGTAACTTTAACTCGAATCCATACCTGACCCTAGCCCACACCTGACCCTAAAACTAACCCAAACCTGACCCTAAACCTAACCCACACCTGACCCTAAACCTAACCCTAAACCTAACACATACCTAACCCTAAAACTAACCCACACCTGACCCTAACCCACAACTGACCCTAAACCTAAGGGTAACTTTAACCCAAATCCATACCTGACCCTAGCCCAAACCTGACCCTAAACCTAACCCTAAACCTAACCCACACCTCACCCTAAAACTAACTCATACCTAACCCACACTTGTCCCCAAAACTAACCCATGCCTGACCCCAACCCAAACCCACATCTGACCCTAACCCTGTCCCACAGCTGACCTTAACCCATGCCTGACCCCAACCCAAACCCACATCTAGGCCCTAAAACCAACCCCCAGCTGACCCCAAACCCACCCCAGCCCCCAGTCAAGCCCAGCTGAGCCTGTCCCTGCTGTGTTGCAGACTGGATCCCCCGGCTCTTCACCACCACCGTCACCACCACCACGGCCACCACCATGGCCCCTGGCACCACGCGCAGGGTGCCCGCGGCCACCGCGGCCCTGGGGCAGCACGGGGAGCCCGCGGGCAGCCCCGGCCCCGTGGGCACCACCCGCAGCCCCGTGGGCACCACCCGCAGCCCTGGCACCACCCGCAGCCCTGGCACCAGCAGCAGCAGCAGGAGGGGGAAGCCCACCCAGCTGCCCCCTGGCACCCCCCTGGCACGGCCCTGCGAGTCCCAGCCCTGCCTGCACGGTGGCACCTGCCAGGACGACGGGCACCGCTTCACCTGCAGCCTGTTCCGCGGGCACAGGAGGGGCTCTCTGTGAGAAATGTAGGTGGTGATGTGAGAAATCACAAATTTGGGGGCGTAAAAATCACTTCCCACCCCCTGCTGTGGGGTAGGATGCCACCCCACCCTGTGCCAGGTTGTGCCAGGCTGGATTTGGGCATTTCCAGAGATGGGAAACAGCTAAAAACCCACTCACCTGGAGCTCTGCAAGCTGTGGGTGTCCAGCCCTGCTGGTTTAATGGGATTTGACACAACAAATCCCATGGAAAATGACAGTGAGTGTCCAGCCCTGCTGGTTTAATGGGATTTGGAGTCCCAGATCACCCCAAGGAGGCACAGACAAGTTCCCTTTTTCATGAACCCAAGCTCAATAAAAGTTGCCTTTTCCCCCCCTTTTTCCCCCCTTTTCCCCCCCACTTTCTTTCTTCTCCCTTTCTTTCTTCCCCCCGTTTCTTCCCCCTCTCTTCCCTTTTCCTGTCCTGTTCTCCCCCCATTCTTTCCCCCCCATTTCCCCCTTTTTGTTCTCCCCCATTCTCCCCCCCTTTTCCCTCCTTTTCCTCCTTTTTTCCCCATTTCCCCCCCCCTTTTCCCCCTTCTTTCCCCCATTTATCCCCCTCTCTTCCCCCTTTCCCCCTCCCGTTCTCTCCCCATTTCCCCCCATTTTCCCCCCATTTTCCTCCCTTTTATCCCCCTCTCTTCCCCATTTTCCCCCCACATTTTGCCCCCTGTTCTCCCGTTTTTCCCCCCATTTTCCCCATTTCTCCCCCCATTTTCCCCCGTTTTTCGCCCATTTCCCCCCCCATTTCCCCCCCCATTTCCCCCCCATTTCCCCCCCATTTCCCCCATTTTCCCCCCCATTTCCCCCTGTTCCCCCCCAGCCCCCGTGCGGGGTCCATCCCCAGTTTCGGGGGCAGCTCGGTGCTGGCGTTCCGGACCATGCGCGCCTACCACACCGTCAGGATCTCGCTGGAGTTCCGCGCGCTCGAGCCCCGCGGGCTGCTGCTCTACAACGCCCAGCGCCACGGCAAGGACTTCATCTCCCTGGCGCTGCTCGGCGGCTTCGTGGAGCTCAGGTCAGCCCGGGGTGGGGCTCGTGTCCTGAAAGGGGCAGTTCGTATCCCAGCAGGGAGGATTGGCAGCCTAAAAGGCCTCCAAACGGACAAAAATTGGGGTTTGTTTTGGGTTTTGGGAGGGTGTGGTTGGTATACTTGAGCTCAGGTAAGCCCCAGGACCCAGGACAGGGAATTTGCACCCCAAGAGGGAGAATTTACACCCCAAGAAGGGGAATTTGCATCCTAAAATGCCACAAAGTGGACAAAAATCAGGATTTTTTTAATATTTTTTGGGGGAGTGGAATACTGGCGCTCAGGTAAGCCCCAGGACCCAGGACAGGGGAATTTGCATCCCAAGAAGGGGAAATTGYATCCTAAAAAGCCTCAAAGTGGACAAAAGTCAGGATTTTTTTTATTTTTGGGGATGTGGCTGGAATATTGAGGGAGCTCAAGCTCAGGTGAGTCYCCCTGGATGGTGAGATCCAGGACCCARGATGGGGACTTAGGGAGTTTGCATCCCARGAGGGGGAATCTGCATACTAAAAGGCTTCCAAGTGGACAAAAATGGAGATYTTTTTGGTTTTTGGGAGGGTGTGGTTGGAATACTTGAGCTCAGGTGAGCCCCAGGACAGGGAACTGGTATCCTAAAAGGCCTCCAAGTGGACAAAAATTGGGATTTTTTTGTGTTTTGGGGGAGTGTGGCTGGAATACTGAGGGAGCTCATTCCTTCTTTTCAGTGAAGTGGAGCTTTTCAAAAAGCTCCCAAGTGTGGGAGGTTGGGTTTTTTGGCAGGTTGGTTTTTTGGCAGGTTTGGGGTTTCTTTGGCAGGTTGGGTTTTTTTGAGACATCTTTTTTTGGTGGGGTTTTTTTTTAGCTGGGATGAGAAGTGCGGAGAGGGAGGAAAAAAGGGAAGGGGGGAAAGAGCCAGAGTGGCTTTTTTTGTATTCCAGAATCCAACAGGGATGGGTTTGGAGTCAGGGAGGGAGAGGGCAGGGCAGGGAGGGAGGGAGGGGAAGGAGGGATGGAAAGACAGGGAGAGAAGGAGGGAAAAACAAAGGGAGGGAAGGAAGGAGGGAGGGAAGGAGAGAGGGAGAGTGGGAGAGGAGAGAGGGGAAGAGGGAGAGAAGGAGGGAGAGAGAGAGAGAAAGAGGGAGGGAGGGGAAGAAGACAAGAGGAGGGATGGAAAAGGGAAGGAGGGAGGGGAAAGAGGAGAGAGGGAAGAGACAAGAGAAGGAGAGAGGGAAGGAAAGAAAGAGGGAGAGAGAAGTAGGGAGGGAGAGAAGGAAGGAGGGAGGCAGGGGACGGAGACAGGAAGGAAGGATGGAAAGGGGGAGAGAAGGAGGGAAAGAGGGAGGGAGGGGAAGAAGGAGAGAAGGATGGAAAAGGGAGGGAGGGAAGGGAAGGAAAGAGAGGGAGACAGAAGAAGGGAGGGAGAGAAAGAAGAAGAAAAGGAGGGAGGGAAGGAAAGAAAGAGGGAGACAGAAGTAGGGAGGGAGGGAGGGAGGGAGGGAGAGGGTCCCCAAGAGTTCCCAGTGCCAGTGACGCCTGGCACAGCCCAGCTGGCACCTTGAAGAACACCAAGCCGTGTTTTGTCAGGTTTGACACGGGCTCTGGCACGGGCACGGTCACCAGCCGGGTGCCGGTGGAGCCGGGGCGCTGGCACCGGCTGCTGGTGACGCGGAACCGGCGCACGGGCACGCTGGCCGTGGACGGGGAGCCCCCGGTGAGCGGGCACAGCCCCCCGGGCACCGACGGGCTCAACCTGGACACCGAGCTCTTCATCGGGGGAGTGCCCCACGAGCACATGGCGCTGTGAGTGGGCACTGGGGCTGGGAGGTGGCACTGGGCCTGCAAGGGTGGCACTGTGAGTGTGGCACTGGGCCTGCAAGGGTGGCACTGCCCTTGTGAGGGTGACACTGGGACTGAGAGGTGGCAATGGGCCTGGTGGGTGGCACTGTGAGTGTGGCACTGGGCCTGCAAGGGTGGCACTGCCCTTGTGAGGGTGACACTGGGACTGGGAGGTGGCAATGGGCCTGGCAGGTGGCACTGTGAGTGTGGCACTGGGCCTGGGAGGGTAGCACTGGCCATGTGAGGGTGACAGTGCCCTGTGAGGGTGTCACTGCCCCTGGGAGGGTAGCACTGTGAGGCTGGCACTGGCCATGTGAAGGTGGCACTGCTCCGTGAATGTGCCACTGTCCCTGTGGCAGTGCCAATGCAGAGCCATCTCCCATCTCACCCTCACCCCTGCCCTCCCTCCCACCGTGCCCACCCYGGCCCTCCGTGGGTATCACCCCATCCCTGCCGCCCTCCAGAACCCCCTGCCACCCCCTGTGCCACCCTGGGGACAAACCCTGTGCCCCCTGCATACAAACCCTGTCACCATGTCCCCTCAGGGTGGCTGAGCACACAGGGGCTGTTCCAGAACCCCCTGTGCCCCCCTAGGTGACAAACCCTGTGTCCCTGTCCCCTCAGGGTGGCTGAGCACACAGGGGCTGTTCCAGAACCCCCTGTGCCCCCTGGGTACAAGCCCTGTGTCCCTGTCCCCTCAGGGTGGCCGAGCGCACGGGTGCCACGGGCGGCCTGMGGGGCTGCGTGCGGGCCCTGGCCATCAACAACCGCGGGCACGAGCTGCACCAGGGCTCCGCTGACGTCCTGTACGCCACGGCTGTGGGCCAGTGTGGCACCGACCCCTGCCAGCCCAGCCCCTGCCACCACGGTGGCACCTGCCACGCCAGGGAGGCCGACATGTTCCACTGCCAGTGCCCCGAGGCCTACACGGGTACGGCGTGGGCGCTGAGGGGGTTTGGGGTGGGCACTGAGGGGGTTTTTGGGGTGTAGGATGGGCATTATGGGGTTTTGGGGGTATGGGGTGGGCACTGAGGGGGTCTGAGGGGGTTTTTGGGGTATGGGGTGGGCATTGTGGGGTTTTGAGGGGGTTTTGGGGTACAGGGATGGCACTGCGGGGTTTTCACTTTTTCTGGGGGGTTCTTAGGGAGYTTTTGGGGCCGTTGTGCCAGTGCCTCAATGCCTACATGCCCATGGGGCCATGGGGGACGCTGGGGACATGTGTCAGGGGTTGGTGACAATCTCCCTGTCCCCCCAGGCCCCACGTGTGCCTTCGAGAGGAACCCGTGCGAGCCCTCTCCGTGCCACGCCTCTGCCACCTGCCTGGTGGTGCCCGCCGGGGGCGCCCTGTGTGCCTGTCCCATGGGCCGTGAGGGGGACCTGTGCGAGCGAGGTGGGACAGCAGGGGTGTGCCCAGCCCGGTGTGACCCCTGGGACACCTGCCGTGCCCCCTGTCCCTCACGCTGCCCGCTTTGTGCCCAGTGACAGAGCAGGACCAGTCCGTGCCCTTCCTGCCCGAGTTCAACGGCTTCTCCTACCTGGAGCTCAACGGGCTGCAGAGCTTCGTGCCCGACCTGCAGTGAGTGCAGGGACAGGGAGGGACAAACCCCACCCAATGGCACCCTGGGCACCCCAGCTGGCAGGGCTGGCATGGCTGCCACACCCACAGCCTCGGGGTTATCCTGAGCRGCTGGATGGGAGGGAATTCATAATCCACAATCTATAATCCATAGCCCATAACCCACAATCCATAATGAATAATCCATAACCCATAATCCACAATCCATAACCCACAATGTATAATCCATAACCCACAATCTATAATCCATAACCCACAACCCATAATCAATAACCCATAATCCATAACCACATAATCCACAGTTGATAACCCACAGTTGATAACCCACAGTCCACAATCCATAATCCATAACCACAATCTATAACCCATAATCAATTATCCATAAACCATAATCAATAATCCATAACCCACAATCCATAATAACGCACAACCCATAATCCATAATCAATAATCCATAACCTGTAACCTTTAATCCATAACCCACAATCCATAACTCACAATCAATAATCCATAATCACTAATCCATAATCAATAACTCATAACCCACAGTCCACAATCCAAAACCCCTAACCCACAATCAATAACCCATAATCAATAACCAATAACCCCCCGCTCTCCCAGGGACAAGATGGCCATGGAGGTGGTGTTCCTGGCCAAGAAGCCCAGCGGGATGATCTTCTACAACGGCCAGAAGACCGATGGCAAAGGGGACTTTGTGTCCCTGGCACTGCACGAGGGCCACCTGGAGTACAGATACGACCTGGGCAAAGGGCCAGCCCTGCTCAGGTGAGGGCACTGGGGGCACTCTGACCCTGCCCAGGTGAGGGTATTGGTGGCACTGGTGGCACTCTGCCCTGCCCAGGTGAGCCCTGGCTGGTGCCTTGAGAGGCTGCCTTAGAACAGAGTTACAGAATAAAGCAGGGATTTATKAAAAGTTTCTCCTCAATGGAGCCAGGGCTGCACCCAAGATGAACCAAAATGGTCCCAAAATGATCCCAAGATGAACCAAAATGATCCCAAAATGAGCCCAGGATGAACCAAAATGGTCCCAAAATGCACGACCGGGCACRGGGTCTCTCACTTTGATCAGTTCTGCCCCATTTGCATCTTGCAGTTCATTGTCCAATTCAGCTTTAGCCCMTGCAGTCCCATCCTTGTTTTTCTCTCTGCAGCCCACGGTGTTTGTGCTCCTGGGCTGAGATTTGGATCATTTGTCCTTGGTGCCCAGCTGGAGCAGGAATTGTTTTGTCTCCCTGCTCTGTGCASAGAGCTCACCATCCCATAATATGRAGCCCAGACCCACCCACTAAAGCAGCACAGAATGTGAAAAATAGAAAAGTTAAACCTGAGGTATCAGCACTGAATCTTAAAAATAGAAAAGCCAAAACTTAAAGCATGACCTGCTCAGGGCACCTTTCCAGGCTGGTTTTGTAGGTTCTGAGGGCAGAGTTTGTACATTAACCCCAAATAATGACATTATTCAAAGTTTCAGCAGCAAAAGCCTGACTTTGATGTTACAGCCTGTTTTTATCCAGTTTTCCAAGTTATTGTGTTTAATTTCTAATTTCAGTTATTGTGTTTTTTCTAATTTCAACTTGCTTGCTGCTCAGTTCGTTGCTTAGGAGGTGCTTGTTTGTGTATATGCTGAGACTCTTCTTTACACAAAGAGATACTATTTTTTTATATTTTTTTTATATTTTTTAATATTATTTTTATATGTTTTTAATATTTTCTTCACAGATTCTCACAGACTTTTTATTTGCCACAGTTGCAAGCCTGTTTTTCTTACCAGAACAGATTGTTCCGCAAACTGATTTTCATTCTTGCGATTCTTTCTCGTGGGAACTTCACGTGTTCATTCAGCTGAGCAAGGCCTGATTTTAGAAGGTTTTCAAAGCTTTTCTTCCCCTTTTCCCCCCCCAGGAGCAAGGAGCCAGTGCCCCTGGACACGTGGGTCAGTGTCCTGCTGGAGAGGAGCGGCCGCAAGGGCGTCCTGAGGGTCAACAACGGCCAGAGGGTGACAGGGGAGTCCCCGGTGAGTGTGGGGGACCCCAGCCCTGCCCTGCTCACCTGGGAGGAGCTTCTGAGGCTCCTGGGCTTTAAATCATGGGTTTGAGTGGAGTTTCTCAGGTTCCTGGGCTTTAAATTGTGGGTTTGAGGGTGGAAAAGTGGAATTTCTCAGGTTCCTGGGCTTTAAATTCTGGATTTGAGTGGAATTTCTCAGGTTCCTGGGCTTTAAATCGTGGCTCGGGTTCCTGGGCTTTAAATTGTGAACTTGAGGATTGAGAAGTGAAATTTCTCAGGTTCCTGGGCTTTAAATCATGAATTTGAAGGTGGAAGAGTGGAATTCTCAGGCTCCTGGGCTTTAAATCATGGCTCAAGTTCCTGAGCTTTAAATTGTGGATTTGAAAGTGGAGAAGTGGAATTTCTCGGGTTCCTGGGCTTTAAATTGTGGATTTGAGTGGAGTTTTTCAAGTTTCTAGGGTTTAAATTGTGGTTTTGAGGGTGGAGAAGCAGGCAGGGAAGGATCCCTGCATCCCCTGTCCCGCCCTGTCCCTGCCCAGGATCTCAGCCAGGTTTCAGGGATGCCTTGGATGAGCCCCCCACCCTCTCCTGGACCCCCCATCCCTTATTCCAGGTCCTCACCTGTCCCCTGTTGGAACAGCCACATGAGGCACCCCTGGGTCACTAATTAATGGTTAATTAAGAGCCCCCAGCAGTGAGAGGAGCTCAGGGAGCAGGAAAGCCCCAGGCCCTGCTGCTGTTGCTGCTGCTGCTGCATCCCTTGGTGCTTGCTCTGCTCTTCCCCCAGCTGGGAATTTTGCAGTTCCAGCCTCTCGCTGTCCTCCCTTGCCTGTCCTGCAATTTCACACTGGGTCCTTCCCTCATCCCGGGGTCCTTCCTTCCCTGCATTCCTGGGTCCCTTCCCTGCATTCCTGGGTCTTCTTCTTCCTGCATTCCTGGGGGTACCTTCCTGCATTCCTGGGGTCCCTTCCTTCCCTGCGATTCCTGGGGTCCTTCCCCTTTTCTGCATTCCTGGGGTACCTTCCCTGCATCTGGGGTCCTTCCCTCATTCCTGGGGTCCTTCCCTGCATTCCTGGGGTCCCTTCCCTCCCTCCTCCAGGAGGAGGCAGGAAAACCTGCTGGCTTGCTGACCCATCCCAAACCCACAGAGCCCAACCTGGCATTTTCCTGCCCTCCCTCTCCTCTTTCAAGCTCCTCTCTGAGCGAGAGCAGCCCGGGTGGCAGTGACCTCCTGCCACCTCCTGCCACCCCAGAGCCACCCAGCCCTGGTGGCAGCGGGGCTGTGCAGCCCTGCCCGTTTGCAATGGCTCCCACTGATGGCCCTTTTCTCTCTTTTTTGTTTTTTTTTTTCTCTCTCCTTTGATTTTCCTTTGTATTTCCCCCTCCCCTGCTTGTCTGGATCCCAGAAATCCGTAAGGTTACAGATAAGTATGATCCCCCCACGCCTCCATCTCATCTGCATTGGCACCTCTCTCCTTTCTTCCTTCCTTTCTCCTATTTTGTGTTTTCCATCTTCCCTGTCTGGTTTAGGATCCCTGTAGTTTAGTCTTCATTCCCAGCCAGTTGTCACCTTTTGTTTTTGGGACCATTTCAATTAATTAATCTGGTCATTTATTTTGTGTTAATCCCACAAAGCATTATTAGTGCTCCATGTCACCCCGTCCTTGCTGTGGCCCTGCCTCCACCCAGAGAATTCCAGCAGTCCTGGGGCTGGTGAAGCAAGGAGGGATTTTCTCCTCCGAAGCCACCACGTGGGGGAGGAAGACTTATCTCAAGCCATGGGGTGCAGGAGAAAACCTGAAGCTGCTCCTCAAACCTTGGCAGCCGCAGGCTGGATCCTCTGCAAGGGGCTGGACTGAGCAGCAGCCCTGCAGGGCTCTCAGCAGGGTCTGGGTACCCCAAATTTGGGGGCACACCAAAGCAGAGCCCCCCTCCAGGCCTGAGGGTGTGGGAAGAGCCTCTTCCCAAAAAATTCACATCCAGGGAAACCTTTCCAGGTGGCTGCTGGGGGTGGCACCTGCAGTCCTTGGCATGAGGAGGTTTCCTGGAGGCTCCATCCGTGGAATCATGAATAAAATATCATCAAATAAATTACCATCAAATAAATATATCATCCAGTCTCCAAATGGAGAGAGCCACGAGGAACATCAAGGCCAGCTCCTGGCCCTGCTTGGGACAGCCAGGGACGAGCTGACACCTGTTCCTCTGAGTCCCCTGTTCCCAGTGCCTCACATGGTGCTGAACCTGAAGGAGCCCTTCTACGTGGGGGGAGCCCCCGACTTCTCAAGCTGGCCCGAGCAGCTGCCATCTCCAGTGGCTTCGAGGAGCTGTGCAGAGGGTGAGGTCCTGCTGGGACAGCCCAGTTCCCCTGGGAGCTGTGAGATGTTGAGGTCCTGCTGGCCAGCCAGTGTCCAGCTGGTCAGTCCAGTGTCCCACCTGTCCTGGGATGGACCTCGGAGCTGTCCGGTGGAAAAAGTGCACCAGTGGGGACAGAAGGGGGGTTTGGGAAAACACTTGGATATGGATTTCCCACACCCGCAAGGGATGGATTCCCACCCTAGAGATGGAATTCCCACCCTAGAGATGGATATTCCCAGCTCAGGGATGGTTCCCATTTTAGGATGGGTTCCGACTTCAGGGATAGGTTCTCACATTAGGATGGATTCCCATCTCAAGGGATGAGTTCCCTATCTCAGGATGGTTCTCACTAGGGATGGATTCCCATCCTCAGGATTGGATTCCACCTGCAGGGATGGTTCCCATCTCCTCTTGTCCCCACGGACACTGCCCCGGTGTCCCAGATGACCGGAGGGGTGGGGAAGGACCCTCAGAAGATCCCAGCCTGGTTTGGTTGGAGGAACTTCAGGCTCCGTGTGCCATGGGCAGGGACACCTTCCACATCCCAGCCCATCCAGACCAGCCTGGGACGCTGCCAGGAGATGAGAATTCCCCGTTTTGGATTTTTGGCGCTGAGCACTCCTGCTGACCCTTCCTGCCCTGCAGATCTCCCTGGTGTGGCGTGCCCGTGCTGAAGGAGCAGAACATCCGCGTGCCAGGAAGGGGTTCCTCCCGTTCCGGGGGCACCCTGCACCAGAAACCCAACCCGTGCCAGCACGGGGCACCTGCAGCCCCAGCCTGGGCAGCTTACCATTGCTCCTGCCACAGGGCTTCTCGGGGGCACACTGCGAGAAGGTGGATGCCAGGGGGCTGGGGGTGGCACAGGGAGGTGACCATGGGAATGTGGAGGTGGCCATGGGACCTGGAAGTGACCATGGGAGAGGTGGTGGCTCAGGGCGCGAGGTGGCCATGGGAGGCTGGATGGAAAACTGGAAGATCTCCAGCAGAAGTTCAGCACATCCAGCAGGGTTTCCTGGCTGTTCCTTTCCCATCTCCCAGGAATTCCCTGACCTTTCCTGGCCGTTCCTTTCCCATCTCCCAGGAATTCCTGACCTTTCCTGGCTGTTCCTTTTCCCATCTTCCAGGAAATTCCCTGACCTTTCCTGGCCGTTCCTTTTCCATCTCCAGGAATTCCTGGGTTTCCTGGCCGTTCCTTCCATCTCCAGGAATTCCCTGACCTTTCTGGCCATTCTTTTCCATCTCCAGGAATTCCCTGACCTTTCCTGGCCGTTCCTTTCCCATGCTCCAGGAATTCCACTGACCTTTCCCTCCAATGTCTTTTCCTCTTTCTCCCCAGTGATCATCGAGAAGGCAGCAGGGGACACCGAGGCCGTGGCCTTCGATGGCCGCACGTACCTGGAGTACCACAACAGCATCACCAAGAGGTACCTGCCCCAGCAGGGCTGGTCTGGGGAGGAAAAGCTGGGATCCAGGAGCTCCACACGGGGCTGSATGTTCCTGGCTCTCCCCTCTTGGTTTTCCCCCAGATTCCCAGCTCCAAGCCTGGCTGTGGTGCTGGGAATGGGGTGGAGGTGGATCCTGAGTGTCCCCCAGGGATGGGACGTGTGGGACTGTCCCAGCCCCGTGCTGGGGAGGACCCTGGGGTGCCCATGGATGTGCTGCTCCTTGGGAATTCCTCCTGGGAATGAGCAGAGCTCCCCCTSAGCTGGAAACTCCTCCTTGTCCTTGGGAATTCCCTCTGGAATTCTGGAATTCCCTCTGGGAATGAGCAGAGCTCCCCCTGAGCTCCTCCAGGCTGGGAATTCCTCCTTCAGGAGACTCCTGTGTCCTTCTGCCTGTCCCATTCCCGGTGTCCCAGCCCTGCTGGGGGGGGTGTCCGTGTGGAGCTGCTGTCTGTCCCTCTCTGGGTGTCTGTCTGTCGCTCTCTGTCTGCCTGTCCCTTCTCAATGTCACTGTTTCTCTGTTTCCAAGCCACCTGAGCAATGAGATCCCAGCGTAAGTACGGCCCTGCCAYGCTCACCCCACGTCCCCATTGTCACCCCAAACCCCAGGGCAGGGCTGGGGGGAGGAATCTGGGGCCTCTCCCGGGGTTTTTGGTGGAAAACTCTTCCCATTCCAGGGGGAGGAGGGCCCAGGTGCTGCCAGTAGCTCGTGGGGTGAGCAGGAGCTGCTTCACCTGTGTCACATCCAGGTGTTGTCCCCGGCCTGCCACCCCCCAGCATGCCTCAAGGGAATTTTTAAGCATGATTTTAATAAGGATGAGCACAGGGAAGGAAAATTCCTGTGGTTTCCTGTGCCAGCAGTAGCCTGAGGTGTTTGAGATGGAAACTGGGGGTGCTGATCCTTGATTTTTCTGATGTGGAACCCCTCAGAACTTCTCCAGTGTGGATGAGGGGTCAGAAAAAGGGTCAGGGCAGGAGGATGGGGACAAATCCCAATCCCTGGACAGCTGAGATTTGCTGTGGGTCTGTCCTGCATGGAAGGGAAGCCCTAAAAGGGATCCTAAAATTCCCTGCTCTGTGCAGGAGCATTCCCTGCTGAGGGAAGGGGGGAATTTGGGGGATTTGGGGGATCCCTGCCTGTCCCATCCCATCCCACCTCATTGTGTGCCMTCAGGGCTGTGGGGGCTGAGCTGTGCCTGTGCATGGGGGGCTGCAGAGCCACCACCTGCATGTCCATGCCATTGGGAGGGGCTCCAGAGGGATTTTTAGGAWTTTCAGGATTATCCTGAGCATCCTCCTAGGCTGGGCAGTGCCCTCCAGCAATGTGAGCTCAGAATTGTCCCTGTGTCCCCTCCCTGAGCCACAGCCCTGCTGCCTTGTGTCCCTGCAGAAGGAATGTCACCATTCCTGGCCCTTTCCCAGCCAGGTTGGGCTGTGCTTCTCCCACCCTCCCTGCTGGGTTTGGCTGCCCATAAAAGTGGATTTTTTGTCTCCTCCAGGGGTAAGCTCTAGGAGAAAGGAAAGGAAATAATAGGACACAGGGATAAAAAAAAAGAATAAGAAAAAAAAAAAGAAAAAACAAAACAGCACAAAACAGATCGAAAGGACAAAACATAATAAAGAAAAGGAAAGGAAAAAAAGAAAAGGATAAAAAAAGAAACGGAAAGGAAGGAAAGGGAAAGGAAAGAAAGAAGAAAGAGAAAGGAAAGGAAAAGGAAAGGAAAGGAAGGACAAGGAAAGGAACAGGAAAGGATAAAGGAGATAGGTAAAGAAAGAAGGAAAGGAAAGGAAGAGGAAAAAGGAATAGAGAAAGGAAAAAAGGAAAGGAAAGGAAAGGAAATGGGAAAGGAGAAGACAGGAGTGAGGAGAAGGAAAGGAGGAAAAAAAGGAAAAGGAAAGGAAACAGGAAAGGAAAGGAAAGGATAAGGAAATGGAAAGGTAAAAGGAAAGGAAAGGAAAGAAAGGAAAGGAAAGGAAGGAAAAAAAAGGAAAGGAAAAAAAAAGGAAAGGAGAAAGGAGAGGAGAAAAGAGAAGGAAGGCAGGAAGGGTCTCCTCGCGTGTCCCTTGCTTATGGCTCCTCCCCTTTTCTCCCATCCGAGTCCCGAGGCGCTGGATTTCCCCTCAGAGCCCAGGGTGAGTGTCCAGGTGTGCCTGTCCCCTGCTCTGCCCTGCCTCAGCATTCCCTGTGTCCTTGTGTGTCCTCTGTGTCCCTGTCCTGGCTTTTTATCTGTGAGGGATGAGCTCTGCACAGGGGGGACGGCAAAGTGCCACCAGGCTGAGGGACCCTGCAGGGACAGCAGGACCATGTCCCCCCTCTGGATGCAGCATCCCTCAGGAATAAAAAGCTCTCTGTGGTGTCTCTCTCTGTGTGTCCCACTCCAGCTGTTGCCAGGAGCCTCGTGCCTGCTCCAGAGGCAAAAATCAGGATTCCAACCTGGGGAAAATCCCATCTTTCCTTCCCTGTTCCCTTGCAAGGTTTTGTTGCCTCCATGCCCTTCCTGTGACAGTCCCCAGGGTGCCACAGCTGCTGTGTCACAGMTGGCAGGGRTTGATCCTTTTGTCCCATGAGGAGAAAAGCMAGGAATCTCCAAAGAATCTCCTTCCTGTGTATCCCAACCCCAGGAGTGAGATGGAGGGTGTCCCAGCTGGTTTGTGGGATGGAGGTTATCCCAAAATCTGCCACCCTTTAGGGCACCAGGTGGGCACAGACCCTTCCTGTGTATCCCAGGAGTGGGATGGAGATGATCCCAAAATCTGACACCTTTAGGGCACCAGGTGGGCACAGACCCTTCCTGTGTATCCCAGGAATGGGATGGAGATTATCCCAAGATCTGGCTCCTTTAGGGCAGCAAGTGGGCACAGACCCTTCCCGTGTATCCCAGGAGTGGGATGGAGGCCGTCCCAGCTCTGAGCTGCTCAGTGGGGTGTAGATTATCCCAAAAGCCGTGACCCTCCAGGCCAGCAGGTGGGGACAGACCCTTCCTGTGTATCCCAGGAATGGGATGGAGATGATCCCAAAATCTGACACCTTTAGGGCACCAGGTGAGGACAGACCCTTCCTGTGTATCCCAGGAATGGGGTGTAGATTATCCCAAAAGCCATGACCCTCCAGGCCGGCAGGTGGGGACAGACCCTTCCTGTGCATCCCAGGAATGGGATGGAGATGATCCCAAAATCTGACACCCTTTAGGGCACCAGGTGGGCACAGACCCTTCCTGTGTATCCCAGGAATGGGGTGTAGATTATCCCAAAAGCCGTGACCCTCCAGGCCGGCAGGTGGGGACAGGCGGGGAGTTCATCCCTGGGGAGGAGGATGAGGAGGAGGAGGCTGCAGGAGGAGCTGCCCATGGCCTTTCCCCRCAGTGAGAAGGCGCTGCAGTCCAACCACTTTGAGCTGAGCATCAAGACGGAGGCGACGCAGGGGCTGCTGCTGTGGAGCGGGAAGGGGCTGGAGCGCTCCGACTACATCGCCCTGGCCATCGTGGACGGGCGCGTGCAGCTCAGCTACGACCTGGGCTCCAAGGCCGTCACCCTGCGCTCCAGCGTGCCCGTCAACACCAACCAGTGGGTGCACATCAGGGCCTCCAGGTCAGACACAGCGGGACCGGGACTGGGGTCTGGACTGGGATGGGGATCCAGACTGGGGTCGGGATCGGGATCGAGATTGGGATYRSGATYRGGATTGGGATCTAGATTGGGGTCGGGATCAGGATCTGGATTTGGATCGAGATCTAGATTGAGATCGGGATTGGGATCTGGATCTGGATCAGGATTGGGATACGTATCTGGATTGGGATCAGGCTCTGGATTGGGATTGGGATCTAGATTGGGGTCTGTATTGTGATTGGGATCAGGCTCTGGATTRGGACCTGGAWTGGGCTCTGGATCGGGATCAGGCTCTGGCTTTGGATTGGGATTGGGGTGGAAAAGCTGGGAATGAGGCAGCTGAGCCCCATCATCACCAAGGATCTCTCTTTGGATAAGAACTCTCWGARCTTTGGGCCTGGAAGCCAAARCTTAGAATTAAACCCAGRATTTGATCTGAGACCTTKGAAAAGGCTTYCAGACTTAGGTACCAAAAGTGAGAATGAGGATTTAGAGTTTAAAGCAGAGACACGTTAAGTAAAGGAAAGTTTTAGAGTTTAAGATATAGAAAAAAATAAAGTAACTACAGCCCTGCAGGTGGAAAAGCACTGGTGGGGATATCCCAGGAATGGGGTGGAGATTATCCCAAAACCTGCCCCCCTTTAGGGCAGCAGGTGGGACAGACCCCACGGGTGAATCCCAATCCCAGGAATGGGGTGGAGATTATCCCAAAATCTGCCCTCCCAGTGGTTCCCAGGGTCAGGACTTGCAGGGAGCAGCTCTGGGCTGGCTCTGGGGGCTGTTGCTGAACTCCTGCTGTTYCCCCTCGGGAGCAGGGTGCAGAGGGAAGGCTCCCTGCAGGTTGGGAACGAGGCCCCCATCGCCGGCTCCTCGCCCCTCGGGGCCACCCAGCTGGACACGGACGGGGCGCTGTGGCTGGGTGAGTCTGGGCAGGGACATCCCRGTGTCCCCTGGGGGGCTCAGGGCTGCACTGGGCTGGGCATGTTGGGGATGTCCCTCCCTCCTTTCAACCCTCTCAGGTGGCTGAAAAATGCCCTGTCCCGTGTGCTGTCCCATCTGTCTGTCCTCTATCTCCTGCCCTGAGCTGATGCTGTGCCATTTCAAGGGGGCTGTCCCCTATCCCCTGCCCTGTCCCACAGCTGATGCTGTGCCATTTCAGGGGGGCTGTCCCATGTCCCCTGCACTGTCCCCTGTCCCCTGTGCTGTCCCATCTGTCTGTCCCCTATCCCCTGCCCTGTCCCACAGCTGATGCTGTGCCATTTCAGGAGGGCTGTCCCCTGTCCCTTGCRCTGTCCCCAGTCCCAGCTGACCCTGTTCTGCTCCAGGGGGTCAGCTGGAACAAGGTTTTGTCCTGTCCCCTGTGCCATCCCCTGCTCTGGCCCCTGTCCCTCTCCCCCCTGCTGTCCTGTCCCTGTCCCAGCTGACCCCCGCTCTGTTCCCAGGTGGCTGGACAAGCTGAGCGTGCCCCAGCGCCTGCCCAAGGCGTTCAGCACGGTTTCGTGGGCTGCATGCGGGACATGCCCTGTCCCCTGTGCTCTCCCCTGTGCTGTCCCCTGTCCCCTGGCTCTGTCCCTGTCCCCTGTCCCTGTCCCAGCTGACCCCTGCTCTGTTCCCAGGGGGCTGGACAAGCTGAGCGTGCCCCAGCGCCTGCCCAAGGCGTTCAGCACGGGTTTCGTGGGCTGCATGCGGGACATGCCCTTCCCCTGTGCTCTCCCTGCTGCTGTCCCTGTCCCTGCTCTCCCTGTCCCCTGTCCCGTCGCCAGCTGACCCTGCCTCTGTTCCCAGGTGGGCTGGACAAGCTGAGCGTGCCCCAGCGCCTGCCCAAGGCGTTCAGCACGGGTTTCGTGGGCTGCATGCGGGACGTGCTCGTGGACCGGCGGGAGCTGCACCTGCTGGAGGACGCCCTGAACCAGCCCCGGATATTGCACTGCTCGGCCAAATAGAGCCCAGGGACCTCCCTCCCGCCTCCCTCCTCCCTCCCTCCTGCCTATTGCTGTAATTATTTTCTATTTTTGTAAACTTATTGCTTTTTATATTTTTGGGGGGGACAGGGAGGGCAGGAAACCCTTTTTGCTTTCGGGCTCTCGGCCCGAGCAGCGGAACAAAGCTCGAGAAGTGACACCAGAACTCTCCCACTGCGGCGTCGATCTTCTTCATACTTGAAGCTTCTTTTGTTTTGGGGTTGTTTTCCCCCCTTTTTTCCTGGTGTTTTTGGGGGGTTTGTTCCCAAAAACAACCCTGTTTTTCCTGTGGGGGAAACGCTGCTGGTGCTGGCGAGGCCTTCACGGATTGCTGGGGTGGGAATTCCCACCCTGCTCCGGGCTCTGGCTCTTCCAAACCTTCTCTGGCCCCTTGTTCACCTGATTCCTGCTGCCCCCCGTTCYTCTCACTGTAATTTATGTGTGTAAGGATCTCAAGTGCTTTTCTCCTCCGAGCTCTGCTCAAATCAGGGATGCCACGCACTGGAAGGGAGAGAGCCGGGCCCAAGCTTCGCTCTGCGCTCGCCTCGGGACTCTTTGCTGGACTCAGAGGTGCTGGGGAGGCAAAAGTGTGGATTTTTCCAGCGGTTCTCCTCCTCCTCTTCCTCTTGGACACGTGCAGGAGCAGCTGTGAAACCTCATTCCCACATTTTGTGTTCATCCAGACACGTCCTGTCCCCTCCCCGGCCACCGAGCCTTGGCCTCCCTCGTGCTGGGGATCACTGGAGCTCCTCTCCAAGAGCTGGGAATTCTCCCCCTCTCCCAAGAGGACCAGGAGATTCCCTTTTCCCTCCTCAGAGATCTCCTGGATGTGTCCTTCCACGCCCCACCGCGTTCCCCAGCCTGGCAACGCAGAGCTGCCACTGGAGCCCCTCCCACCAAGAAAATTGGGAATTTTTCACCTTGGACTTGGAGTTTTTGGGTCTTCCATGTCCTCTGGATGCTGCCAGCCCAGCAGGAACAGCTCCAACAGGAGCAGGAGCGGGGCTGGGGAGTATCTGGGGGAATTTGAAGCATTTTCTTCCAGGAAAGGAAAATTTTGGGGCCAGTTGTGAAGTTTCTGGGGTGTGGCTGCACCTCTGGCTGCAGCTCGGGGTCTCCTGGATGTGGAGAAGAACAGATGGATCCCAGCCCTGGAAGAAATCCCATCTTCCATTGGGATTCCTTCTCCACGGAAGGATTTCCTGCTGGTTTGTGGCCTCTGTGTCCCTTTCCCACCCTCAGCTGGAATTTCTCTGTGCAAAAACAACTTTGGGGATTCATCTGCAGGATCCCACCAGGTTCTGGGTGGGAGTTCCTGCCCAAGGTGCCAGAATTTGGCTTTTTTTCCCCAGATTTCTACCCCACCTTGCAGGGCACCCTTTGAAATGGGGGTTTTGGCACCAACTTTTGAGCCAGGAAAGGTCAAATTTCTTCTCTCAGGGTGAGCTCTGAACAAAGGTGGAACCAAGAGGAAACACCAATGGAAAAACCACTTGGATCTGCTTTGATTTCGTTTATTTGATTTTTAAAAAAATAATTATTCCCAACCTGTGACATTCCTGTGGAAAATGCAGGGTTAAACATTCCATGGGGGGCTGTGCCCTGTGTGGGATGAGGGCTCTGCTGTGCCTGGGGCGTTCTGTGAGTGCCAAAATTCCCATTTTTTGGGGCTGCTGGGTCCAAATTGGGATTCCTGGTGGGAAATGCTGGGCTGGGCTGGGCTGGGATGGCAGGGAGGGGTCTGGGAGTCCCCCAGTCCCAATTTTGGGAATTTGGAATGGCATTCCCAGCTGGGCTGGTGTTCCAGCTCCAGAGGGATGGGGAAGCTGCTGATTTTCAGGAATGAAGTCAAGAAAGAGCAAAAAACCCCCCAAATTTGAACAAAAATAAATATAAAAATTCATTCTGCTTTTGCTGGGSCTTGGAAATGCCTTAAACCAGGATTTGTGTTCTCATGGGGGAGCATTTGGAATTTCCAGCAGCGCAATTCACCTGGGCTTTATTTTTAACAACATTTCTACCACAGAACATGAAAAAAAAAAAAAAAACCAAAAAAAACAAAAAACAAAAGAACATTGAGGTTGGGGTTTTTTTCTGGATTTTTTTTTGACTTTTTTTTTAACTTAAACCCCCTGAGGTGTCCATGGAGAGGGTGAATTCCTGCCCTGGGGAGCTGCTGGCTGAGCTGTGGCGGGCGATGCGCAGTAGAGGAGCAGCATGATGTAACCATTACTAACTCGTGTCTTTCGTCAAATCACCCAGAAATAAAGTTTGGAAACGATTAAAGAGGTTTTTAAGGGGCCTGCTGCTTCTTTTTTTTTTTCCTAGGATAAAGGAGAATCCTGCTTTTCTTGGTTTTGTTTGCCGGGCAGAGGAGGGGGAAGCTCCTGCATCTCCTAAATTCAGTTTTTCCAGGAATTCCAACCTCAATCCCAGGGTTTTGCAGGATTTTTTTGTCTTTCTTTCCCCTCCTCTGTAGTGCCAGCTCGTGGGAGTCTCCACTTTTCCTTCTTTGTCTCTTTTATCCCTCTGAGCACCAGGGAACCTTCCCAACCTCTGGAATTTGGGTGTTTCACCCTCCCAACCTCTGGAATTCAGGATTCACCTTCCCAGCCTCTGGAATTTGGGTTTCACCCTCCCAGCCTCTGGAATTCTGGTATTTCACCTCCCCAGCCTCTGGAATTTGGGTTTCACCTTCCCAGCCTCTGGAATTCTGGTGTTTCATCCTCCCAACCTCTGGAATTTTGGTATTTCACCTCCCCAGCCTCTGGAATTTGGGTTTCACCTTCCCAGCCTCTGGAATTTGGGTTTCACCTTCCCAGCCTCTGGAATTCTGGTGTWTCCCATCTGTTCATCCAGCCCTCCCCATCCCAGCTCCTCACAGGAATAATCACGGAGCTGCTCCAGGAAAAAAAAAATCCCTTTATTCCCTCAGGAGCTGGAGGAAGGGGAGCCTGGGGAGCTCTGGGTGCATTCCCAGCCCTGGAGTCCATGGAGAGCCCGGCAGCGGGATGGATGCGCGGGGACATTCCAGAGGCACAAGGACATTCCAGAGGCGCGGGAAGGACATTCCAGAGGCACAAGGACATTCCAGAGGCGCGGGAAGGACATTCCAGAGGCACGGGAGCGCGGTGAGCGGGATGTGGGATCTGCCGGCAATCCCAGGAATGCAGCGGGTCCTGCTTGGCAGCGCCGCCCTGGGGATGGAGCCGAGATCCAGGAAAGGCTTTGTCCTGTCCCTTGTCCCCATGGAGCCCAGCAGAAAGGGCAGACAGACAGACAAAGGGCTTTGTCCCTTGTCCCTTGTCCCTGAGAGTCCAGGGAGCTTTGTCCTGTCCCTTGTCCCCATGGAGCCGAGCAGATCCAAGAGCTCCTGGTGCTGCTGGAGAGGGGTTTTGTCCCAGATACTGTCAGGGCACCAGGTCCTGTCCCTTGTCCCCATGGAGCTGAGCAGATCCAGGGGCTCTGGCACTACTGGAAGGGCGTCCATGTGACAGATTCTCTCAGGACAAAAGGTCCCATCCCTGAGCGAGCCCAGTGGCCCCGTCCCTACTTGGAAGGCTGTCTGTGTGACAGATTCTATCAGGACAGCAGGTCCTGTCCCTGTCCCCATCCCTGAGCAGCCCCAGGGCCCTGTCCCTACTGGAACGGTGGCCGTGTCACCGCCGCGGCGGCCGCGGTGGCTTTGGGGGGCAGCAGCTCGGGCCGGCTGACGGCCGCAGTCCGCGTGAAGCAGCGCAGGTTGCCCGTCTTGAGCGCGCACTGCACGGGCCACAGGATGATGCAGAAGAGGATGATGAGGAGCGCCGAGAGCAGCACGATGCGCTTCCAGTCGTCGCACAGCTCGCAGCGCGACAGCCGCCCCGCCAGCCCTCCCGGGGCCGCCTCGTTGCTCTCGGCCTTGCTCAGGGCCACGTCGATGGACACGCACGACTCGGGGTTCTCGGCGTCGCCGTCGGAGGCGCGGCGGCAGCAGAGCTTGGTGCCGTCCATCCAGAGCTCGCGCTCGCGCTGCAGCTCGGGCGGCAGCGTGGCCAGCAGCTCGCGGCTGGTGCGCAGGCCGGGCGCGCCCTGGCTGGGCAGGCTGGTGGGCTGGCGGCAGAACGGGCACGGCAGCAGCTCCTGGCCGGCGCCCAGCGCCGCGCTCAGCCGCGCCACGCACTCCAGGCAGAACACGTGCGAGCACTGCAGCAGCTTGGGCGTCTTGAAGGTGTTGTCGTAGGTGTTGAAGCAGATGGAGCACTCGACGGGCGAGGCCGGCTTGGGCGAGCCGGGGCTGGCGCAGCTCGGGGAGCCCGCGGGGGAGCGGCCCTTCCTGCGGGCATCGCCCGGCGACGGCAGCACGATGGGGCTCAGCGGCACCGGCACCGAGCCCGGCGAGGCGGGAGCGGGGCTGGACGGGGACTCCGGGGTGCTCGAGTGCCACAGCTGCGGGAAGCAGGACATGATGGAGCCCCCCGAGGGGAACTGAGCCCGGGGAGACTCTGCAAGAGAACAACAGCACAGAATTTGGTTTATTTCATTATTTTATCTCATTATTTTATCTCATTAATCTCATTATTTTATCTCATTATTTTATGTTGGTTTATTTTATTCTGTTTTATTTTATTTATTCTATTTTATCCATTCTATTTTATTTTATTCCATTCTATTCTATTCTATTTTAATTTATTTTATTTTATTCTATTTTGTTCAATTCCATTCTATTATTTTATTATTTTATTTAATGGTTTTATTTATTATTTTGCTTTATTTTATTTTTTATTTATTTATTCAGAATCACCTCCTTTTTATTTTATTTATCTATTTATTTATTCAGAATAATCCACTTTTTATTTTGTTTCATTTATTTCATCATGTTTCTTTTATTCTATTTATCTATTCAGAATCATCCACTTTTTATTTTATTTCTTTTATTCTATTCTATTCATCTATTCAGAATTACCCGCTTTTTATTTTATTTATTCTGTTGTTATTTTATTTTATTCTCTTCTCTTATTTATTGAGCATCATCCACTTTTTATTTTATTTACTCAATGTTATTTTATTTTAATATCTTATTTTATTTATTCAGAATCACCTGCTTTTAATTTAATTTTATTTATTTATTTATTTTATTCTCCTAATTTTATCTGGCCTCACTCTTAGGCAGCCCCAAAAAACCCATCAAGAAAAGCCAAGAACCCTCAGAGATCCCCCCCAGACCTTTCCCAGCAGGAATTCCGCTGGAATTGCAGGGACAGGAGCGAAATTCCCACCAAATTCCTCCTTTTGGGGCAGAAAAAGCAGAAGTGGACCTACCCCGGGTGCTGGGAGCTGGGAGGAGAGCAGAGGATTCCATGGGGAATCTCTGAATTCTGGGCCTGTGGAGCTCGAGCCCGGCCTAAGAGACAGACAACATTTTCAGTGGGGTGATGGGGACAAAAGCTTTTTTTGGGGAGATCTGGGCCGTGATCCTGGCTCCGGGGAGCTGGAGTGCCAGAAACAACCCAGGAAAGGGGGAAATCCAGGTTTTTCCCGTTAAAAGGTGGAATTCTCAGCCTGGAGCTGCAGCTCTGGGCTGCGACTGTGAGGAGGAAACGCTCCTGTCCCTTCATCCCCCTCAAAATCCCCCAAAGTTTGGGGTGTTTTAGGCAACTTCAGCATCCAGACACAAATCTCAGCTCCTGCCTGGGAGTTCAGGAGCCCAAATCCCAGAAAATTGGGTYACAAATAATCCCTGTCCCTTCATCCTTCCTGGAATCCCCCAAAATTTGGATTATTTTAGCAACATCTGCACCCAGACCCAAATTTTGAGTTTCATCCTTTTTGAACTCCCCCAAAATTCAGATTATTTTAGGGACCACCTGCACCCAGCCCCACAGTGCAGCTCCTGTCCCCGAAAGCTGCAGGAAATTCCTGGTGACAGCTCCGGGCTGGATTTCCCAGAACGTTTTCCTGGGATGTGTCACCGAGATTTGCAACGCTCAGCTGGTTCCTGTAATTACAGCTCGCCCCAGCAATTAAATCTGAATTTAAATTAGGAAACACCAAGTATTCCTCACATTCCACAAGGAAAAAACCAAAAAAATCTCCATTATTTATATTATTTATAATTATTACAATTTATAATTTTAAATTTGTAATAATTATATTATTTTCTCATTATTTATATTATTATCTCAATATCTATTCATTAATCTAAATTATTTATACATTTATATAGTGTGTGTATTTATTTATATATTTATATTAAAGATATTTCTATTTATGTACATGTTTATATATTTATTGATAGATACATGTATTTAAATATCTTTAAATACCTGTCTAAATACTTATATATTTATAATAATAAATTTATATATTTATTTATKATATAATTCCCCTCAGAACCACCCTTCAGAACTTCTCTTTTTTTGTGCTTCTCTTCATTTAAATATGGATTTGGTTTTTTTTAGGGTGCAACTTCTCCTGGGGTTGAATTTTGTGCCTTTCCAGCTAATTTTAATGGTTTTTAATCTATTTTTAAAAATTTTTCCTGCKTACAGATAAATCACAAATCCAAGCCCAAACTGGCACAAAGATGAGGAAAATCTGAGGGAGTTTTTTCCTTTTTATCTTTTTTTTTTTTTGCTAAATATTCCCTTTTTTCCCATCCCCTAAATGCAAATTTTTGCAGTTCCTGGGTGTTTTTCAGGGATTTTCAGGAATTCTGAGCAGCTGAGAAAGGGAGAAGCCTTGGCTTGCCCAAGTTCTTGTTGCACAATTATGAATTATGAAATTATTAATTATTAGTGATTAATTATGAAATTTCAGCTGCTCTCAGGAGCTTCTTATTGGTCTGGCCCACGTCAGCTCCAGCACAGCAAAATCCTGATTTAAACTCAAATTTACCCCAAAATTTACTTTTAAATAAATATTCAAACTTTGCCATTTGCTAAATGCAATTGTGGCATTACAGAAGCTTCTTGGTTTGATTAAATTGAGAWTTTGCTTATTTTTATCCTTTTATTCTGCTTCTTTTTTGTTTGATATTTTGATTTTTGGGATCTGTGGATCAGTTGGAATGCAGGGATTTGGATCAAGCTGAGGATGAGACATTTAAAATCCCATAACCTTCCCTCCTGCATCTTTTTAACAATTTTTTTTTTTATTTTAGGGGCTTTTTATTTGATTTTCTGATTTTTTTTTTCAATTCAGAGCCTCTCCTTTTGCCAGGTATTTACTGGGATTTTCCAGAAGCTTCAGGAAATAAAGAAACCATCCAGGAGAGGGACACAAAGGGAGGAATTCCATGATTTTTGTAAATTCCAGGAATCTTTTTACACCATAAAAGCAGACAGAGAGGGCGGTCACGTTTCGGATGGGGTTTGGGTTTAGGATTAGATTTGTCCTGTCCTAGTTGATTCCCAGTCCCAACAATCCAGTCCAACAGTCCCAGTCCAGTGATCCCAGTTCAAAACTCCCTATCCAGTTCCCAGTTCCAGTTCCCCATCCTACAATCCCCATTTCCAGTGATCCCAGTTCAGTCCCAACAATCCCCTATTCCAGTTCCCCAGTCTACAATCCCCATTCCAGTGATCCCAGTTCAGTCCCAACAATCCCTATTCCAGTTCCCCATTCCAGTGATCCCAGTCTCAGTCCAACAATCCCTTTTCAGTTCCCCGTCCCAGTGATCCCAGTCCCAACAATCCCTTATTCCAGTTCCCCAGTTGCAGCTCCCAGTCCCAGAGGCGGGCTCAGTGGGATTTCACCCCCAGCCCCATAAGTACCTGTCCAGGTGCTGTCAGAGGAACCGAACCATCTCCTGCTCTCCCAGTGCCCCGGGATCCTCCAGGAATCCCGCAGGAATYCCCAGGAATCCCCGAAATGCTGCAGGAAGCCCCGGGAGTGCGGGATGGATCCTCGGAGCCGAGCCGGGCTGCGCTGCGGGATTTCCCGAGCAGGAAACCCCAGCGCTGCCGGCCAGGTGAGCTTTATGCCTTCCTGCCCAGGTGAGCTTTATGCCTTCCTGCCCAGGTGAGCTTTATGCCTTCCTGCCCAGGTGAGTTTATCCCGTCCTGCCCAGGTGAGTTTATCCCTTCCTGCCCAGGTGAGTTTATCCCTTCCTGCCCAGGTGACTTTTCCTGCTCCGCCCGCCCGGCCCCATCCGCTGAATCACGGCTGGAATCGCGGCTGGAATCGCGGCTGGAATCGCGGCCGGAGTCACTCCCGGCCGGCCTGGAATGCTGCGGGGCCGCGGGGAAAGAAACGCGGAGAGCCCCGGGTACACCGGGAAATCGGAGTCTGGGGGGTTGAAACATTTCCTTTCCTTTTCCATCCTTTCCCGTCTGTGGTCCCTCTTTTCCAGGTGGGGATATTTGATTTTTGAGGGGGGCTTTTTGTTTGTTTCTGATTTTGTTTTTAATTATTATTGTTATTTTTCATAATTTATCCCTATTTTCCAGGCTRGGAATTCTGGTTTCCAAGGATTTTCAAAACTTTCTGTCAATTTCCATTCCCTGTTTTCCAGGAAAATTCTATTTTTTCAGCATTTTTTAAAAATTTTCCATAATTTATCCCTTTTTTCCAGGGTCCTTGGAAGTGTCCAGTGCTGGGATATTCTGGTTTTGAGGGGTTTTCAAAATTTTSTGTTGTTTTCCATCAATTTCCATTGATGGAAAATTCAATTTCATTGATCCTTCTTGAGATTGTCTGGCAGGAAGAGAGCAGGAGAAAATAAAATAAAATATGCAATACAATAAAATATACAATACAATGAAGTTTAAAAATATATAGAATATAATATAAAATCCAAAGTAAAATAAAATAAAAAATAATATAAAATAAAATTTTAAAAATAATTTAAAAAATAAAATAAAGCGTTAAAATAGAATAAAATAATAAAATAAAATATAATAATAAAATAAAATAAAAACATAACTAAAATCCAGGCCGGGGTTAGCTCCAGGTTGCTCTGGTGACTCACCAGCTCCTTCCTGCCAGGAGCCAGCACAGCCTCTGGAATTCCCATTGGAATTTGACATCCTGGGAGCTGCAGAGCCARCCCCAGCCAGGAGGGGAAAGCCTGGGAACCGTTCCCTGCCGGAGCACCGGGAATTCCGGGAATGCTGCAGGGAAAAYGAGCTGGGAATTGTTCATCTGGAGCCAGGAGGAGAAAAGGTTGGGAACYGTTCCTTGTTTCCAGCCTGGAGCGGGAATTCCCGGCCTCAGATTCCCGGGAATGCTGCAGGGACAAAGCGCTGATCTCAGGGAATTGTTTCTCTGAGAATTCCTGGGAATGCTGCAGGGACAGAAAGCTGGGAATTGTTTCTCTGGAGCCAGGAGCAGAACAAGGCTGGGAACCGTTCCCTGTTTCCAGTCTGGAGTGGGAATTCCCAGGAATGCCGCAGGGACAAAGAGCTGAGCTCAGGGAATTCTCTGGAGCCAGGAGGAGAAGMAGCTGGGAACCGTTCCCTGATGGAGCTGCGTACGTGGGGCTGGAATTCCAGGAAAGCTGGGAATTTCCTGGAGCTGGGAGGAGAAAGTTTGGGAACCATTCCCTGGTTCCATTCCTGGAGCGGGAATTCCCGGCCTYGGATTTCCGGGAACGCTGCAGGGACAGAGCTGGGAATTGTTTGTCTGGAGCTGGGAGGAGAACAAGGCTGGGATCCATTCCCTGGGTCCCGCCTGGAGCAGGAATTCCCAGGAATGCTGCAAGGACACAGCTGAGCCCAGGGAATTTTTCTCTGGAGCCAGGAGGAGAAAAGTTTGGGAACCGTTCCTGGAGTGGGAATTCCTGGCCYCTGATTTCTGGGAATGCTGCAGGGTGGAAGAGCTGGAGCTCAGGGAATTGTTTCTCTGGAAATTCTCTGTGCCTGGAATTTCTGGGAATGCTGCAGGGACAGAAGGCTGGGAATTGTTTCTCTGGACTCAGGAACAGAACAAGGCTGGGAACCAAGGCTGGGAATTCCCGGGAATGCTGCAGGGGCAGAGCTGGGAATTGTGTCTCAGCAAAAGCTGCCAAGAGGGAGGAGGAGAGCTAGAGGTCCGTTGCTCCTGGATCTTTCTGTGAATGTTTCTCCTGTATATTTCCTGGTTGTATCTCCCTGCATCGTTCCTGTGTGTTCTCCCTGCATCTTCTCCTGTGTGGTTCTCGCCTGGTTATCTTTCCTGTGTGTTCGTCCCTGGATCCTCTCTCGTCGTGTTCTCCCTCGCACTCATTTCGTGCATTGTGTGTTCTCCCTGGATCTCTTCCTGTGTTCTCCCTGCATCGTTCCGTGAGTGTGTTCTCCCTGGATATCCGTGCTGTGTGTTCTCCCTGCATCTGTTCCTGAGTGTGGTCTCCCTGGATCTCTCCTGTGTTATCTCCCTGATCTCTCCTGTGTGTTCTCCCTGCCTCGTGTCCTGTTATGTTCTCCCTGCATCTTTCCTGTGTGTTCTCCCTGGATTCCAGGAGCTGGGGAGCGTGGATGCAGGAGCTGCTGGAAAATCAGAACTAAATCAGAAACAAATCAGAAATCAACCAGAAATATTAAATATAGAATTAATACCAAATATTTATGATATGATTGTTTGTTAATAGGATATATTGATGACGCTTTAACTCATCCTAAACCCTGGATCTCCCGCTTCTCCCGGCAGGTGCTGGGAGCTCTCTCACTGTCCCGTGCCTGTCCCGTGCCTGTCCCGGGGCGGTCCCGCGGCCCTGAGTCACTTCCCTGGGCCGGGAATGGCTCGGGAATGGCTCGGGAATGACTCTGGGCTCGGGAATGCGCCTCCAGGGCCCTCCCGCTGCTCCTCTCCCGCTTCTCCTGCCCTAACCAAACCCTGCGGGCCTCTGCTGGCAGAATTCCTGCTTTTCCTGCCTCCATGGGATCCTGACAGCCCAGGATCCCCCATCCCTGCTTTTCCTGCCTCCATGTGATCCTGACAGCCCAGGATCCCCCATCCCTGCTTTTCCAGCCTCCATGGGATCCTGACAGCCCAGGGATTCCCCATTCCTGCTTTTCCTGCCTCCATGGGATCCTGACAGCCCAGGATCCCCCATTCCTGCTTTTCCTCAGCCCAGGATCCCCCATTCCTGCTTTTCCTGCACCCCTGGGATCCTCCCAGCCCAGGATTCCCAGGATGGTTTGCACTGCCCAGAGCACATCCAGGTAGGAAGGAGGAGTTGGGATTCCAAGGAATCAGGAATTCCGTGGATTCAGGAATTCTCCATTCCCATATTCCCATCCCCATTCCCATATCCCATTCCCATTTCCATTCCCATGGGAATTTCCAACACAGAAATCCAYCCAGGAATTCCTGGCTGGCCCCAAACCCCTGGAATTTCAAGCCTCTCCCATTTCCAGGGATTTTTCTCCCCTTTATTCAGGGAAATAAGTCAGAAAATCCTTCATGGATTTTTTATTTTTATATTTATAAATTTTTTAGATTTAATTTTGGAGCCTCAGGGGTGATTCCCCATCTCCTTTTCTCCCTCCTTCCCTTTTATTTTAAAAAATAATATTTACAAAGCCATGGAAATGAAGCAAGATTACCTCGTTAGCTGTAATTTGGATAATTATAATATTTTATGAATATTCATGACATTTTTCACCTCCTACCTTTACAAATATTTACATTTTGAGGCAGTCTTGATTTAAAAYAAAGAAAAATCCGACAAAACCAATCCATATTTTGTGTATAATTTGCRACTTCCAGTACTAAAAAAGTTTAGGGAAGACATCCAAAACCTCCAGGAATCTTTTCCATGATAATTTAAGYAGAAAAACAGATTTTCCTCAAAATGAAGGTGAGGAGCAGCTCCAAATTTGTCTAAATGAGGCCTTTGAGGTTTTTCATTTACGTTTTGTCAGCAAAAAAAACCCTGAGGGAATTCAGGAGCTGGCTTGGAAATGCCAAATTTAAATGGATTTGWGCTCCAAGGAATGAGGAAAATTCTGGGATTGCGGAAGGAGCTGCTCCTCATCAGCATGCAAAATAACAAGGGGYTAAAAGGGGAAATAAACCACATGAAAAGGACATTTTTAGGGGAAATAAATCACATSAAAGGAGATTTGTWGGGGGAAATAAACCACAGAAGAAGGAGATTTTTAGGGAGAATAAACCACACGGTTTCCTTTATGGAATTATGGAATGGTTTGGATGGGATCTTAAATCCCATCAAGTCCCACCCCTTTCCCTGGGCAGGGACACCTCCCCCTGTCCCAGGCTGGCCTCGGGCACTGCCAGGGATAGGGCAGCCAGATCTGGCTTAGCTGTTTTTCCCGATTTTTCCGAATTCCCGGGATTTTGGGGTGCACAGGCCTCGACCCCGCCGCCTCCTCCCTCCCGCCGCGTCAGCGTTGCCGGGCAACGCCTAAAATGGCGGCGCGCGCGCGAGGCACGCCGGGAGTTGTAGTGCGGAAACCCCACCGCCCCCGCGCCCCACCGGCAGCGCGGGACTCGCTTTCCCAGCAGGCACCGCGGCGCTGCGCGAAAAGGCTGAGAGAGCGTATTTACCTGCGGGGAGTGGGGTACAGGTGGGGCGTGTCGCGGGTGCTGTTGGGATTTGTAGTTTYTGGTGGAGCGGCCGCTAGGCCAAGCGGCGAGGAGGGCGGCGGCCGCGGGACTACAACTCCCAGGGTGGCGCGGGGCGCAGCGGGCTGGGCGCCGGTGGAGGGCGGGGGGTACGAACGGGAACCTCGGCGGTGGCGGGGGGATGCTCGGGGGAGCTCTCAGGTGAGGAGGAGGAGGAGGAGGAAGCGGGAGGGAGAACGGGCGGCGAGCGCCGGGGCAAGCGGCGAGCCCTGGGTGGGGCCCCATTGTTCTCGGTGGGCGCAGGTTCCTCATGGAGTCACCGAGGTCTCCGGGGAAATCGGCACCAGCGGGGTCGGAGGGGTTTGGTTTTGGGATTAAAAAGCTTTCGGATTAAAAAGCTTTAGGATTAAAAATCGCCSCTTGTTCCTGCTCCTTTCCCAGCGCTTTTGGGGCCAGCTGCGTTTGGAAAGGAATCCTCTCCTTCTTACCCCCCCGTGAAACTTTTAGTTCCTAGTAATTTAACTCGGTTGAAAACGATTTTTTGCCGATCTGAGCTTGTTGGGGTGGTGGGTGTTTGGTGCTGTTGTTTTGGTGTGTTTTTCCTGGCTGAGCTTTCCCCAAAAGCACATCCCAACAATATGGGTGTTGGTGCACCGTTTGGGGGTGAAAAACCCCAAATTGGCCATAGAAACATTGGGATTGCTGAGCCTGGAGAGGGGAAGCTTTGGGGCCACCTCGCTGTGACCTTCTCGGGCTGCGGGAAGGGGAATTTCCAAGGGATGGAGTAACAGGACAAACGGGGATTAATTCCCAGCGACAAGGAGTGGGTTTAGGTTGGATTTTGGGGAGAAATCCCTCCCTGTGAGGSTGCCGGGATCCTGGCACTGGTTATCCCATGGATATCCCATCCCTGGGATGCCCCAAGCCAGGCTGGACAGGGCYTGGAGCCACCRGGGGCACAGCGAGGTGACACKGAATGCCCTTTAAATCCCTTCCAACCCATTCCTGTATCCCATTCCCAAACCACTTTTCCCTGTGGAATTTKCACTTCTCCTTCCCCAACCCACTTTTCCCTGGATAATATGAATTTCTCCTTCCTAAACCACTTTTCCCTGTATAATATTCACTTCTCCTTCCCAAACCACTTTTTTCTGTGGAATATTCATTTCTCCTTCCCAACCAACTTTCCCCTGTGGAATATTCACTTTTCCCTCTGGAATTTTCACTTCTCCTTCCCAAACCACTTCTCCCTGTAGAATATTAACTTCCCAAACCACTTTTCCCTGTAGAATATGARTTTCTCCTTCCCTAACTATTTTCTGTGTAGAATATTAATTTCTCCTTCCCCAAACCACTTTTCACWGTAKAATATTCACTTCTCCTTCCCCAACCCACTTTTCCCTGTGGAATATTCATCTCTCCTCCTGACTTTTCGTGCTGCTGTAAGAGCAGAACGTGTCCCAGCAGTAAATATGAATGAATGTTTGCTCAAGGCAGGTGTGGAGCAGCTTTTACAGCAAAGCCTGGCTTAAGGTGGCTCTGATTAAACCCAGCTTTTAATTGCTGAGCACTGTTACAAAACCCCAGCCGTGGAAAGGGCAGGCCTGAGCTCAGCTCCAAGCTGGAAAAACRAGTCCTGCTCCAGCTGGGATTGATAAAAGATTGTTTTGTTCAACCTTTGCAGGTTCCTGGTGCCATGAGCAGCAAAGCAGGAGCCTCGGGTGTTTGCTGGCAGCTGGGCAAGGTGCACAGGGCTCCTGGGAGCCTGCAGGTGAGTGACACTTGCAGCTCTTAAAACCTTCCATTCCTTTCTGTTTTATCATTTAAATGTTTATAACCCTTCCATTCTTCTCTGGTTTATCATTTCAGTGTTTAAAACCCTTCCATTCTCCTCTCAGTTTTATCATTTCAGTATTTAAAACCTYTCTGGTTCTGCTTTTCCAACCCTTTAGTTCTTCTCTCAGTTTAATAATTCAACTTTTCTCCTCAGTTTTATAATTTCAACTTTCAAAACCTCTCTGGTTCTGTTTTCAGTTTTGTCATTTTAGCTTTTAAAACCCTTTCATTCTTCTCAGYTTTATAATTTCAGCTTTTAAAATCCTTCCATTCTTCTCTCAGTTTTATCATTTCAGTGTTTAAAACCCTTTCATTCTTCTCTCAGTTTTAGGATTCCAACTTTTCTCCTCAGTTTTATAATTTCAGCTTTTAAAACCTCTCTGGTTCTGCTCTCAGTTTTATAATTTCAGCTTTTCCAACTCTTTAATTCTTCACTCAGTTTTATCATTTCAGCTTTTCTCCTCAGTTTTATCATTCCAACTTTTAAAACCTCTCTGATTCTGCTCTATTTTATAATTTCAGCCTTTCCAACCCTTGATTTTTCTCTCAGTTTTATCATTTCAATGTTTAAAACCCTTCCATTCTTCTCTCAGTTTTATAATTTCAGCTTTTCTCCTYAGTTTTTTCATTTCAGCTTTTCCAACCCTCTCTGGTCCTGCTCTCAGCTTTATTATCACTTCAGAATTAAGCAGCTTTTGGGTGTGATGTGGTTTCAAACGCAGGGAATTGTGAAACCACCTGAATTTCAGGCACASTTTCTCTGCACTTCCATCCTTTCCCAGCTGCTGAAGTAATTCCCAAGCTCCAGCAAGAAAAATGCTGATAATGCAGCWGAAAAAAATGGAAACTGTGGAGATAATGAAAACATTTTGCTTGCAGGAGTGGGAGGAAAGCCCTTGGTGTTCCTGAGATGTTTGTGTTACTTTTGAGGCACAACAAGAGGCAGAATTCCCTCATGGGATTCATTCCCATGGGGATCTGAGCTGGCAGAGATTTGGGATTTGTTCCAAACCTGACACCCAGGCTGTGAAATCCTTGTTGGAGTTCTGAAATCTGCCTGCCCCAAACTGAGCTGACAGGAAAATCATGAGGGAAAAATGTCTTCTAATTCAGCCAGAGGCTTTATGTGTGTCTGTATATATATATATGTATGTATTTAATATTTATATATATTTATTATTTTTTCCCCCAAATCCACAGGGAAGACACTGCCAAACATGGAACAGATTTTTAGGGGAATTTATTTTGCTGTGGGTGTTTGATCCTGAGGAAATTGTGCTACACTAATTTTCCACAAGAATTTTGGGATGGGGTRGAGGCAATTTAAAGCTCATCCTTTCCAATCTCTCAGGTTTTTCCAGCCTGGCCTGGGACAATTCCAGGGATGGGGCAGCCACAAATTCCCTGGGAATTCCATCCCAGGCCCTCACAAGTCCTTCCCAATTTCCCGCCCAAACCTCCCCTCACGCTTCACTTCTCCTCAGGGTTGGTGGATCCTCAATTTCCTCAAGGTTTTAGGGGTTTTTTTTCCTCTTTAAATTTCAATTTATGAGGTAAAACCTCCTCCTTGGAGGCAGCAAAATGTTGTGTTCGACCAGAAAATGCTGTTCCTTCCCAGGGTGTGAAATCCTTGTTGGAATTCCAACATTTTCCTGCCCTGGTGGGAAAATTGTGAGGGAAAAATATCCTCTAATTCAGGCAGAGGCTTTAAATATATATATATATATAAATAATTTTTTTTTTCCAAATCCACATAGAAAATGCTGCCAAACATGGAACAGATTTTTGGGCAAATTTATTTTGCTGTGGGTGTTTGATACTGAGGAAATTTGTGTGAAATTTGCCAATTTTGGGATGGTTTGGAGGGAATTAAGTAGGAATAAAATAATTTTTAAAAATTAAGTGAAAATTAARTTAAAAATACCAAATATTTTAAGTGTTTAGAAGCTTTAAAGCAGCTTTTTGASCTCAGCTTTGCTTCCAAACTGGTTCAATAAAAAAGCCCAACAGCTTCAGATCCATCAAATGTTTCCAAATTCTGTCTGGCTGATGGAAATAAAAATTATTGGCTGATGGAAATMAAAATGATTGATCCAGAGGCTGGGATGGCTGCAGGGCCGGGCTCAGAAATCCTCTGTGTGCTGCTCTGTTCCAGGGATGGGAATCCAGGCAGGACTGAGCTGATTGAGCTGTGGCCTTCACCAGGAGGATCCAGCACTTCAAAGCGGCTTTTTCCACCCCGATTTTCCCCTTTATTATGACCTGTTCCGCAAGGGTATTCTTCTAGGTAAGAACAATCAAATTTTAAATAATAATTTMATTTCAGTATGGTTTTTAAATCAATAACCCTTTTTCATCTGTATTTTCTTACTCTTTGAATAAGCAGCTATTGACAAAAATCTGAATAATAATTTAATTTATTATGGTTTTATAATCAATAATCCTTTTTCATCTGTGTTTTCTTATTCTTTGAATATTCRGATATTGACAAAAATCTAAATAATTTAATTTTATTATGTTTTTTAATAAATAATCCTTTTTCATCTTTTTCATAATCCTGTTTCCTTACTCTTCCCACCCTCTTTTTTTCCCTAAACTTCTTTAACTTCTTTAAAGGRAAGCAGACTTCCAGTGCCATTAATAAATAATTTGAATTTATTCCCAAATTTTCTCCAGATCTGTGTTTTTCCTGGGAATGGAGGTGCCCTTCGTGCTTCTCCTGACCAGGCTCGTGGCAGAAGTTGCAGGAAAATCCACAGAAAACTCAGTGGGTGCTCCAGGAATTTAATTTAATTTAATTTTTATTACTATTAATTTTTTTAATTATTTTTATTTTTTTATCTGAAATTTTCTATATTTTYATTTAGAAAATAAAAATAAAATGTATTTAGAAAAGAAAAAATAAAATTGATTTCTAAGAGCAAAATAAAATAGATTTTTAAAAATAAAATTTATATCAAAAATAAACTAAAATGGATTTAGAAAAATAAAATTGATTTATAAAATAAAAATAAAATTAAAAATAAACCAAGCTTTCTCCTTGCTGGAAAAAAAAATCCAGTGGGTTTTAAGTGAATTATCCTTAATTTCTGGGGGGATTTTTAACTTATTTTTTATATTTATTATTATTTCCTCGATGGAAAAGTGGGAATTCATTGGGAATTTCTCTCCTCAGGTGCCAGACCCAGACTGTTGTGTGGAAATGTTGGATTCCAACAGCTCCTGCCCAGTCACCCACCAGTGCAGCCCAGGTAGGAATCATTTGGGATCAATCCATGGAGTTTGGGTTGGAAAAGCCCTTAGAGATCATTCATTCCATGGGCAGACACCAAGCKGGCCTTGGGGAATTCCAGGGATCAAAAATTCCCAGATTTTCTGGACTTTAWTACCAGAATCCAGCAGCTGGGGAGTGCAAATTAATTAATYAATAAATATTATTCCCTTCAAATTCCTCCTCCTTTTTTCCCTTTGGAAACTTTTATTTTTCTGGGATAATCATTGTGGCTCAATGAGAATTCTCAGTGAGAATTCCRGGGACAAAAAATTCCCAGACTTTTGTTATTCCCTTTTATTTTTTTCTCCTTTTTCCCCTTTGGAAAATTTCAATTTTCTGGGATAATCATTGGGGCCTTGGAGAATTCCAGGGATAAAAAATTCCCAGATTTTCTGGACTTTAATACCAAAACCCAGCAGCTGGGGAGTGAATATTAATTAATTAATTATTATTTCCTCATCATTCCTTCTCCTTTTTCCCTTTGGGAAATTTTTGGTTTTCCTGGGATAAAAACTGGGAATAACAATGAGGAATAAAATTTGAGAATAAAACCTCTTTAGTGTGGGAAAAGGGGAATCAGGTGCTGTTTGTAACCCCCAAAAGAAGGGATTTTCTGCTTTTTTTCCCCCTCTAAAACCTGGGAATTGCCAGAAAATTGGGAATTCTGTTGTTTTATCCATTTTCCRTGGTTTTTTGGCAGGATGCTACAGGAGGTGGAATGAGGATGGGAGCAGCAGCTGCATCAAATGCAGGAACGAGACCCTGCCCAGCCCCTCTGGGCACAACCTCAGCGAGTGCAGGAACTGTGAGTTTTTAACCCATTTYTATCAAATATAKTTAATTAAATTAATTGGAATTAATTGGAATAATTTTTCTTAATCAATGGTATCAATTATGGCAAAAATTCCACCAAAAGGCAGCAAAAAAATTGAGATTTTTATCCCATATTCTTGAATTAATTTTAATTTAATTATATTTAATTTTAATTATTTTTGTTAATTATTGACATCAATTCCTGCAGCAAAAACTCCTCAAAAATGYGGCAAAAATTGGAGATWTTTTTATCCYACATCCTTGAATTAATTTGAATTTAATTAATTTTAATTCTTTTTTATTTATTAATTGCCATTTATTCCCACAGCAAAAATTGATATTTTTATTCCACAAAATATTAAAAACATCCCCAAATTCCTGGTGGGATTTTCAGTGGGAAATGCTGTGGGAATTTGATGTGCAGGAAGGGGGAAAATGGCAAAATTTGGGCTGGGGATGGATTTTGGTGTAAATTTTCTGGTTTTTTYCCCAGCTGGGAGCAGAGGGATGAACTCCCACGTGAACATGAGCTCTCCTTTCATCCAGAACTTTGGTGAGAACCTGGAAGTTTGGGAGGATGTGGGATCTGAAAGAAGGGATTTGATGAAGTGAAAGTGTTAAAATTAGTTTAAAAAGGGATTTCATGAGTTTAAAAATTATTCGATGAGTTTAAAAGGGGATTTAATTTGTTAAAATGAGTTTAAAAAGGGATTTTATGAGTTTGAAAGTGTTTGAATTTGTTAAAATAAGTTTTAAAAGTGATTTAATGACTTCAAAAGGTGTTTAACCAATGAAAGTGTTTTCATTTGTTAAAATGAGTTTTAAAAAGAGATTTAATGAATTAAAAGTGATTTAATGAGTTTAAAGTGGTTTAATTTGCTAAAATGAGTTTAAAAAGTGATTTAATGTCAAAACTGATTTAATTGATTAAAATTTGTTAGAACTGATTTAATCCCTGGCAGCTGCCATTGAAATTGAAACTCAATTTCAGGCACTGGAATGATCCAACAGCACCTAAAATCAGAATTTGCTCTTTATTTGGATTTAATCCTTTGATGAAAAGACATTTTTGCTCCAAGCCAGACTTTCCTCCCTATTTTTATCATTTTTTCATTTCCAGGGGGCCCCGAAGTCGCCGCTTCTCTGATTCTGGGGACGTTTTTCCTCAGTTTGCTCCTGATCCTTTCTGTGGCTTCTTTTTTCTACCTCAAACGAGCCAACAAACTCCCAGAGATTTTCTACAGAAGGAACAAAGGTAAAAAACCCCTTTAATTATCCATTAATTAATGAACTTTGCTCTGTTAATTGACTGAGATGGGGATTTTTCCTTGAAAATTGCCCATTTTGTGGAGAAAACTCCCATTTTGGGCTGTTAAATTCTTATTCTGTGGAGAATATCCCAGTTCTGAGCCAATAAATTCCCATTTTGTGCCAATAAATTCCCATTCTGTGGAGAAAATCCCAGTTCTGAGCTCATAAATTGCCAATTTTGTGGAGAAAATCCCCATTTTGTGCCAATAAATCCCTATTTTGTGCAGAAAAAATCCCCGATTTTTATGGGAAAAAAATCCCCAATGTTGTGGAGAAAATCCCCATTTTTGTGGAGAAAATTCCCATTTTGTGCCAATAAATACTCCAGTCTTTAGAGTCCTACACCCAGTAAATTCTCCAAAWGGGATTTTGGAGTATTTTGGTTGGATTTTGAGAGAAAATTCATTTTTTTAACAAGAAAATTATTCTCCCCATGGCTGTATTTTTGGAAAATGAACAAYTCCGGCCTTCATATTAATTAAAACAATCTTAATTAATCTTTTTTTTCTTCTTTTTTAGCATCTGTTCTCCAGCCCAGTGAAACAGTGAGTGAATTCTGCTTTTATAGGAACATAAATAAACAAGAATTTCCATTTTAATTAACTAAATTGGGACTTTATTAAGCAACTCCTTAATTGATGAATGAGGCTGAAATAAAATTAAAGATATTTTGGGGTTCTTTGGATCCAAACTGGGACAAAAATGGAAAAAACAGAGTTATTTTTCCAAGAAAATACTCTACACAGTCAAAATTATAGGAATCCTAAAAAATTCCTAGATTTRTTTAAAGAAAAACTGTTACAATTTGGGTTTTTTTGATATTATCCTTCTGTTCCACAGGCATCCATGATCCCTCCTCCAGCTTCTTCAGGTGAGGAAATTTCCCCTGGAATGTGCTAAAAATAAATGGAAAATCCCAAAAATTCCCGGGATAAGGAACAGAAATCCAGTGGGATTTGATTTTTCTAATAGGATTTGTTGCTTTGATTGATGCAGGGCAAAATATTGATGGGATTTCTGGTGGGAAATCCATTTTTAGGGGGCTCTGGTTGGGTTTTGTGGGATTGGTTTTGTGGGTTCAGTTTGGGTTTTGGGGTTGAGTTTTTGGGTTTGGTGTTGGGTTTTGTGGGTTTAGGTTTGGGGTTGGGTTTTGTGCATTTAATTTTGGGTTTTTGGTTGAGTTTTGTGGGTTTGGGTTTGGGGGTTTAATTTTGGGTTTCGAGTTGAGTTTTGTGGGTTTAGTTTGGGAGTTTGGGTTTTGGGGATTTAGGCTTGGTTTTGTGGTTGGGTTTTGTGGGTTTTAGGTTTGGGTTTTGTGCAGTTAAAACCCACAAAACTCAACCCCAAACCCCCAAAACTCAACCCCAACCCCTCCTGCCCCTCAATCTCCACATCCCACCCCCTCCCCCCTTTGGGAATTCCCTCCCCAATCCCGTTCTCAGGGATTTTTTGGGGGATATTTTGTCCCGGCAGTGCGGAAGCCGCACTAAAACCCAAAACCCAACCACAACTCCAAAACCCAACCCCAAACCACAACCCAACCCCAAACCCTGCTGTGCCTCGATCCCCACATCCCACCCCTCTCCCCCTTTGGGAATTCCCTCTGGGACCCCGTTCCCAGGGGTGTTTTTGGGCTGTTTTGTCCCGGCAGTGCGGAAGCCGCGCTACGTCCGCCGCGAGCGCGCCCCGGTCCCGCCCGGCCCCGCCGACAGCCGGGTCAGCAACGTGTGAGCCCGAGCCCGGAGCGTCCCCAGGAAAGCCCTGGGAGCTGCGGATCCCACAGGAACCCCAAAGGGTTTGTGCTGAACCCCTGGGGGCTGCTGATCCCACAGGAACCCCAAAGGCGATGTGCAAAAGCCTGGAGTGCTGATACCACCAGGAACCCAAAGGTTTTTGCTTGAACCCCGGGGTTCTGCTGATCTCCACAGAGCCCCACAAGGGATGTGCTGAACCCCTGGGCTGGCTGATCCCACAGAAGCCCACAGGGATTGTGCCAAACCGGAAACAGCTGCCTGATCCACAGGAAGCGCGCTGAGCCGTACCCACAGGAAACCCACAGGTTGTTGCCAAACCCCCTGGAGCTCTATCCCACAGGAAGCCCCAAAGGGTTTGTCCAAAGCCCTGGGAGCGCTGATCAGGAGCTCCACAGGGTTTGTGCTGAATCCCTGGAGCTGCTTGATCCCACAGGAGCCCCTGGGAGCTGCTGATCCCACAGGAGCCCACAGGGTTTGTGCGAACCCCTGGAGCTGTGATCCCACAGGAGCCCCACAGGTTTGTGCCGAATCCCTGGAGCTGTGACCCACAGAGCCCACGTTGTGCGAACCCTGGGCTGCTGATCCCAACAGGAGCCCACCAGGGTTTGTGCCGAATCCCTGGAGCCTGCTGATCCCACAGGGACCCCACAGGATTTGCTGAACCCTGGAGCTGCTGATCCCACAGGAGCCCACAGGGTTTGTGCCGAATCCCTGGAGCTGCTGATCCCACAGGAGCCCCACAGGGATTGTGCCAAAGCCCTGGAGCTGCTGATCCCACAGGAGCCCCACAGGGATTGTGCCGAATCCCTGGAGCTGCTGATCCCACAGGAGCCCCTGGGAGCTGCTGATCCCACAGGAGCCCCGCAGGGTTGGTGCCCAATCTCACCCCCAGCTCCCGGCGGTGCCGGCCCGGGGACATTTGGGGGCTTTGGAGGGTCCTGGTGCTGCTCCGGGGGTTCCTGCCCCAGGATGGGGGGGAATTTTTCCTTGAAAATTGCCCATTTTGTGGAGAAACCATTTTGGCTGTTAAAATCTTATTCTGTGGGAAATATCCCAGTTCTGAGCCAATAAATTCCCATTTTGTGCCAATTAAATTCCCATTTCTGTGGAGAAAATCCCAGTTCTGAGCTCATAAATTGCCAATTTTGTGGAGAAAATCCCCATTTTGTGCCAATAAATCCCTATTTTGTGCAGAAAAAATCCCCGATTTTTATGGAAAAAAATCCCCAATGTTGTGGAGGAAAATCCCCATTTTTGTGGAGAAAATTCCCATTTTTGTGCCAATAAATAACTCCAGTCTTTAGAGTCCTACACCCAGTAATTCTCCAAAAGATTTTGGAGTATTTTGGTTGGAATTTGAGAGAAAAAAATTCATTTTTTTAACAAGAAAATTTATTCTCCCATGGCTGTTATTTTTGGAAAATGAACAACTCCGGCCTTCATATTAATTAAAACAATCTTAATTATCTTTTTTTTTCTTCTTTTTTAGCATCTGTTCTCCAGCCCAGTGAAACAGTGAGTGAATTCTGCTTTTATAGGAACATTAAATAAACAAGAATTTCCATTTTAATTAACAAATTGGGACTTTATTAAGCAACTCCTTAATGATGAATGAGGCTGAAATAAAATTAAAGAATTTTGGGTTCTTTGGATCCAAACTGGGACAACAAATGGAAAAAATAGAGTTATTTTCCAAGAAAATACTCTACACAGTCAAAATATATAGAATCCTAAAAATTCTAGATTTATTTTAAAAGAAAAACTGTTACAATTTGGTTTTTTGATATTATCCTTCTGTCCACAGGCATCCATGATCCCTCCTCCAGCTTCTTCAGTGAGAAAAATTCCCCTGGAATGTGCTTAAAAATAAATGGAAAATCCCAAAAAATTCCGGGATAAGGAACAGAAATCCATGGGATTGATTTTTCTATAGGATTTGTTTGCTTTGATATGCAGGGCAAAATATTGATGGATTTCTGGTGGAAATCCATTTTTAGGGCTCTGGTGGTTTTGTGGGATTGGTTTTGTGGGTTCAGTTTGGTTTTGGGGTTGAGTTTTTGCGTTTGTGGGTTTTGTGGGTTTAGGTTTGGGTTGGGTTTTGTGCATTTAATTGGGTTTTTTGGTTGAGTTTTGTGTTTGGGTTGGGTTTTTGGGTTTCGAGTTGAGTTTTTGTGGTTTAGTTTGGGAGTTGGGTTGTGGGATTTAGGCTTGGTTTTGTGGTTGGGTTTTGTGGTTTTAGTTTGGGTTTGTGCAGTTAAAACCACAAAACTCAACCCCAAACCCAAAAACTCAACCCCAACCCCTCCTGCCCTCAATCTCCACATCCCACCCCTCTCCCCCTTGGAATTCCCTCTGGGACCCCGTTCCCAGGGGTGTTTTTGGGCTGTTTGTCCCGGCAGTGCGGAAGCCGCGCTACGTCCGCCGCGAGCGCGCCCGGTCCGCCCGGCCCCGCCGACAGCCGGGTCAGCAACGTGTGAGCCCGAGCCCGGAGCGTCCCCAGGAAAGCCCTGGGAGCTGCGGACCCACAGGAACCCCCAAGGGTTTGTGCTGAACCCCTGGGGGCTGCTGATCCCACAGGACCCCAAAGGGATTGTGCAAAAGCCTGGAGCTGCTGATCCACCAGGAACCCAAAGGTTTTTGCTGAACCCCCTGGGGTCTGCTGATCTCCACAGGAGCCCCACAAGGGATTGTGCTGAACCCCTGGGGGCTGCTGATCCCACAGAGCCCACAGGGATTGTGCTCAAACCTGGAGCTTGCTGATCCCACAGGAAGCCCTGAGAGCCGCGTATCCCACAGGAACCCACAGGTTGTTGCCAAACCCCCCTGGAGTCTATCCCACAGGAGCCCCAAAGGGTTTGTCCAAAGCCCTGGGAGCGCTGATCCCAGGAGCTCCACAGGGTTTGTGCTGAACCTGGATGCTGGCTGATCCCACAGGAGCCCCTGGGAGCTGCTGACCCACAGGAGCCACCACAGGGTTTGTGCTGAACCCCTGGAGCTGTGATCCCACAGGAGCCCCACAGTCGTTTGTGCCCGAATCCCTTGGAGCTGCTGACTCCCACCAGGAGCCCACAGGGTTTGTGCTGAAACCCTGGAGCTGCTGATCCCAACAGGAGCCCACCAGGGTTTGTGCCGAATCCCTGGAGCTGCTGATCCCACAGGGACCCACAGGTTTGCTGAACCCTGGAGCTGCTGATTCCCACAGGAGCCCACAGGGTTTGTGGCGAATCCTGGAGCTGCTGATCCACAGGAGCTCCACAGGTTTTGCCGAATTCCCTGAGCTGCTATCCCACAGGAGCCCCACAGGATTGTGCCAAAGCCCTGGAGCTGCTGATCCCACAGGAGCCCCACGGGATTGTCGCCATCCTGGAGTGCTGATACCACAGGAGCCCCTGGAGCTGCTGATCCCACAGGAGCCCCGCAGGTTGTGCCCAATTCTCACCCCCAGCTCCGGTGTGCCGGCCGGACATTTTGGGTTTGGAGTCCTTGTGTTCTCCGGGGTTCCTCCCCAGGTATGGGGAATTCCTCAGGGATTTGGGATTTTTTGGTTGTCATGGGAGAATTCCTGAAGGATTTGGGGATCTTATGGAGAGAATCCTTAAGGATCAGGGATTTTCCCTGTTGGAGAGAATCCTTAAGAATTGGCGAGTTTTTTCTGTTTGGGGAGTAATTCCTGAGGGATTCGGGGGATTTTTCGTGTTTGGGGAGAATTCCTGGGGGATTTGGCGACTTTTGGAGAGAATCCTTAAGGAATTTGGGGGATTTTCCTTGTTTGGAGAGAATCCTTAAGGAGTTTGGGGGATTTTCCCTGTTTGGAGAGAATCCTTAAGGAGTTTGGGGGATTTTCCCTGTTTGGAGAGAATCCTTAAGGAATTTGGGGGATTTCCCAGGAATTTGGGGTATGTCCCTATTTGGAAAGAATCCTTTGGGAATTTGGGGATTTTCCTTGGGATGTGACCCCAGAACTGGAGCTGGGATTTGGGATGTGGATCCATTCCGGGCTGGACACTTGGCAAAGGGATCCTCTCAAGTGCCACCGCTTTAACCTGGGACAGCAATTAATTATGCTAATTAATTATGCTAACTAACCATGCTAATTAATTATGACAATAATTAAGATGCAGAATCCTTCGGAAGCAAATCCCAGATCCCACTGGGAGCTCTCCTGGTGCTCAATCCAGGCCTGATCCCAAATCTTGGCATTTTTTGGGGAATTTTTCCAGCTCAGTCCTTGGATTAAATGTTCTCCAAGGGAAAATCCATTCCTGGAATTGGGAGTTCCTGCTTTTGGGGCACTCAGGGATTTTTGGGATCAGCCACAGGGATCGAGACAACTCCTGCCAGTGGAAAAATGGGATTTTTRCTGTGGGAAATCCCTGGAATTGGAGCTCCAGAGGCATTCCCCAATTCCAGGCACCAGCCTCAGCTTCGCCCATGAATCTTGGTCCTGCCTGGGGAATTTTGGGAAGTTCAAAGAGCTGGAAAAGGATTTTTTTTCCTGATTGGGTTTCCCTCCAGTTTTTCCATCCAAGCCKGAGGGKCCTAAATCCATGGAAAAGTCCTAAATCCATGGAAAAGTCCTAAATCCATCCTAAATCCATGGAAAAGTCACTGTCACCCCCTGGAATTCCAACTATTTTCCTCCTGGCTGGGCTGGATCTGGGATCCATCCTAAATCCATCTTAAATCCACCCTAAATCCATGAAAGTTTCACTGTCACCCACCGGAATTCCAATTTTCCCCCTGGCTGGGCTGGTTCTGGGATCCATCCCAAATCCATCCCAAATCCATCCCACATCCCTGGAATTTCTCGGTCACCCCCTGGAATTGCAGCTCTGAGCATTCCCAGAGCTGGGAACTTTGGTTCTCCCCTTTTTTCCCAAAATTTTTAATGGGAAAATGAGAACAGCACTCTTGGATCTGCCTCCCACCTGGAGAATCCACATTTCCCTGGGGTTCCAACCTTCCAAGAGGAGAATTTGGGATGGGAAGAAATCCATTTATCCCATGGAATAATCCCATTTTTTCTGGGAATTTTGGGGCAGCTGGATTTGCTGTTATCTCCTTAAAAAACGAGATTTTGGTGGAATCTTTAGGGGCAAAACCCAAATCATGGAGAGGCTCCTGTGCCAAAAAATTCCAGATTTTTCCTCTTTATTATAAGAAATAAAATTCTTTTCCTCCTGGCCAAGGAATTCCAGTTGAAATTCCCAATTTTTTTTTTGGACGATTTGGGAGATTCCAACTTGGAATTTTGATCATTTCAATTAATTTTTTTTTGTGCTGCTGAGATTTTTTTTCCCTTCCCCAGTAGGAAGGTTTTATCCTGGAATTCAGAATTCCTGAGGATTTTCCAAATTCCTAAGGATTTTCTGAATTCCAAAGGGGAAAACAAAAAGGAGGAACTATGCAAATTTCCAAGGAATTGCACCTCTGGAGCTGGGAATTCCTGTGTGTTAATTCCKGTCCTGCTTAATTGCTGAAATTTTAATTTATTGAAGGATCAGCTCCTTTTTCTGTCTCTTCTCGTGTGGGATTTGCTTTAATTGTTGTCTAAAAATGGGATTTGGGACATTAAAAATGGGATTTGTGTAAACATCTAAAAATCTAATTCTGTGTGTGATTAAAATCGAGTTTTTCTCAGTGATTTTTACCCAGAAAATGAAAACCCTGAGATTTTTACCCAGAACATTTCAAAATCCTGAAAATTTTACCCAGAAAATGTTAAAATCCCCCAATTTTTTCTCGTTTTTTGGGGTGGGTTCAGCTTTGTCATTGCTGTGAACTCTTGGCTGAGTTTGTGGGGTTTAGGTTTGGGTTTTGTGGGTTTGGGTTTGTGCTTGAGCTTGGTGGGTTTAGATTTGGATTTGGGGTTAAGGTTTGGGTTTAATTTGGGGCTTTGTGGTTGAATTTTKTGGGTTTAGTTTTGGGYTTTATGGGTTTAGTTTTGGGTTTGGGGTTGAGCTTAGGTTCTGTGGGTTTAATTTTGAGTTTTCTGGGTTTCTCCTTCCTTTCCACCATCAAATTCCCTTTCCAAAGTGCTGCTTTGGGTTGAAAACAATAAAATTGTGCTTTAAAACTCGGTTTTAACCCCCCAATGTTTCCTGCATTTGTATCTTTGTAAACAGTGCCAAAATAAAGAGATTTAAACTTTTCTTTTTTGGCTTTTCAGCTTTTTTGGGAGTTGATTAGAAAATCAAACAGGGAAAAAATGTTGGGAAAATCAAATTCCAAGCCTGTGCTGKCCCTCAGGGAGAGCYGAGCAGGGAAATTTCCTTAAATCCCTAAATTCCAGGAGCTGCAATTCCAGAGGCTCTGGAACTGRGAGAGCTTTAATTAGGAGTGAGCAATTAGCACGGGCTTAATTAAGATGTTTACATCGAGCAGGTAAAGCTGGGCTTTAATTCCCTTTTTCCCTCCCTATTCCCCACYGGGATCAGATTTAGGGTTTTGGGGTTGGGATTGGGGAAATTCCCACTGCAATTCCCAATTCCCCTTCCCAGTGATGTCATTTCCACTGTTGATTTTTGCCTGATTTCTTTGAATTCCATGGACTTCCTTTGAATTCCATGGATTTCTTTGGAATTTATTTTGAATTTCATGGTTTTCTTTGGAATTTCTTTTAAATTTCATGGATTTCTTTTGGATGCCCTTTAATACCACAGATTTCCTTTAATTCCACGGATTTTCTTTTCATTTCATGGATTTCTTTTTAATTTCACTGATTTCTTTTGGATTTCTTTTTAATTCTACAGATTTCCTTTTAATTTCCTTTCAGTTCCATGGATTTCATTTAATTCCATGGATTTCCTTTCAATTCCATGGATAACTTTTGGATTTCTTTTTAATTCCATAGATTTCCCTTTAATTCCATGGATTTCCTTCAATTCCACGGATTTTTTTAAATTTTATTTCATTTATTTCTTGTTAATTTCATCAATTTCTTTTCATTTCATCCCTGGAAATCCCTGGAGTTGTGGCCACTGGGGGGAGTAGAAGACAAAGAGAGTCCAGAGAAGTTGAACTGGGAGCTCAATTTTCCAATAATTCCTGGGAACAGGTGAATCCTCCTGAATCCCTGGGAAAAAAACAGGTCACTAATTGCCTCTGGATCAGCAAATCCCAGGATTTTGCCTYTGGATCAGCAAATCCCAGGATTTTGACCCAGGGAAGTTGAGCTGGGAGCAGAGTTTTCCAATAATTCCCAGGAAATCCTCTGAATCCTCTGGAGCTGCTCACCTGGGAATCACCTGGAAAAAGTGAGTTCATTAATTGCCGTTGGATCAGCAAATCCTGGGATTTTGCCTTTGGATCAGAAATCCCAGGATTTTGCCTCTGGCTCAGTAAATCCCAGGATTTTGGCCCAGGGCATGGAGCTTTTCCCGCGCATTTCCCGGGAATCCTCTGGAGCTGCTCATCCCTGGAAAAAACCAGTTCGTTAATTGCTGCTGCCAGGTCGGGCTTTAATGAGCCGAGCCCAAGCTCTGCTATCTTATCTGGGCCTGATAAGCACCAAACGTTCCCGGGCGTTGCCAGAAATCCAATAAAAAATATTCAATTTTATGGGTCCTGATGAAAAGCTGCGCTCTGCTGGGGCTGTTTGCTCGGCCAGGACAAATCCAGCTCCAAAAAAATTCCTGGCATAAGAAAAAAGTTTGCCCAAGGCTTAGAAAAACCTTTAAAAATATCTTTAATTTATTACAAAATTCTGAGTAAATGTTAAGAGCGGTGATAATTTGCATTTTGAGGGGATAGTTCCCTTTTTCTCTGAAATATCCTGATTATTATTATTAAATTTTATTTATTATTCCATTATTATTATTATTATTGTTACATTTTATTTATTATTATTCCTTATTTATTAGTAGTATTCTTCCCTTTTGCTCTGGAATATCCTTATTTATTCTCTATTTCCAGTTCATTATTGAGGACAGACACTTCCAATTTGGTGAATTCCATGTTCACCAAGGCAAGTATATAAAATAAAAATAACAAAACAGTAAAACTGACAAGAAAACATGGAATTTTTGCTGCTTCCTCACCATGTCCAAGGCTTTTTTCCAGCTGTTTTTCCTGCTCCAATGACCCAGAGGCAATTAAAAAGTCGGTTTTAATGAAGCTTTAATTGTGCAGGTGCTTGGTAGCTCCCAGGGTGGAAAAGGGCAGGTGCTGAGAGGAAAAAAAAGGGCTAAATTTGACTTTAACAAGGACAAACACCATAAAGACATCAAGATATTTGTGGTGGGGCTCAGCTGGCAGTGCCAGCAAAAAAAAGGARTTTTTCTACTGGGATTTGGGGTGGGAATAAACAAAATAAATCAATTTCTCATCCGGGAGGGAGCGTGAGGGTAAAAAATGGGGATGGGGCAGAAATTCTTCAAGCTTTGGATGGGATATTTTGATTTTTGGGGGGATTTGCTGAGGGCTCTTCACCCCGGGAAGAAAACATCCCTCAGAAATCCAATTTTTTAATGGAATTCATCAGAGAATCCTGGAAAATCCCCACAAAAATCAACCAGCTCCATTTTCCTGCTGTGCTTTGTTCCAGCTCCTTCCTCAATTTCCTGTTCCCAGGTGGGAAAATACTGGGAAAATGACACAGTTATTTCCACCTCAGTTGGTTTAAAAGTTGTTTTTTGAGGTGTCTGGGTGCAGTTTGAGGTCTAATCCAAATTTTCCCRCTTTTTTTGACTTCCTCAGGGAGCTGAGGGGATTTGGGCCTTTTTTTTTTGGCCGGGATTTTTAAAAATTTCCTTTGTGTTTGAAGGTGAATTCTCCCCGTTTGTGAGGGGAATGTGCCTGAATTTCAACCCTCTCAGAGGTAAAAATAATAAAAATAACAGTAAATTGGTGTTTTTTCCAATTTCAATGGTCACATTTGTTAATTAGTTTTGTTTCAGCCCTTCTGAGGGGATTTGGGCCTTTTCCTTGGCCTGGAGTTTTTAAAATTTCCTTTGTGTTTTAAGGTTTTATTCTCCCCATTTGTGAGGGGAATGTGCCTGAATTTCAACCCTCAAAGAGGTAAAAAGAATGTAAATAACAGTAAATTGACGTTTTTACCAATTTCAGTGATCATAATTGTTTAATTAGTTTTCTTTCAGCACTTCTGAGGGTATTTAGCCTTTTTTCTTTGTGTTTTAAGGTGAATTCTCCCAGTTTATGTGGGGAATGTGCCTGAATTTCAACCCTCAAAAGAGGTAAAAATAGTGGAAATAGCAATAAATTGTAGTTTTTAACAATTTCAGTGATCAGAATTTTTAATTAGTTTGATTTCAGCACCTCTGAGGGGATTTGGGCCCTTTTTCTTGGCCTTGAGTTTTTACAACTTCCCYTGTGTTTTAAGGTGAATTCTCCCCATTTGTGAGGGGRATATGTCAAACTTACAACCCTCAAASAGGTAAAAATARCAGTAAATTGTTGTTTTTACCAATTTAAATGATCACATTTCCTGATTAGTTTTGTTTCAGCCCTTCTGAGGGGATTTGGGCCTTTTCCTTGGCCTGGAGTTTTCAAAATTTCCTTTGTGTTTTAAGGTGATTTCTCCCAGTTTGTGAGGGGAATGTGTCTGAATTTCAACCCTCAAAGAGGTAAAAAGAATAAAAATAACAATAAATTGGTRTTTTTACCAATTTCAGTATCACAATTGTGAATTACTTTTGTTTCAGCACCTCTGAGGGGACTGCGCTGCTTCAGCCACAGACCAGGAAAATTATTTATATTTTAAAACAAAGCAGAAAACAAATGGAGCTCAGAGGATTAAAGTTCCTGAAGATCCTCTCTCCCAGCTCTGTTATCTCCTCATTTTTCCAGGAAATTTGTTCCAATCCTTTCCCCTCATCCCTTCCACCCCTGGAAGCTGGGAAACGATGGGAAAAAAAGGAGAATTTCCGCCATTTCCCCCCTCAATAAAAAATCCTCTCCCATGAAATAAATAACAAACCCAACCAAGCAGAGCCTTGGAGCATTTTCCTCGCCGGGAGCCGAAGTTAAAAATTATTCAAAGTAAAAATTCCTGGCCTGTGAAGCAGAGGCTCTGACTGTACCAGGCAAAGATTTCCACCAGCRTTCTCTGGAGATAACAGAGCAGGAAGAAATCCCAAATTCCATCGGCAGCTCCTATTCCCACCTCGTTTTCCCTCCTTTTTCTCCTTTTGGGATCAGGATTTGACCTCTTCTCCTGGGTTTTGTTGGAGTTTCAAGGACAAAGAGATCTGGGCGCCACAAGTAAGTGTYGGACTTTATCCCCTCCTAAGGAAGAATATTTTTTTTTTTCTAAGGGATTCTTGGATTGGGATTTTTATAGGGCATTTAGGAGCAAAATGGGTGAAAAATCCTGGATTTTGAGGTGCTTGGGGTGAATTGCAATAGGGAAACTTCTTGAGGGACAAAATGGTTAAAAGAGGTATTTCCCAGTTTTCTGGTGATTCCTGGAAATTCCCAGCCATGGATGGAGCTGTTTGAGAGGGAAATCTCATTGGAAAATATAAGGATAAATCACTTATTTCCCAATTTTTTKGAATCCTGGGGATGTGTTGTGGTTGGTGTTGTCTGGGATCACATCTTGGGTGGTTTGTAGGGAACTTGAAATGTTGGAATATTCCTGGATTTTAGCATTCTGAGGGATCCTGGAGCTGGTGGAAAATCAGGGATTTTAGCCTTGGTGGGAAGCTGAACAATCCCAAATCCCTGCTCTTCCTGCAGAGCCAAAAAAAAGTGGGAATSTTTCTTAAAATGTGGCTGGAGAAGAGGGAATTTTATTGAAATCTTGGGGTTTTGGGATTTGCTGAAAGGGCTGAAAGCCTAGGGATGAAAAACARTAACAATAATTATTGTGAGGTCTGGCACAATTGAATATCCCTAAATTCATCCAGAAGTTCCTAAAATGATCCAGACGTTCCCTAAAATCCTCCAAAGGTTCCTAAAACAATCCAGAGGTCCCTAAAATCATCTGAAAGTCCCTAAAATCCTCCAAAGGTCCCTAAAATCATCCAAAAGTCCCTAAAATCCTCTAAAAATCCTTAAAATAATTTTTAAAATCCTTAAAATCCTCCAAAAACCCCTAAAATCCTCCAAAAATCCCTAAAATCCCCCAGAGATCCCTAAAATAATTTTTAAAAATCCCTGAAATCATCCAGATATTCCCTAAAATCATCCAAAAAATCTCTCACATCCTCCTCAAATCATCCAGAGGCTCCATTAAATCCTCCAAAAATCCTTAAAATCTAAAAAAAAAATCCCTCAAATAATCCAGAGGTTCCCTAAAATCTTTCCAAAAATTCCACAAATCCCCCCCCCCAGACCCCTGAATTCACAGCCGGGGTGCAGCCCCAAGGCTGCCCCGGTTATTCCCCACCCAGGCCGGGTTTCTCTGGGCTCTGCAGGATAAATAAGGATAAAACCCTGCAAGTGTCAAGGCTCATTGGGGTTTTTTCCCCTCAGTCCAAGCCCAAAGCGCCACCGGAGCCGCTCCCGAGGCTCCGGAGCTCCTGAGGGAGCCGGAAAAGGCCGCGGGCTCCGGATCCGGGAGCGGCGCCGGGCCCGGTTTCCATGGGATCCCTGAGGGGAAGGGGAAACCCGCGCTTTTATCGCTTTGCTGCTCKCTTTCAGGAGGAAAAGGGCGAAAAAATCCGAWTTTTCTCTGGTTTTCTGATCTCTTTCAGAGGAAAAATAAAAATYCGGATTTTTCTCTATTTTTCTGCTCTGYTTCARCGGGAAAAATACGGATTTTTCTCGGTTTTCTGCTCTGTTTCAGGGGGGAAAGGGCAAAAAAATCCGCATTTTTCTCTGGYTTTCTGATCTCTTTCAGAGGAAAAAAGGGGRAAAATCCGGATTTATCTCTATTTTTCTGCTCTCTCTCAGGGGAAAAATCCAGATTTGTCTCTGGCTTTCCACTCTGTTTCAGGGGAAAAAAATCCGAACTTTTCTCTATTTTTCTGCTCTGTTTCAGGGGGAGAAGAGAAAAAAAACCCGGATTTTTCTCTGGTTTTCTGCTCTTTTTCATGGGGAGAAGAGCAAAAAAATCTGTATTTTTCTCTATTTTTCTGCTCTCTTTCAGAGGAAAAAAAAAATCCAGATTTTTCTTAATTTTTCTCTCTGTTTCCACCCCACATTCCTGGCGTTCCTTTGGGAGCCTGATCCTATAAAAACTCCGCTCCCACCTCCAGCACTTCCATGGAGCTGCTGAAAATCCAGRATTTTGCCATGATTTGTTAATTCCAGCCCCTGAAAATTGGGGTTATTCAATGCTCTGAACACATCCTGGGGTTTTTTTTGGGATAAAACAAAGATGTGCCCTCATTATTCCCAAAATTCTCCTTTCCCAGGGATATTTGGGATATGAAACACAAAGGGTTGAGGTTTTTTCTTGGTTTTTTTTTTTCCCTTTTGTTTGAACTCCGTGACTCAAACTTGGGGCAAATCCAAGGCAAATAAAAGGTGCAGGCACGGAGTTAACTCCTGAATTTCTGGAATTTCGGGATGGGGAAGGAGCCAAAAATCCCTCCCAGTTTTTGGGATCCGGCCTTTTCCCCTTTTTTTGGGGTTGGATCCCTGTCCAGGCTGATGGGAGCTGAAAATTCCCAATTTTTTTCTTTTAAATCCTGCTGGGGTTAGGCAGCACCTGCTTCCTGAGCTTTTCTGGGAATGCTTTTGTTGGGATGGAGCCAGAGGGTTGGGGATTTTTGGGATCCATCCCAAAGCCTTGTGCCAGGTCAGGAGCTGTGGGATGGAAATTCCTGAGAATTTCTGGTATTTCCTGGCAATTCCTGGTAATTTCTGCAGTGGAATAGAGATTTAAAGAATGGAAAAGAAGATTTGGGAATGGTTTTGGGGCCTGGGGTGAGAATTCCTGATCATTCCTGGGAATTCCTGAAAATTTCTGGAAATTCCTGAAAATTTCTGAGAATTTCTGGCAATTCCTGGAAATTTCTGCAATGGGATAGAGATTTAAAGAATGGAAAAGAAGATTTGAGAATGGTTTTGGGGCTTGGGGTGACAATTCCTGATTATTCCTGGAAATTCCTAGAAATTCCTGATCATTCCTGCCATGGGCTGGAATTTAAAAGGATGGAAGAGGCAATTTGGGAATGGTTTTGGGGYCTGGGAAGGGGCAGCTCAACCCAGATCCAGACTGGAAAATCTTTGGGAATATTTGGGAAGGGGGAGATGCCGATTTCAAGGCCAAGATCTCAAAATTCAGGAATTTTTCAGTYTCCCAGCTCCATTTTCACTGAATTTCGCTTCCTCTGCTCTGTTTTCTGCTTATCCCAAAGATAAATTCCCAAAACCCAAATCCCAACTGGAAAAATTCCCAAACCCCTCCCTAATTCCATGATTTGAAATTTAATAATGAATTTTATCTGCCTTAAAACTCCCAGGGCAGAGAAATTCCATTTTATTCCCAATCAAAAGACACAAATCTCCACATTTTCTTCCTTTTCCTGGGATTTTTGAACTCACCATTAGGAAGCAGCAGAAGCAATCAGCTGCTCTCCTAATTAACRTCGAATTTTGCATAATTAAATATTAATTAGGGCAGCACGTGGCAAAAAGAAAGTGTGGCAGGTGCCAGGGATGAGCATTTTGTCAGGGAAAAATGTGGATTTGAATAATTTTGCCTGGAATTCCATCTYCCTGCTGGGATTTAAAGCTTCCCTGATTTCCTTTGCAAGTGAAAYGAGCCCAGGGAAATTTATTTGGGATATTCAAAACATCCAGGGATAAATGCTTGAGGGGTTTTAAGGATAAAAGAATGAAGAAATTGGGAAATCCCTCTGGAATTCTGGGCAGYTTTTCCCTCCTGTTCCCTGTGGTTTTCCAGATACTTCAAATTCCCAGATATTTATCTGGCATATTCAAAAAATCCAGGGAAATGAATGGGATAAATCCTTGAGGTGTTTAAGGATAAAAGAATGAAGAAATTTGGAAATCCCTCTGGAGCTCTGGGCAGTTTCCCCTCCCTTTCCCTTTGGTTTTCCTTTTTCCAGATCCTTCAAATTCCCAGATATTTAGTTGGGATATTCAAATGATCCCAGGAAATGAATGGGATAAATCCTTGAGGGGTTTAAGGATAAAAGAATGAAGAAATTGGGAAATCCCTCTGGAATTCCAAGCAGTTTTCCCCTCCTGTTCCCTGTGGTTTTCCAGATCCTTCAAATTCCCAGATATTTAGTTGGGATATTCAAATGACCCCAGGAAATTAATGGGATAAATCCTTGAGGGGTTTAAGGAAAAAGAGATTTTTAAAAAAGAGAGGAATGAAAAACACTCTGGAATTCTGGTGGGTGTCACAATGACATCATATCGGTGTCACAGTGATGTCACAGTGTCACGGCGGTGCCACAGTGACGTCATGTCGGTGTCACAGCCTGGGGACCCTGGGGACCTGCTGGCCAGTGTCACCCTGGTGTCCCATCAGTGTCCCATCAGTGTCACATCAGTGTCACATCAGTGTCATCGCAGTGTCCCATCAGTGTCACCCTGGTGTCACATCAGTGTCACCGCGGTGTCCCATCAGTGTCCCATCAGTGTCACCCTGGTGTCACATCAGTGTCCCATCAGTGTCACCGCGGTGTCACAGCACTGTCAGAGCCGTGTCCCTCTCTGCAGAGCTGCTGGCCCGTGTCACCCCGGTGTCACCGCGGTGTCACCGCCCTGGCACTCCCGCCCGGCCCCGCCCGGATAACCCGGGTTTCAGGAGTGCCAGCGCCACCGGGAGGGGACATCGCGGCCGTGGGGAGGGGACAGCCCCGCCCGCGGGCCCCTCGATTCACTGCGGGGACACCCTGCCCACCGATCCCAAACCCCAAAAAKGGATTCTGGGGACGTTTTCCGGGGCCGTGACCTCCTTTGTGTTGTTTTTGGGCGGTTTTTTCACAGCTGAGTCACCAAAATGTCACCAGATTGTCACCTGATACTTCCTCCTGCAAAGGGCCCCGCCTGGAACTGGGGCTGCGCCACCCCAAATCCAGGGGGTGCAGGGGAAAATTGGGGTTTGAGCCTTTCCCACCCCAAATCCAGGAGGTGTAGGGAAAATTGGGGTTTGAGCCTTTCCCACCCCAAATCCAGGAGGTGTAGGGAAAATTGGGGTTTGAGCCTTTCCCACCCCAAATCCAGGAGGTGCAGGGGAAAATTGGGGTTTCAGCCTTTCCCACCCCAAATCCAGGAGGTGCAGGGGAAAATTGGGGTTTGAGCCTTTCCCACCCCAAATCCAGGAGGTGTAGGGGAAAATTGGGGTTTCAGCCTTTCCCATCCCAAATCTGAGAGAATTCTGGGAAAATTTGAGGTTTGAGCCTTTCCCGTCCCAAATCTGAGAGAATTCAGAGTTAAACTGGGGTCTGAGCCTTTCTCACCCCAAATCTGAGAGAATTCAGGGATAAATTGGGGTCTGAGCTTTTCCACCCCAAATCTGAGAGAATTCAGAGATAAATTGGGGTTTGAGCCTTTCCCACCCCAAATCTGAGAGAATTCAGAGATAAATTGGGGTTTGAGCCTTTCCCACCCAAATCCAGGAGGATTCAGGGATAAATTTGGGTTTGAGCCTTTCCCGCCCAAATCCAGGAGGATTCAGGGATAAATCAGGATCAAAATCCCAGAAAAACCCCAACCCAGAGCTCTGAGCTGCAGCTGGAATTGGCTGCCCTGAGGAAATCTGGGAATTTGCATCAATTCTGAATTTAGCAGGGTGAAACGTGGCCTGGGCCCCTCTTTTCCCTGCAATCCCAAATCCCATCCCTTGGGATTTGCATGGATCATTCCCATATTTGTTTCCAGGCAGGTGGCCCCRAGCCCCTTTAATCCCATATTTAAATAGGGATGGAAATTCAGGGGAAGGATTTTAATCCCACAGGAAAATTCCCTGTTCCAGCAGATTTCTGGGATCTGTGCAGTTGGGGAGGGATTGATAAGGAAGGAGAATTCATCCTGGATTTGTGGGATTTTGTTAAAGGAAAATTCAGATCAAACTCCCTGGAAAAACTTTGGAATTTTTTGTTCCTGCCCAAAAATATCCCTGAGAATTCCCAGTTTAAACCCTCCTGGACTGGGAAGGGATTGGGATTAAAAGGATATTTTAGGATTAACACCATCCCATGGCTTTAGGGTTAAGATGATGGATTTGTGATTAAAATGATGGATTTATTATTAAAATGATGATTTTAGGATCAAAACGATGACTTTAGGATCAAAACTACCCCATGATTTTATTATTAAAATGATGGGTTTATGACTAAAAATTATGATTTTAAGATTAAAATTATAGTTTTAGGATCAAAACCATCCCGTGGTTTTAGGATTAAAAGRATGATTTTAAGATTAAAAGAATGATTTTAGGATTAACAYCATCCCATAGCTTTAGGACTAATATGATGGATTTGTGATTAAAATGATGGATTTATGAATAAAATTATGATTTTAAGATCAAAACTTCCCCWTGATTTWATATTTAAAATGATGATTTTAAGATTAAAATGATGAYTTTAGGATCAAAACTACCCYATGATTTCATGTTTAAAATGATTTTAGGATTAAAAATTATGATTTTATGACTAAAATCCCAATTGTATGGCTGAAGCCATAGCTGTCCCTACCCTCTAATCCGATTTTCCCTTTTTTTGGGATTTATCCCCGCTCTGCACCTGCCCTGCACCTGCTGTAACCCAAGCCGAGTGCAGCCCCACCCCATTGCTGGGGCTCTGGGGCCGTTCCCGCGGAATTCCCGTTGGGAAGAGCGACCCCAAGGCGAGGCCTGACCCCAGCAAAGAGCTCCCGGCCCCTTTATCTTCCTTTTATTGGCTCCAGCTGCAATTGCTGGGGAAAGTCGAGCGTTTAACCATTTCCAGCCTCTTTTGGGGTTTGCTGGAGGCGTTGGGGTTGGATTTTTGGGAATTTTGCTGTAGGGCTGCTGGTTTTTTACCCTTGGGAGAGGAAGGGAAGGTGCTCAGAGTGGATTTTATGTTCCTTTTATTGATTTAGTGCAGAACTGCCCACACTGGGCTGCAAGAAATTGAGTTTTTAACCATTTCCACSCTCATTTGGGGTTTGCACAGGGTTGGGTTGGATTTGGGATGATTTTGCTGTGGGGTCGTGGATTTTTCACCCTTTGCAGGGGAAAGGAAGGTGCTTATTCCTTTTATTGCATTAATCCAGAACCGCCCACACTGGGCTGCAAGAAATTGAATTTTTAACCATTTCCTCCCTGGCTCAGGGTTTCCCAGGGGACATTTGGGATTTTGTCTGTAGGGCTGTGGATTTTTCACCTTTGGAGAAGGAAGGGAAGGTGCTCGGTGTGAGTTTTGTGTTCCTTTCATTGGCTTCATCTTGAATTGCTGCGGAAAGTTGAATTTTTAACCATTTCCTCCTTCATTTGGGGTTTCCCAGAGGGTATTTGGGATTTTGGCTGTGGGGTTGTGGATTTTTTACCCTTTGGGGGAGGAAAGTGCTCRGTATGAATTTTATGTTCTGTTTTATTGATTTGATCCAGAACCTGTCCAMTTGGGCTGCAAGAAATTGAGTTTTTAACCATTTCCCGCCCGACTCGGGGTTTCCTAGGGGACATTTGGGATTTTAGCTGTGAGGTTGTGGATTTTTTGCCCTTTGGGGGGGAAAGTGCTCAGTTTGAATGATACTTTCTTCCTTTTTTTATTTAATCCAGAACCTGTCCAACTGGGGGCTGCAAGAAATTGAACTTTTAACCATTTCCTGCCCGATGTGGGGTTTCCCAGGGGACATTTGGGATTCCGGCCGTGCTGGGGGTGGGGTYGGGGCAGGCAGGGCCGGAGCTGTCGGGGCACGCCGGGGGGGCAGGGCAGGTGCCGGGAGCTCTCCCTGTGCAGGTGACTCAGAGCTGGCACACCTGGCACACCTGAGTGCCCGCTGCGCTTCCTGCCCCTCGGGCACCGCGGACCTGGCACGCGAGGCCAGGGGCAGGGCCGGGGGGAGGCTGGGAGCAATCCTGCCCTGGGATGGGAGTCCCAGAGAAACCATGGCTGGGATCAGAAATTCAGGATAAATCCTTCCTTGGGATGGGATTCCCAGAGAAACCATGGCTGCCCCTGCCCTTGTGCCTGTCTGGGGCCAGAAATTTGGGAGAAATCCTTCCCTGGAATGGGATTCCCAAAGAAGCCATGGCTGTCCCTGCCCTTCTGCCTGTTTGGRTCAGAAATTCAGGATAAATCCTTCYCTGGGATCAGAAATTCAGGAYAAATCCTTCCCTGGGATCAGAAATTCAGGATRAATCCTTCTCTGGGATGGGGATTCCCAAAGAGGCCATGGCTGCCCCATCCCTGAATGCCTGGGATCAGAAATTCGGGAGAAACTTTTCCTTGGGACACAGAAAATCCCCAGAATGGAATTCCCAGAGAAGCCGTGGGAGYCCCTGGGATGCAATTCCCCAAGAATCCCCAGCCCTGGATGCCTGAGATCAGAAATCTGGGAGAAATCCTTCCTTGGGACACTGAGAAWTCCCTGGGATGGAACTCCCAGAGAATCCCCAGCCCTGGATGCCAGGGATCAGAAATTYAGGRTAAATCCTTCTCTGGGACACTGAGAAATCCCTGGGATGGAATTCCCAGAGAAACCATGAAAGGCCCTGAGATTTCATTTGGATTTTTGCTCCACTCAGCTGCTCCAGGAGGAAACAAAGGCAGGGAAGGGATGGCCTGGAAAATCCAGGATGGGCTGAAAACAAATCTGGGATTAAATTGGGTTTTTTGCTCCACACAATTGCTCCAGGAGGAAACAAAGGCAGGGAAAGGATTGGCTGAAAACCAATCTGGGATTAWATTTGGATTTTTGCTCCCCTCAGCTGCTCCAGGACAAACAAAAGCAGGGAAAGGATGGCCCAAAACCCCCGGGATGGGCTGAAAACCAATCTGGAAAACCAATCCCTAAACTCAGCCTGGCTCYTGGCAGCCCCAAGCTTTAGATGTGAAATCTTCCTGCTCTGCAGATGAAAGCCTTTGTTCCTTTTATTTATTTTTTTCTTTTTTCCTCTTTCTTTTCAGTCCCCTTTGTCCTGCCGGGATCAGCGATCGCGGGCAGGGAGGAGTGGCAGGAGGAAAGGGCAGGAACGGCTGGAATTCCTGGGAAGGAGGGGATGTGGAGCTTTCAGCCATTCTCGGCTCAGCCCAAGGTGCCAAGGACAGTTTTAAATCAGTTTATCAAAATTCTGTACTGAGTCCAGGGGTTTAAACCGGATTATCAAAATTCTGTGTTGTTGATCCCAAGAATTTTTAAACTGATTTCTCAAAATTCTGTGCTGAGCCCAAGGGTTTAACTTGAGTTCTCAAAATTCTGAGCCCAAGAATTCAAGGAAGGGTTTTTAAATTGGGTTCTCAACATTCTGAGTCCGAGATCTCAAGGAACAGTTTCTAAACTGAGTCTGAGGTCTTAGGGACAATTTTGAAGCTGGATTCTCCAAATCCTGTGCTGAGCCCAAGGTGATTTMAAAGCTGAGTAAAAGGCCCTGAACAATCATTATTTGATTGATCTGGGTTTCATTCAGAAGCAGGAATTAAGCTCAGTTTAAGGGCTCTGATTTCCCCGTGTTTGCTTTGGTTGGAACAGGGAACAAATCCCCTGGGGCTGATTAATGGGATCCCGATTCCCTCCTGGGAATCCTCGATGCTTCCCCAGGTTTGGGATCCATCTCCCCTTTCACCTGTGCCCTGTGCAAACACAGCTGAGGGCCTGCAGTGAGAGACCAGGGCTTAAACTGAAAMAAATATTTAGGGTTATTTCAAGATTTTGAGGTTTTCCCCCAAGCTTTTGAGAGTTTTTCCCAACAATTTTAAGGTTCTTCCAAAGCTTTTGTGGTTTTTTTCCCAATATTCTCCAGGGTTTATGGGGTAGAGAATATTTGGGATTATCCTCCAATGGAAGTGTTCTGTGGGGTTGATGGGRTAGGGAATATTTAGGATTATCTTCCAATGGGAACATTCTGTGGGAATGTTCTTTAGGACTGATGGGGTAGAAAATATTTAGGATTATCACCAAAGGGGAATGTTCTGTAGGAATGTTCTGTGGGCTTGATGGGGTGGAGAATATTTGGGATTATCACCAAATGAGAATGTTCTTTGGGAATGTTCTCCAGGATTGATGGGGTAGGGAATATTTAGGATTATCCTCCAATGGGAAGTGCTGCAAATGAAAGTTTCATTTGGAATGTTCTCCAGGATTGACTGCGTAGGGTAAAATAGGAATATTCCGTGCCATAGAGGAAGAATTCTGGTGGGCGAATGTTCTGTTGGGTTGATGGTGGTATAGGATATTTTTAGGACCTCTATCTTCAATGGAAAGTTTTCTGTGGGAATGTTCTGTTGGGGTTAGATGGGGTAGGTGAAATATTTCAAGAATTAATCACCAAATGTAGAATGCTCAGGATTTGATGTAGGCGTAGGGAATATCTTTGGATTACTCTTCTAATGGGATAAATAGTTCTTCTGGCGAGTGTTATCCCACTCCGGGATAAATGGGTCAGCGAGAATATTTAAGATTTATTCCGTCCATGGAAATGTTTTCTGTGGGAAATGTTCTACTTGGGTTATTGGATAGAATATTTCAGGGTTCATTCGAACCAAAATGGAAAATGTTCTCTGGGATACTGTTACTGCTCGAGCAATGTCCTGCCCATATGGCACCCCGAGGCTCCCCACTCCCAAAACCCGACCCACGGATTTGCAGGCCCCCATTCCCTCCCATCCCCACATCACCCAGGCCCCCGTTTCCAGTTGTGCTGGGAAGCGGAGCTGGAAGGAGCAGCTCAGGAGCTCAGCTGGGGCTGCTCAACCCCTCCGACTCACAACCCCCGAGCTCTCCCGCAGGGATCTGGGCAAGCAGAACGGGAGGTCCCGTGGGCGATTTGGGGCCAATTAAGGGAATAAATTGGCATCCAGGAAGTGCAGCTCTCCCTGGGAAATCAGAAGCCTGCTGCTTCATAACAAGGAGGAAAAACATCTTGTGTTTTATGGTATCTGATTTTCTCCAGTGCACCGAGGGTGAATTCTCCGACCATCCGTCTTGAAGTAGGGGATGCAGATCCCCATTTTTAAAGGATATATTCAGAAAAGCCACACTTTCTCATATATTAAACAATGCCTTTTCTTTTTAAATGCTTTTTGTTTTTAAATGTTTTTCTTTTAAATGCTCCCTATTTTTAATGTCTTTTTATTTTAAATGGTGGAGCCAGAGCACTTCTAGGCCTTAAAAGGAAGCTCCATGAATACGGATTTGGATAGAGCTGATGAGGGACATAACACAGGAAATGTGTTTGGCGCATCCGTAAGAAATCCAGTTTATGGTGGACATTGGGAGGAAATTCCGTTCCTTGTGAGCGCGTGGATTTTGCATAAAGTTTAAGCGCTGTGAACAGGAGGAGGGGGAGACCTCAAGAGCTCCTTCCAGGCCTAAAGGGTTCCAGGAGAGTGGACTTGGGACCAAGCAAATAAGAACAGTGGGAATTGTTTGGTGTGGAATAGAGAGGCAGTTTAGTGTGGGAAAATTTCGGGAGGAAAATTGACAGCAGCGGGCGCAGCAGAACCGCGGTGCCTGAGAGTCAAGTGGAGCCGAAGCCATGATGGTCGCGGAAGTTTGTCATTACTCAGCGCAGAGTACCTGGTGCGAAACACTGTCACCACAGGCCTGTCGGGTGACCGTTGGTCTCCCAGACGGCTCCCTTCTGGTGAATGTTTGTTGTGCCGTATGAGGGCAGGAACGTGTCTGCGAAGTAGCTAAACTGGGGAGGAAGATTGAGCGGCAGCGACTCGCGTCTGCTGCTCGTGCCTGAGCATCCGTGGCTGCCCTATTCCTGGTAAGTATCCCTGAATGGCCATGTTTAGGAGCCATCTCCAGTCGGATCGCTGTGAGGTCCCCTCCCACGCCTGGCGTCTGAACCCTGCGGATTTCTACCTATACGTCCCCTTTTGTCCGGCCGGAACAGTCTCTTTGTGTGGAATCACAATGGCTTTGCTGCAGAGATGAGGACAGTGTTGAGGGTGGGAACAGGACGACGAATTGAGAGGGCCATTAGGGCCTCGCTCGCCTGAGACATCTGAAAGTGTCCCAAGTCCCAGTTTGTGGCGGACTTGGTGGAAAAGGTCCCTGCCCACAGCCCTGGGGGGACCTGGAATCTTCAATAGCTCCACTTCTGAGGCAACACTCCTTGCATGGAATTGAGGCCAAGACTAAATGGAAATTGGAAGGAATATTTGTTTCCATTGTGTGAGAGCAAGCGAGCCTCGGCCCTGAAGAATCCCAGTAATCTGGAAAGTGATCCCCAAGGTTCCACGTTTGTTGGGAATGGGGACAATGGTCCCTGCCCACAGCCCTGGCTGGTGACCCTGGGACTCTTCAAGTGTCCCTCTTGCGGCAACAGCTCTCTGCATGGATATCTGAGGGCCATAAGTGCACTAAATGGGAACATTTGGGAGAAATTGGTTCCTTTGAGGCAGCGAGCCTCGGCCTGAGAATCCGAGGAACTTGGAAGTTGTCCCAAGGTCCAGTTTGTTGGATGGTCTGGAAGCGTCTCTCCCGCCGCAGCCTCGTCCTGACCCGGGTCAATCCCAACGTCCCTTCCAGCACACACCACCTCCCCCCAGAGCTCTCAAGGAATAACCCACCTTTGTGTTAGGCACGGCCCAGCCCCACCGCGGTTCCGATGCGGCTCCACGGCCTCCGCTTCCCCACGGCCAGGAACTCACCTGTTAGCCTATGGGGCCGTGGATTGGCTAAGCCGGGCAGTGCACACTGCGCAGGGAGGAGTGAGGCTCCATGTAAGACGAGCCTTTTGGCCCCTCGCTCCCCTAACCCATCCTCCTCATTCCAGTCTACCAAACACGTCATGCTATCCTCCGACGCGTCACGTCCAGCTGCGCCTCTGGCTTCCGGCCCTTCCGGCTGCTTTTTGCCCCTTAAACTGGGTTTTTGTATTTTTTTTAAGCTCCGGTTTTCAGCAGCCTAACGAGGTGTAGAGGTGTTGTTTTTCCAGGTCTGGCTGTGGTTTTGCCACCGTTCGCTTGCGGCGCCGATTTCCCACGAAATCCAAGGTCGCCTTTCCGGGATGCGGAAGAGGAAACCTCTCCTGGCTCCTCACCTCCCAAAATTCCTTCCCCACCTGGAGGCTGACCTGGCTTTGGGAGAACTCCCACGCTTGAAGTTTTTTCCCTGGATTTGTGCTGGTCCTGGTAAGATCCAATAATATCCAGGTAGAGCGGGGGAGGAAAATAAAAATGGGATTTACAGAGTGCGAGAGAATCACTTCTTGAGGGCTTTTCCTACTTTTCCATGGATCTTCCCTCTCCCATTCACTTTCTCCAGGGATTTCCGCCCTCTTTTCTCTTCCTCCTTCTCCCCCCAGGTGGAATTCGAGAGGGTTTTGTTGGACCAATCAGGTTTTTGTGTGTGCGCTGGGAGGCGAGGGCAGCGCCCATGAATCCAAACGTTCATTTTACTAACCAGTCCAACCAGTCAGGGCAGCTCCTGGCAGATCAGGCTGCGAGAAGGAGGGAGACGAGGGGGAACGCCTGCTCGCAGCCAGGTGTCGTGAAGGTGGGGAGAAAAGGGCAA
>NDFG01000004.1:0-26199 GCA_002167245.1 Sporophila hypoxantha | reverse complement strand
TCTCAATAGGAAGATTCTGTGGGAATGTTCTGTGGGGTTGATGGGGTGGGAATATTTAGGAATTATGTTCCAATGGGAGCAAATGAGATTGTCTTTGGGAATGTTCTCTAGGATTGATGGGGTAGGGAATATTTAGGATTATCTCCAATGGGGAAGAGTTCTGGGGAATGTTCTGTGAGGGTTGATGGGTAGGGAATATTTAGGATTATCTTCACAAATGGGAATTTCTGTGGGAATGTTCTGTGGGGTATGATGGGGTAGGAATGATTTAGGATTATCTCCTAAAGTTGGAATGTTCTTGTGGATTGATGGGTAGGGACTCTTGATATCCTGGGAAGTTATGTGGAGTGTACGGATATGTAATAGGCATTATCCTCAATGGGAAATGTTTCTGTGGGAATGTGTCTCTGGTTTATGGAGTAGGGAATAATTTTAAGGGTTATAGCCAACATGGAAATGTTTCTGGGAACGTTCTGTGGCAATGTTCCTGCTCATGGCACCCGAGGGCCAGTAATGGGGTAGAGAATATTTAGGATTATCCTCCAATGGAAATGTTCTGTGGGAATGTTCTCTGGGRTTTATGGAGTAGGGAATATTTAGGRTTATCACCAAATGGAAATGTTCTCTGGGAACGTTCTGTGGCAATGTCCTGCCCATGGCACCCGAGGGCCCCAGCCCAAACCCGAYCCCACGGATTGCAGGCCCCATTCCCCCAGTCCCACACACCCAGCCCGTTCCAGGTTTGTGCTGGGAAGCGGAGCTGGGAGAAGGAGCAGCTCAGGAGCTCAGCTGGGGCTGCTCAAACCCCTCCGACCCACCCCGAGCTTCCCAGGGGATCTGGGGAGCAGAACTTGGGTCCCGTGGGGATTTGGGGCCAATTAAGGGGATAATTGGAGTCAGGAGTGCAGCTTCCCTGGGAAATCCGAGCCTGCTGCCTTCATAACAAGGAGAAAACATTTGGTGTTTTTGTTTGATTTTCATGGCACCGAGGGGAATTCTCCGACACCGTCCTTGAAAGGGGATGATTCCCCATTTTTAAAGGATATTCAGAAAGCCACACTTCTCATTTTTAACAATKCTTTTCTTTTAAATGCTTTTGTTTTAAATGTTTTTCTTTTAAATGCTCCTATTTTTAATGTTTTTTATTTTAAATGGTGGGAGCTCAGAGCCCTTCTAGGGCCTAAAGGAGCTCCAGGAAAGGGATTTGGGATAAGGGATGGAGGGACAGAACACAGGGAATGKGTTTGGGCTCGGTAAGATCAGGTTTAGGTGGGAATTGGGAGGAAATTCTTCCTTGTGAGGGTGGATTTGGCAAAGTTTAAGGGGTGCAGGAGGAGGGGGAGAGCTCAGAGCCCTTCCAGGGCCTAAAGGGGCTCCAGGAGAGGGATYTGGGACAAGGAATAAGACAGTGGGAATTGTTTGGTGTGGAATGAGGGCAGGTTTAGGTGGGAAATTGGGAGGAAATTGAGGGCAGCGAGGCCTCGGCCTGAGAATCCGAGAATCTGGAAGTGTCCAAGTCCAGCCTGGAGCACCCTGGGATGGTGGAAGGTCCCTGCCCACAGCCTGGGGTGACCGTGGATCTCCAGCGTCCCTTCTGGGGAATGGCTTTGTGTGGAATGAGGGCRGGTTTAGGTRGGAAAYTGGGAGGAAATTGAGGGCAGCGAGGCCTCGGCCTGAGGCACCGTGGCTGCCCCATCCCTGGAAGTATCCAAGGCCRGTTTGGAGMACTCCAGGATYGTGGGAGGTCCCTYCCCACAGCCTGGGSTGACCCTGGATCTCCAACGTCCCTTTTGGGGAACAGTTTTGTGTGGAACACAATGGCTTTGTGCAGAATGAGGACAGGTTTAGGTGGGAAGCAGGGAGGAAATTGAGGGCAGCGAGGCCTCGGCCTGAGAATCTGGAAGTGTCCAAGTCCAGTTTGTGGGATGGTGGAAGGTCCCTGCCCACAGCCTGGGGTGACCCTGGATCTTCATGTCCCTTCTGGGCAACAGCTCTGCATGGAATGAGGGCAAGACTAAATGGGAAATTGGGAGGAAATTGTTCCTTGTGAGGGCAGCGAGGCCTCGGCCTGAGAATCCGAGAATCTGGAAGTGTCCAAGTCCAGTTTGTGGGATGGTGGAAGGTCYCTGCYCGCAGCCTGGTGTGACCCTGGATCCCCAACGTCCCTTCCAGCACACACCACCCCCCCCAGAGCTCCAGGAATAACCCAGCCTTTGTTAGGCCGGGCCCAGCCCCAGCGGCTCCGAGGCGGCTCCAGCGGCCGCTCCCCAAGGCCAGGACACACCTGTTGGCCATGGGGCCGTGGGATTGGCTGGGCCGGGCGTGCACCTGCGCAGGGAGGGGTGAGGGCTCCATGTAAGACGAGCCTTGGCCTCGCTCCCCAACCATCCTCCTCAATTCCAGCTCCAACACGCAGCTCCTCCGAGCCGCCGYGCTCGGCCCGGCCCTTCCCGGCCTGCTTTTTGCCCCTTAAAGCTGGGTTTTGTTTTTTTAAGCTCGGTTTCAGCAGCCTAACGAGGTGTAGAGGTGTTGTTTTTCCAGGTCTGGCTGTGGTTTTGCCACCGTTCGCTGCGGCGCCGATTTCCCCACGAAATCCAAGGTCGCCTTTTCCGGGATGCGGAAGAGGAAAACTCTCCTGGCTCCTCATCCTCCCAAAATTCCTTCCCCACCTGGAGGCTGACCTGGCTTTGGGAGAAGCTCCCAGCRCTGAAGTTTTTCCCTGGATTTTGTGCTGGTCCTGGTAAGATCCAAAATATCCAGGTAGAGCGGGGAGGAAAAAGAAATGGGATTTACAGAGTGCGAGAACGACTTCTTGGAGGGCTTTTCCTACTTTTCCATGGATCTTCCCTCTCCCCACTTCACTTTCTCCGGGATTCCGCCCTCTTTTCTCTTCCTCCTTCTCCCCCCAGGTGGATTCGAGAGGGTTTTTGTTGGACAGATCAGGTTTTGTGTGCGCTGGGGGAGGGGAGGGCAGCGCATGAATCCAAACGTTCATTTTACAACCAGTCCAACCAGTCAGGGCAGCTCCGAGCAGATCCAGGGCTGCGAGAAGGAGGGAGACGAGGGGGGAAGGCTGCTCGCAGCCAGGTGTCACGGAAAGGTGGGGAGAAAAGGGAATGTTTGGGAAATCCCATCAAAATCCCAAAAAAACCCCAATAAAATCCATAGGAACAAGCATGGAATTGAAAAGGGTTCTTCCAATATTCCTGGATTGTGGAATATTTGGATTTAAGGGACGATTTCCCAGTTTTYGACTAAAAGTGAGGATTCCAAATCCAGGTTTGCTGCTGGCTCTGAAAAAAAAAGTATATTGGGAAAATCTGAATAAATTAAATTAAAATCGCAGTAAAATCCATAGGAATGAACATGGAATTGAAGGGGGTTCTTTCAATATTCCTGGATTKTGGAMTATTTGGATTTAAGGGAGGAATTCCCAGTTTTCRACYAAGAGTGAGGATTCCAAATCCGGGTTTGCTGCTGGCTCTGAAAAAAACAGGAATATTGGGAAATCTGATGAAATTCCATTAAAATCCCAATAAAATTGATATAAAATGAGCATGGAATGGAAAAGGGCTCTTCCAATATTCCTGGATTTTGGAATATTTGGTTTTAAGGGAGRATCTTCCAGTTTTCGACTAAAAGTGAGGATTCGAAACCCAAGCTTAGTGCCAGGTCTGGGAAAAAAAAGGAATATTTGGAAAATCTGATTAAAATCCCAATAATATCTATATTAAATGAGCATAAATTAAAGGGAGTTCTTCCAATATTTTTGGATTTTGGAATATTTGGATTTAAGGGAGGATTTCCCAGTTTTCGACCAAGAGTGAGGATTCCAAATCCTGGTTTGCTGCTGGCTCTGAAAAAAAAAAAGGAATATTGGGMAAATCTGATTAAAATCCCAATAAAATCCATAGGAAACAAGCATGGAATTGAAGGGGGTTCTTCCAATATTCCTGGATTTCGGAATATTTGGATTTAAGGGACAATTTCCCAGTTTTGGACTAAAAGTGAGGATTCGAAACCCAAGCTTAGTGCTGGCTCTGAAAAAAAAAAGAGTATTTGGGAAATCTGATTAAAATCCCAATAAAATCCATAGAAAATAAGCATGGAATTGAAAAGGAYTCTTCCAATATTCCTGGATTTCGAAATATTTGGATTTAAGGGAGGATTGCCCAATTTTGGGAGTAAAAGTCAGGATTCGAGTTTGCTGCTGCCTCTGAAAAAAAAGAATATTGGGAAAATCTGATAAAATTCAATTAAAATCCCAATAAMATTGATATAAAATGAGCATGAAATTGAAGGGAGTTCTTCCAACATTTGGAATATTTTGGAATAYTTGGATTTAAGGGAGGATTTCTGAGTTTTCGATGAAAGTGAGGATTCCAATCTGAGTTTGCTGCTGGCTCTGAGTAATCATTGCCACGTTTTAATGACTTCTTTAATTACCCTGCATTTTAACGAGTTCCCCTCACCCTCCACAACACCCCATCCCCAAAAGTTCCTTTTTCCWCCTCCCCCAACCCAAATTCCTCAGATCAGAGCAGGGACGGGATGGATTGGGAATTTTCCAGGCAGAAGAAGAAAATTTGGGAATTTTGTTTGGATCCGAGCGGACGCGGCGGAAAATCCCGGCCCCGCTCCCGGCAGGAGCAGCAGGAGCCATTTTGGGGTGGCTTTGGTGATTCTTTCTCACCTCGGGCTTTTTTGGGTTCTTTTTGGTGCCCGGAAAAACCCAAATATTCAAATTTTGGCTTTATTCCGGTGCCAGATCCAACCGGGATCAGCTTTTCCTGGTTTCTCCTGAATTTTGTAGAGTTGGGCTCCGAAGGGAGAAAGGAGAAATTAAATAAAGTGGTTTTATTTCATTTTTGGAGGGTGAGGTCAGGCCCTGGAGTCTTCCTCTAAATCCCATTTTTGGGTTAGAATCCCATTTCAAAATCCTATTTCTGGGGGTTGAATTCCATTTCAAAGTCCCATTTTTTGGGGTAGAATCCCATTTCAAAATTCCATTTTTTTTGGGGTAGAATTCGATTTCAAAATCCCAATTTTTGGATTTCAAAATCCCTTTTTTGGGGGGAGTTACAATTCCATTTCAAAGTCCCATTTTTTGGGTTAGAACCCATTTCAAAATCACAATTTTTAGGTTTCAAAATCCCATTTTTTGGTTAGAATCCCACTTCAAAATCCCAATTTTGGATTTCAAAATCCATTTTTTGTGGGTTACGATTCCTTTTCAAAATTCCATTTATTTGAGTTAGAATTCCATTTCAAAGTCCCATTTTTTTAGGGGTAGAATCCCATTTCAGAATCCCATTTTTTGGATTTCAAAATCCCATTTTTTGGGTTACAATTCCATTTCAAAATCCCTTTTTTGGGTTACAATTACTTTTCAAACTTCCATTTATTTGAGTTAGAATCCCATTTCAAAGTCCCATTTTTTGGCTTTCAAAATCCCATTTTGGGGTTAGAATTCCATTGTAAATGTGATTGAAAATCTGGGAGARGGGTTTTGTTATCCAGGAGGATTCTTGGGAGTTCTGCTGAATTTGGAGCTGGGGATTTGTGGGATTTTTGTTGCTTTTGTTGAGTTTTTTGTCAATTTTTTTGTTTTTGTTTCAGGGGTTTTGGTGTTTTTTGGTTGCTGTTGAATTTTTGGGAATTTTTTGGTGTTTTTGAGTTTTTGGTGGGGTTTGCTCCAAGTTCAGATTTAAGCTTGGCTTTACTCCATACAGGACAAGCCCTCAGTGGAACACTGGGATGCAGTTCTGGGAAACTGGGCTTAAACTGGTTTTGAACTGGGTTTAAACWGGTTTTGGTGGGGTTTAACTGGGTTTAAACTGGTTTTTAACTGRKTTTGGTTCTGGATTATTTTTAACTGKTTTCAAACTGGTTTGAACTGGGTTTTTGCTTGGTTTTGAACTGGTTTTGAACTGGGTTCTTACYRTGTTTTTAACAGGTTTTTACTGGGATTTTACTGGTTTTGAACTGGTTTTAACTGGGTTTTTACTGTTTTTAACTGGTTTTGGTGGGTTTTAACTGGTTTTGAACTGGTTTTAACTGTTTTTAACTAGTTTTTACTGGTTTTGATGGTTTTTGATTCTTCTGAGCTGTCCTGGTGTAAAATTCCACTTTTTCCCTGGGATCAGATTTTTCCCATTCTTGTTTGACCTCCCAATTAAACATCCATTTTCCCCCAAAAAAAATCTTTTTTTTTTTTTTTTATTATTCCCTTGAAAATCCCAATTTAAAACCTCAACCCAACAAATCCATTTGGGAACGGGAAAATGGGATTTKCTTGGAATGAGGGATGTGGGAGGAGGATTTGAAAGTGGATTTTGTTGGAAATAAACAAAAGTGGGAAGTTGATTTTTCATCCCAACCCCTGAGTTCCAGATCCCACCAAAAACTTGGATTTTCRGGATATTTTAAAGGATATTTTTGATCCAAGGCCTTGCAGGAACTCCAGGAATTTTTGGGAWTGCTTTTGTTCATGGAATAACTCCAAGTCCTGTTCTGGGRGGCAGAATTTTGGATTTTCACAAATCCAACATTTTTACAGTTGTATAATATTTCCTGACTTATTAAGAATTGGATCATTTTGCTCTAATTGCAATTAAATATTGAGGTATTTTTGAATAGTTGTTTACCATTATTATTATTATTAATTTATTATAACTACTACTATTATTCAGTATTATAATTATTATAATTACTATAATATATTATGATTATTTTCATTGTCAATTCTTCATTACTATCACTATTAAATTTATTCTTATTTTATTTTTATCACATTATTTCTATTCCATTATTTTTTATTCTATTCTTTTTTATTCTTTTAACCCATAATCAATAAATGACAGAGCTGGGCTTTATTATTAAACCCCATCTAGCAAAGCCAGGTTTTAATCTTTAGAAAACCTCCACTTAATTTACAGGCAGGGCTGGCTATGAACACAGAATTTTGGGGTGATTTTCTCAGATTTCTCACTGAAAAATCCCAAAAAAAAGCCAAAACCCCAACAGAAAACCATCCCCAGGTGATTTTTTTCCTAAATAATTTTGGTTTTTGCTCCAAAAATTTCAGATTTTGGAGCCCTGAGCCTGAGATATCCTCACCATCTTACTGGGCAGCATTGGATGATCTCAGCCTTTCTAATACTGCCTGGTAATGATGATGATGGTGTTTCCTGCACTCCGAGGGAATCCAGCAGAAATCCCAGCTTAACGTTCCACTTTAGGCCCCAAACCCCTCCCCAGATTAAATCCAAGCTTTGAGTTTCAGCTTAGGGCGGGTTTAGTGTGGGTTGGAAAATCTTAATTCTTCATGGAGGAAATCCCCTTGGGGTAAGCCTGGCTCAGGAAAAATCCCTGGATCAGGTGCTGCAAAAATACCAAAATATTCCCAAAAATCTGGGAATATCCAGGTGGGAAAGGAACAAGGGAAAAGTGGGAATTCTGTGCCAGAAATGTTCCACAGGAGCCCCCCAGGGAGCTTTGATTGGAATGAAGCATTGGCATTGCCTTGTTCTTTTGTGTTAAGTCAGGCTTAACCTCCTGCTCCTCTTCTCTGTATCAAGTCAGGCTTGACTTCATGTCTTAAATCAGGCTCAACTCCATGATTTTAATTTGGATCTGTATTAAAGCAGGCTCAATTTCATTTTTCTCTTTTAGAGCTGTATTAAATTTAATCTCATCTTTCTCTTCTAGATTTTTATTAAGTGAAGTTTAACCTCCTTTTTCTCATTTAGATCTGTCTTAACCCCTTGTTCCCATTTCAAACCTGTACTAAACTAGACTTCTTTTCTTTTAGAACTGTATTATTTTTCTTTTAGAACTGTCTTAAACCAGACTTAACCTCCTCTTTCTCTTTTAGAACTATACTAAAAAAATCTGACCTGTATTAAGTCAGATTTAACCTCGTTTTCTCTTCTAGCTCTGTCTTAAACCAGGCTTAACCTCCTGTTTCTCTTTTAAATCTGTATCAAATCAGATTTTAACCTCATTTTCTCCTTTAGCTCTGTCTTAAACCAGGCTAAACCTCCTGTTTCTCTTTCCCATCTCTCTTAAATCAGGTTTAACCTCACGTTTCTCTTCTTGTCCTGCCTTAAACCAGTCTTACCCCCCTATTTCCACTTCAAACCTGAATTAAATCCCTTTTTAAGCTCTTTTTCCCCAAACCCCCACAATTTCCACCCCTCCTTCCCCACCGCCCTTTCCTCGCACCCGCGGCCGATTCCCGAGGAAGTGAAGCCATTCCTTGGTTTTTCCTGGAATTCTGAGCCCTGAAGAACCCGGGATTGCTGCTGGACACGCTGGTCCTCTGTGGGCATCTTACTAGACAGTGCTGGATTTTCTGCCTCTACTCTAACACTGTCTGGTAACGATGTTTAAAGGGAGATCCAAACCACTCCAGGCCCAACATTCCAGCCAGGCCGGGACTTTTCCACAGGGTAAGGATGGATTTGGGGAAAACTGGGAGGGCTCAGCCAGGGAAAATGGGAATTTAAATCAAAATATTCACAGAAAAATGATGGAGGTGCTGCTGCGTGTTAGGTCAGGCCTAACATCCCAAACCTGGGGTTTATCGTTAAGAGTATTCAAAATTAAAATTATAGTTGCAATAAATTTTAAATTCTATTCAAAATTAAAATTATAATTCAAATAAAATGATTGCAGCGTGGAGAGCTTGGGAGGAGCTGCCCTAAATCCAGGTTTGTCCGTGGAGGTTGGAATTCCCAGGAAAAGCGGGAGAGGAGGAAGCAGGGGGTGATTAATTAAGGCTGGGTGTTAATGAGTAACTGCTCCGGGAGGCCCGGAGGAAATGGGGGAGGAATTCTGGGAATTGGATTTTAACGAGCCCATAAATCCCCGGGATGGGGCCCATCCCCCCCTAAAACCTKGAACTGGGGACAGAAATCCCAAAAAAATCCAGGGGAACATTCCAGTGGGAAATCCTTGGGAAATACAAAGGGATTCAGGAAAATCCCACTGCCCTGGTGGGGAAAAACAACCRGGAAAAACCCTGGAAAATTCCCTTTTTCTTGGAAAATTCCCTGTTCCTTCCATCCCCTCCCTTCTCCTGCCGAGTTCCCCTTCCCTCAAATCCCCCTCACCACCAGCGCTGGGGTTTGGGGCTCGGGAGCTTGTTGGGTGATTCAGGAGCTTTTGGGGTGTTCCAGGAGCTTGTTGGGTGGTTCAGGAGCTTTTGGGGTATTCCAGGAGCTTTTGGGATGGTTCAGGAGCTTTTGGGATGCTTGGGAGCTGTTTGGGGTGGCTTAGCAGCTTTTTGGAGTATTCCAGGAACTTTTGGGGATTATTTAGGAGCTTTTGGGGATGGTTTAGGAGCTTTTTGGGGTATTTTAGGAGCTTTTTGGGGTGTTCCAGGAGCTTTTGGGAGGGTTGGGATGTTTTAGGGATGGTTCAGGAGCTTTTTAAGGCATTTCAGGAGCTTTTGGGATGGTTCAGGAGCTTTTTGGGATGGCTGGGAGCTTTTTGGGGTGGTTCAGGAGCTTTTTAGACCTGAATCCTAAAAACTCTGCCTCAGCAAGGGGAATTAATGGATGAGGRACATCCCAAATTTTCTGGAAGCCGCTCTGGAGGATTCCACACACGGTAAGTCCTTTACAACATTTCCAATTCCTTCCCCAGCCCGGCAGAAAAATCAGAATTTCCATCATTTTCCTGCCTCCAACCAAGCAGGACCAGTTCAAGATTCCCTGGGAATTGCTGAACTTTTTTTTGGGATCATTTTTCAGCTCTGGAAGTGGGAAGAGCTGGGATTTCCTGGACAAGCCTGCAGATTGGTGTCTTACCAGGCACGCTTAGACCTGGCTACCTCTGTCTAATACTGTCTGGTAATGCCGTCAGTCGCACGGGCAGCTCTGCACAGGCACARCCCCTGCGCTCTCACAGCTGCAGTKCCTTCCTGGGGGTTYGGGCGCTGCTTCTGTGGCAGAAATGGGGAGAAAAGCCCCMAAAATTTCATTTTGATCAGGAGAATTCATGAATTTTTGTAGTATTTTAGGCGCTTTCAGCAGGGCAAAAATTCCAGGAAGAATTCCTGGAATTTCACAGCTGGAATTCATTTKGGGGRTTTTTGTCACTTTTTTCATGGCACAAATGTGGAGAAAAGCCCCAAAAATTTCATTTTGATCAGAAGAATCCATGAATTTTCGTATTATTTTAGGYGCTTTCAGYRGGGYAAAAATWCCAGGAAGAATTCCTGGAATTTCACAGCTGGAATTCATTTTTGGGGTTTTAGGCACTTTTCTCATGGCAGAAATCTGAAGAAAAACCCCAAAAATTTCATTTTTATCAGAAGAATTAATTCATTTTTATATAATTTTAAGTGCTTTCAGTGGGGCACAAATCCCAGGAAGAATTCCTGGAATTTCACAGCTGGAACTCATTTGGGAGATTTCTATCACTTTTTTCATGGCAAAAAATGTGGAGAAAAGCCACACAAAATCCTTTTATTAGAAGAATTTATGAATTTTCATATTAATTTGAGGCATTTTAGGCACTTTTGTCTTGGTGGAAATGTGGGAAAATTCCTTTGAGCAGAAGAATTCCTGGCAAAATTCCATTTTCATGGATTGCAGGAACAGATCTGGGTTGTTCCAGGGGCCTTGGGTGATAACAGGGAAACAATTCCCAGATTTCCATAAAAGCAGCGCTGCCTTTGAGCTCAGGCTCAAACTCGGAATTCTCCAGGCATTTATCCAGGGAATGTTGGTCAGCCTTGAGTCCCCTCTGGAATTCTCCTTTCCAGCCCCTCCAGAGCTCCCTCTGCTGCCACAGGGTTGGGAAAAGGGGAAGTAAAGCCGGGCTTTGGATGGAATTCCGGGGAWTTTTTTGGGATGTTCTTCCCATTCCCTGGTCCGGATCTCTGCTCCTGGAGGAGGAATTTTGATTTCCCAAAAATGGGATTTTCCCCCCCTTTTTTCCTGTCCTGAGAGGTTTTCCTGTGAGCCCAAGGACAGTTCTGTTCTCTCCRGGTTTGGGATAAATTCCAAAGGGGAGAAGGAGGCTGGGATTCCTCAGGATCATTTTGGGAATGAGGCTGGAAACCCAAATCAAATAAAAACCCCAAAAGCAAAAATCTTGATTCAAATGAATTTTTCTTTGGAATTTCCCAAATKTTCCCGGGGAATCAGAAACTCCCCAGAGCAGCTTTTGGGGTCTCTGTTCCCGCAGGAATTCCCAGCTGTGACCCCGACCCCAAATCCAGGGAAAGCTGCTGGAATTCACTGGGAGCCTCTGGAATGTTCCAGGGAGGGATTTTCCCAGATTTCTGATCCCACCCTGCCCTTTTCCATTCCCAGTGTCTGTCCCTCCATCCCTCATCCCAATSCTTCTCCAGGGGAGCATTCCCAGAGCTCCCAGCCCCAAATCCAGGGATCCTCCAGCAGGGGTTTAAATCCATGTGCAATTCCTCTGAAATCCCAGGAATTTCCATGGATTTCCACTGAGAAACTTGTCCTGGATTATCCCTAATTATCCATAATTATCAATAATTATCAATACAGATGTTGGTACTGGCATCTCCACAGGAGGCCAGCCCAAAAAATTTCCAAACATCAAAAATCTTGGAATATCCAAAGTGGGAAGGGCCCCCCGGGGATCAGAAATCCCCAAATCCCACCTGAGAGCATTTGCCAGGATTTTTCCCCATTCCCTCMATTTTTCCAGTGCTCTGACCATTCCCTGGATGAGCTTCACCCCCTTTTTCCCTGATTTTCCTTGGAAATTTTCCAGGAAAATCCCTGGTGRCACAGGAGGAGCTTCCCAAGGGAATCTTTGGGTGGGAGCAGGAATGGGGTCGGGAGAGGCTGGAATGGGGTTGGCAATGACCCAGTGGGGCAGGGCTGGAAAACTGAGGGAAAAACAGACGTGGGAAGAGCAGGAGATGTGGGAAAAGCAGGAGATGAGATGGGGGAAAAGCAGGAGATGAGATGGGGGAAAAGCAGGAGATGAGATAGGGGAAAAGCAGGAGATGATGGGGGGAAAGCAGGAGATGATGTGGCTGCCATTCCCACTCCTGAAAATCAGGATATCCTGGGAAATCCCTGCTCCTCTCCTCCTGAACCAACCCCAGCAGGATTTATCCCTAAATTCCACTTTTTTTTTAGGGAAAACCACCCCAAACTCGCCGTGACCCCGCTCCTTTCCCTRGGGAGGAGCGCAGCCTCAGTCCCACCCCGGTGCTGCGGGTGGGGTGGGAATCCCAGCCCCACATTCCCGGGATCCCTCCCTTATCGCCTCCCTTATCGCAGCTCGCTGTAGACCTTGAGGGACAGCACCGAGAGCTTCTCCTCGCTCTTGTCGCCGTGCTCCTCCTCCGGGAATTGGATGCAGGAGGATTCCTCCCCCTGCGCCGGCCGCGGGGGCAGCCGCGGGAAGGTCGGGCCCGAATCTGCGGCTGGGAGCGGGGAAAAGTCAAACCCAGCTGGAAAACCGAGCAGGGAAACCGAGCAGGGAAACCCAGCCAGGGAAACCGAGCAGGGAAACCGAGCAGGGAAACCCAGCAGGAAAACCCAGCAGGGAAACCCAGCAAGGAAACCGAGCAGGGAAACCCAGCAGGAAAACTCAGCTGGAAAACCCAGCCAGGGAAACCGAGCAGGGAAACCCAGCAGGGAAACCCAGCAGGAAAACTCAGCAGGGAAACCGAGCAGGGAAACCGAGCAGGGAAACCGAGCAGGGAAACTCAGCTGGAAAACCCAGCAAGGAAACCCAGCAGGGAAACCCAGCAGGGAAACCCAGCAGGGAAACCCAGCAGAGAAACCGAGCAGGGAAACCCAGCAGGAATGCCAGGAACCCCCCAGGAACCTGACCCAAATCCCAGAGGAAATCCGGATTTATCCCACTGATTCCATCCTTTTATCCCATCCAGATTTTATCCCATCCATTCCCAGATTTTATCCCATCCATTCCCAGATTTTATCCCACCCATTCCCACGTTTTATCCCCCACTCCCTCACCCCCGAGCAGGAGTTTGGGGTCCCTGTGGAGGCTCCAGATGCAGAAGTGCAGCAGGAACGTGAGCAGGACGAGCACGAACACGGCCACGGCCACCAGGATGGCCAGGATGGTGCTGGAGGGGAACTCCAGCKCAACCGGGGCTGCAATTAACGGCGCTTAATTAACAATTAACACATTCTGGGGCCGGGGGTTGTTCCGGGGAGGGAGATCTTCCGAGGGAGTTCAGGGATTGATTTGGGGTTTTGTAGGAAAGGGGAGGTGGGAGAGGATCTGAGGTGAGGGAGCTGCGGGATGGGATGGGATGGAAATAGGGTAGGGAAAAAGGGGAAAAAGGAGAAGGGAAAAGGGAAAAGAAAGGGAGCAGGGAAGGAAATTAAAAAAGGAGAAAGGAGAAGGAGGAGAAGGAGGTAAAGGAAAAGAGGGAAGAAAGAAAGGAAAGAGGAAATGGGATGAGGAAAGGGAAGATGGAAGGGAAAGAGGAGAGGGGCAAAAAAAAAGGGAAGAGAAGAGGAAATAGGAAAGGAAGGGAAAGGGAAGAGGAGAAGGAAGAGGAAAGAGAAACAGAAAAAGGAGAAGGCAAAGGAGGAGAAAGGAGCAGTGTTTATGGAGCAGCAGCAGCAGTTTCCCAGTTTCCCAGGAGGATTCCCAGCCCGGGGAGCAGTGGGGCAGCTCAGGAGGGAACTGCCCAGGGTTCGGGGTACCTGGCTCCCGCGCAGGGACCGGCTGGCCGCAGGCGGAGTCGTGGGTGCTGTTCCCCGCCCGGAGCGTGGCGAAGCCGCTGCTCGCACAGCTGCGGAAGGACGGAGTTCGGCATCCAGGAAATTCCCCATTTCCTCCCTCCCTCCCCGGGCTCTGCCCCTCCTGGGGCAGCTCTGGGCTCTTCCCCAACCTGGGCTTTGTGCCCATTTGTTTTTCCATGGATTTCCCTGTTGGGAATAATTTTTCCAGCATCTAAAGCTGGACTTTAAACTGGGAGCTTGGCTTAAATTCTGCTTTGAGACTAAGAAGAGAAATGCCAGATCTTGCTTAATTAAAAAATTAATCAATAATCGCATGATCACCATCTTGGATTCAATTTGATTTTCTAATGGCAGTATTGAATATCTTCATTGATATTTCAATATTAATTGATATTCTAACTATTACTATTATTACTATTATTATTATATTCTTCTTATTTTTATTCCCTAACTTCAAAGTGGGAAAAAAACCCCAGTCTATTTTTTTCCCAAATAAGGGGAATATCAATAAACCCWTACTCAGTCCATTCTTATTCTAATTTTTGCTATTACTATTATTATTAATATTATTATTTGTATGTTCAAAGAAGGAAAACACATTCCTAGCAATAATTATTGATTAGTGATTAGTGATTAGTGATTATTGATTATTGTCTGCTCCATACTCAGTCCAGTTGTGGCACCAGCTGTTCCTGCTGCTGGAGTAGGTGCCGTTCTTGCAGCGTTTGCACTCAATGTGGAAATTCAGAGTTCCTGCAGGGAAAAGGGATGGGAATGGCTGAGATCCCACACGTGGGACAGCCCGAGGAGCACAGCCAGAGCTGCTCCAGTTCCCTGTCCCATTCCCTGCCCTCTTCCCTGTCCCATTCCCATTCCTTGTCCTCTTCCCTGTCCCATTCCCATTCCTTGTCCCATTCCCTGTCCCATTCCCATTCCTTGTCCCATTCCCTGTCCCATTCCCATTCCCTGCCCTCTTCCCTGTCCCATTCCCATTCCCTGACCTCTTCCCTGTCCCATTCCCATTCCTTGTCCTCTTCCCTGTCCCATTCCCAGCCCCATCCCCAGCCCCATTCCCATTCCCATTCCCATTCCCAGCCCCGTTCCCAGTCCCAGCCCCATTCCCATTCCCAGGTTACCGATCCTGCTGAGCTCCCACCCCGCCGGGCACTGGGGCAGTTTCCTGCAGAACTGGCAGGGCCCAGCCCCATTCCCAGCCCCGTTCCCAGCCCCATCCCCATTCCCATTCCCAGGTTACCGATCCTGCTGAGCTCCCACCCCGCTGGGCACTGGGGCAGTTTCATGCAGAACTGGCAGGGCCCAGCCCCATTCCCAGCCCCATTTCTGACCCCATTCCCATTCCCAGCCCCATTCCCATTCCCAGGTTACCGATCCTGCTGAGCTCCCACCCCGCCGGGCACTGGGGCAGTTTCATGCAGAACTGGCAGCGCTGCCCAGAGCAGCCGTGCCCCGGGGGACATTTGCAGTCGAGGTGCGGCGCCGCACAGGGCGCGGGGTTTCCTGCGGCAGGGAAGGGGTTAACGCTGCTGTTCCCAACAAATTCCCATTCCAAAGGAATTCATTCCCATTCCCACGGGAAAAGGGAGAGTGGGAGGTGGCGCTTCCAGACACAGGGAAGGGTCTRGAGTAACAGGATCCCAAAAATTGTCCCTCCCATCGCAGAGAAAGAGACTTTTCCTGGGAAAAGGGATCCCAAAAAGTGTCCCTCATATTCCCAGGGAAAGAGGGACACAATTACACACATTTACCTGCATTTACACACAATGCACACCAATTTACACACAATTTACACACGTTACATACAATTACACACAATTTACCTCAATTTACCCACAATTTTCACACAATTACCCACATTTACCCATGATTTACACACAATTTAGCCCCATTTACACACAATTTACATACAATTTACCCCCATTTACACACACTTTCCCCCATTTACACACAGTTTCCCCCATTTACACACAATTTACCCCCATTTACTAACAATTTACACACAATTTACCCCCATTTACACACAATTTACACACAATTTCCCCCCATTTCCCCACAATTTCCCCCCGATTCCCCCCATTTCCCCCCCAGTCCCCTCTCACCTGCGTCCCAGGTGCAATTGGGGCAGCACTTGGTGTCACCTCCCCAGACCGTCCTGAGCTCCCCGTCCTGGCACTGCCCGGCCTGGCCCAGCCCTGCCCAGTGCCCGGCCAGCAGCGCCAGCAGCAGCCCCAGCCGGGCCCTGGCCATGTCCTGGCAGTGCCACCCCAGCAGTGCCACCCCAGCAGTGCCACCCGTCAGTGCCACCCCAGCAGTGCCACCCCAGCAGTGCCACCCCAGCAGTGCCACCCAGCAGTGCCACCCCAGCAGTGCCACCCGGCAGTGCCACCAGGTCCCTGTCACCCTGCGGAGGAGGCGCCGGGGTTTTTGTGGCCGAGCTCTTCCTGTGTTGTTTCTGGGGGGGCGGGGAGAAGGTTTGGGTTCACACAGCAGAGGTGGGGGCAGGGAAAGGGGTGGCCCCCCCAAAAAATGGGGTTTGGGGTCATGGAGGGTTAAAGGGGGTGACATTGTGGGGTTGGGAAGGGGTGGGCTGGGAGGCAGGTGGAAAATCAGCTCGTGGCAGAGAGCTCCTGCTGGCCCGGGGCACTGCAGAGGTAGAGTGGCCAGGAATTCCCTGGGAGTTCCATCCATCCATCCATCCATCCATGGATCCATCCATGGATCCATCCATGGATCCATCCATCCATCCATCCATCCATCCATCCATCCATCCATCCATCCATCCATCCATTCATCCATCCATCCATCCATCCCTAAAATCCATCCCAACTTTCCCTAAAACCCATCCCAATCATCTTCTTTCCCTAAAATCCATCCCAGCCACCCTCTGGGGAGAACTTTTCCCGAAAACCCATCCCCACCTTTCTGTAAAACCCATCCCAACCTTTCCCTAAAACCAATCCCAACCTTTCCCTCTTTCCCATCCCAACTTTCCCTCAACCTTTTCCTAAAACCCATCCCAACCTTTCCGTAAAACCCATCCAAATCTTTCCCTAAGCCCCATCCCAACCTTGCCCTAAACCCATCCAAATCTTCTCCTAAAACCCATCCCAACCTTTTCCTAAATAACTGATCACAACCTTTCTGTAAAACCCACCCAAACCTTGCCCTAAAACCCATCCCAGCTTTCCCTAAACCATTCCAAATCTTTTCCTGAACCCCATCTCAACCTTTCCCTCTTTCCCATCCCAACTTTCCCTAAACCCCATCCCAACTTTCYCTAAACCCATTCCCACCCSTTCCCCTCCCAGCTGGTTTCTCACACCAAAACCACCAATTTAATTCTTTATTTCTCCTTTTTTTTAAACCCCTTGGGGATTTTTTTCTCTGCTCTTTATCTGGTTTTGCCCTTTGAGGCACCTGGCCCCGTCAGGTAACGGAACTTTCCGCTCACGTCCGAGGCCGAGCCGCTCCCGGGGCTCGGAGGCAGCGCTGACCTTTCGGATTCATCGGATTTATCGGATTTATCGGATTGATGATCGGATTTATCGGCCCCAGCATCTCCCAGCCTCGCCTGCGGGGTTTTCTGGCAGCTCCACCGCTGGCTGCTGACATTTCCCCTCCGTGCTCGCCCTGCTCGGGCCCCACACGCACAGCACAGCTCGCTTCCCTCCCCAAAAATCCTTCCCACGGAAAGGCTCCCCTCTTTGGGCTGCAAATTTGGGGTCTCCACAGGGAAACTCCTAAAAAATCTGACATTCCCAGGAAGCTGGAGTGGCATTTCCAGAAATCCTCATCCCAAATCCATCAAAATCCCTGGAACCTTCCCAAAAACTCACTCAACACACTCCATGGGAAGATTCCCCCTCTTTGGGCTGCCAAAGTGGGGACTCCATGAGGAAAATCCCAAAAAATTGGGGCATTCCCAGAAACTTGGAGTGAAATCCTCACCCCAAATCCATCAAAACCCCCAAAAATCCTTCCCAAAACCCCACTGTTCACATCCCTGCCTTCCCCTGGGAAAAAATTCCCCTCTCTGGGGACCAGGGCAAATTCCAGCCCTACATTCCAATCCGGGATGGAAAAGAGGGACAAATGTCCCGGATTTAATCCCTTTTCCACACCAAAGATGGGATTTGGGGAAAAATCCATGGATTCCTGGAGTTCTCTCCATGGGAATATCCTCATCCAGAGGCACATCCCAAGGGATTTTTGAGGAATTTTGGGTTGGAGCCAGATGGGGGTCAGGTTTTGGGATAGGATGAGGGGAAATGACCTCAAATTGTGCCAGGGACTGGGATTTCCTCATGGAAAAGGGTGGAATTCCCATCCCTGGAGGTTTCCAGGGAATTCCTGGATGTGGCACTCAGGGTGAGGATCCCTCTGACCCTACAGAGCTTTTCCAACCCCAAGAATTCCTGGGAATTCTCCTGTGCCCACATCACCCCCATTTCCCTTTTCCTGGAGCCTCCTCTTTGCTGAGCTGCCCAAATGATGAGATCTGGGAGAAACCAAAAGGAAGCAACCCCAAAACAAAGAAAACCACCCCAAAATAAAGGCAACCACCCCAAAATAAAGGAAATCACCCCAAAAATAAAGGAAATCACCCCAAAAATAAAGGAAATCACCCCAAAAAAAGGAACAACCCCCCCAAAAAAAGGAAACCTGCACTGGGGCCTCACGTCAGCAGCACCAGGACGGTGTCAGCCGCGGTTTTCGTTTCCTGACGCTGATTTTGTGCTGATTTTGTGCTGATTTTTTGCTGATTTTGTGCTGATTATGGGAGAAAAGAAACCCTGAGCTCGTCCTGCCATGAAAAAATCGCTCACAGGAGAATTTCAGAGCTGTTGGGCCCGGCCTAAGCCCAGCAAGGCCCAGCTTTGAGATGATTTTCTCCCCCCACAGTGGAATTTCCATTCCCACATTGGGAGAAATCCGTGGATGTTCCCAGGAGTTTTGGAGGGAAAATCCCCCTGGGCTCTGGGGGAATCAATGTCCTTAGGCTGGGCTTAAACCCCTTTAGGCCTGGCCCAAACAGGATGTTACTCACGGCCGGGGGCGTCTGGCACCCCAAGAAAGGTCAGAGCTGAGGGAGAGTTTTTCCCTCAGAATTGTGTTTATTATCCAAAGAATAATGGGATTTTTTCCCTGCAGAAACACAATTATTATCTAGGGAAAATGGTATTTTTTCCCCTCAGAATTGTGTTTATTATCCAAAGAAAAATGGGATTTTTTTCCCGCTCAGGCTTGTGATTATTATCCAAGGAAAAATGGGAATTTTTCCCCTCAGAAATACAATTATTATCCAGGGAAAATTGGGATTTTCCCCCTCAGAAATACAATCATCCAGGGAAAAATGGAATTTTATCCCCCAGAAATACAATTATTATCCAGAGGAAAATGGGACTTTTTTCCCTCAGGATTGTGATTATTATCCAAGGAAAAATGGGAATTTTTTCCCCTTAGAAATACAATTATTATCCAGGAAAAAAATGGGATTTTTTTCCCACTCAAGATTGTGATTATTATCCAAAGAACAATGGGAATTTTTTCCCCTCAGAAATGCAATTATTACCTAGGGAAAAATGGGATTTTTCCCCCATCAGAAATACAATTATTATCCAGGGAAAACATAGGATTTTTTCTCCCTCAGGATTGTGAGTATTATCCAGGGAAAAATGGGATTTTTTTTTTCCCTTGGGAATGCAGTTATTTTCCAAGGATTTTTTCTCCCTCAGAATTGTGATTATTATCCGAAGAAAAATGGGAATTTTTTCACCTCAGAAATGCAATTATTACCTAGGGAAAAATGTGATTTTTTTCCCATCAGACATACAATTATTATCCAAGGAAAAATGGGGTTTTATCCCCCAGAAATACAATTATTATCCAGGGAAAAATGGGATTTTTTTCTCCCTCAGGATTATGATTATTATCCAGGGAAAAATGGGATTTTTCCCCCATCAGAAATACAATTATTATCTAGGGAAAATATGGGATTTTTTTTCCCCTCAGGAATGTCATTATTATCCAGGGAAAAATGGGATTATTTTCCCTCAGAATACAATTATTATCCAGGAGAAAATGGATTTTTTTCCCCCTCAGGAATGTGATTATTATCCAAGGAAAAATGGAATTTTTTTCCCCTTAGAAATACAGTTATTATCATGGGAAAAAATGGGATTTTTTTCCCCTAAGGAATACAATTATTATCCAATATAAACCTGGAGTTAAATCTACCGAAATCCCGGGATCCTTCCCCAACACCCACCCTGCCTTCCCCTATGGAAAATTCCCATTTTTTGCTCCCAAACTTGGTGTCTCCATGAGAAAATCCCAAAAATCCAAAATTCCCAGAAACCCCAATGGAAAATTCCCCTTTTGTGCTTCCAAACTGGGAAAATTCCCCTTTTGAGTTCAAAATTTGGTGTGTCCATGAGGAAAATCCTAAAAAAATTGATATTCCCAGAAGGAAACCTGGAAAAACCCTGAAAAAATGGAAAAAAAAAGGGGAAAAAACCCTGTAAAAATCTGGGGAAAAAACCCTGTAAAAACCCAGGGAAAAAATGGGAAAACCTGCCAAAAGGGGGAAAAATGCAGGAAAAAATCCAGAAAAATGCAGAAAAAATCTGGAAAAACTCAAAAAAAACCTGGAAAAATCCCAAGTCCGGCCCCCAAGCATCACCTGTGAGGTTTTTTTTCCACCTCTGGTGGCAAAATTGAGTCAAAATTGAGTCAAAATTGAGTCCAGGAGATAAAAAAATCTGGAGATAATGGCAACGGAAAATCGTCACCGGGGAGACCCAAAAAAGGCAAAACCACAAAGCAGGAAGTAAAGATTAAAAAACCCATGATCTAAAGGAGGTTTAAAAAAAAAATTAAATTATTGCTGCTAGTTAATTAAAAATTAACTAGGAATTATTTCCTTCTTGGAAAACAAAGGGAAATGTTCAATTTGTGGATGGGAAGGTTTGGCAAGAAGGGGAAAAATTGAATTTATTTGGATTTTTTTCAGGTTGGTTCAAATGTTGTTAGGTTTGCTTCAGTTTTTATCCAAAATTGGAGAAATATGGGGGATTTATTTGGAAGCTGAAGGGAAATTATCCAGGAAAAAATGGGATTTTTTTTTTTTCCCTCAGGAACATGATTATTTGTAATTTTTTCCAAGGAAAAATGGGATTTTTTTCCTCTTATGAATGTGATTATTATCCAGGGAAAAATGAGATTTTTCTCCCTCAGGAATGTGATTATTATCCAGGGGAAAATGGGATTTTTTTTCCCTCATGAATGTGTTTATTATCCAGGGAAAACTGGGATTTTTCTCCCTCAGAAATGTGAGTATTTGTCATTTTTTTCCAAGGAAAAATGGAATTTTTTTCCCCCTCAGGAATGTGATTATTTTCCAGGGAAAGATGGGATTTTTTTCCCCACAGGAATGTGATTATTATCCAGGGAAAAATGGGTTTTTCCCCTCATGAATGTGATTATTTGTTATTTTTCCAGGTGGATTTTAAAACTACAAAGTTCAGCTCATCCATCCCAGCCTTTCCCTAAAACCCAGCCCAACCTTTGCCTACAATGTCCCCTCCTCCCTTCCCAGGCTGTCCCATTTTCCTGGAATTTCCCCATTTTTCCCCRAACACACACCAGGATTTGTTTTCCAGAGTTTTATTCCCCAAAATGCCCCTTTGTACACGATACAAACCTTCCTATACATTGTATAAACCCCTTTGGATATGTATAACATATAAAAATTCCCAAATCTTCCAAATCCATGGATTTAAACACCGCTGGGATCCCTGCATCCATTCCCTGCTGGATGTTTTGGGATATTCTTGGTGCTGTGGGTTTAAAATTCACATTTTTTGAGGAGTTTTCTGCTGATAGTTGGAGGGAAAATCACTCCTGAATGATAAAAAATTCCATTTTTCAGGAATTTCTAGGGAAATATTTCACATGCAGCAAAAGGACACTTTGGGCTCCTCCCAGACATTCCAGAGTTTGGGATTTGCTCCCAAAAAAATTCCTTTCCAAATTTGTGGGAAAGCAATTAGAGAGGGAAAATTCATTTCGTGAAGTGTGGATTGAGTGTGACTTAGTCCTGATTTCAGAGCTCAGCTCTGCCATTTAATCCTGATTTTAGAGCTCAAGGATTTGCCCAAAAGAAAAGAAATCCACACAAAATTCCCTCAGGAATTCTCCCAAATTCCAAAGGGAGATCTTGAGTTAATCAAAGAGTTAAACCAGCCTCAAATTAACTCCTAATTAAGCAAACCCTAATTATTCCCAGTGCTCCTTCAGCTCCATGGGCTCAGAAAAGCAGGAACAGCCCAGGGTGGGAGTCAGTTTTTGATGAGGCTGGAGTTGGAATCGATCTGCTCCTCCTGGATGGGAATCCTGCAGCTCCTCTCCTCTGGAAAACAGGGAATGGTTCCAGGGGTGAGAACAGGAGGGAACAGGATTGATCCTGATCCTAGAGCTCAGTTCTGCCCCTCAATCCCAATTTTAAAACTCACTTTTGCCACTTAATCCCGATTTTAGAGCTCAATTTTGCCACTTAATCCTGATTTTAGAGCTCAGCTCTTCTCAGCCAGACCTTTCCCAAATTTTCAGGAGAATTCAGGACATTTCAATTTCCATGGAGACAAGAAAAATATTCCTATTTTACTCTTGGAAAGTTGCTTCTGGATCCTGCCAGGAAGAGAATTCCTGACCTAAAATCAGGGAATTCTGGGATTAAGGGCAAATCAGGGAGAAGGAATRAAAATTTGGGATACTGAGCTCCTAATCAGCTCCTAATCCTARCCTGGATCAACCTCTGAATTCCCTGTATTCCTAATTAAGAATTCTTTTATTAATTCCCAAATTTCTAACAGGGGGCCCTGGTGAATGTTTGTCCTGGATTTTTTATCCCAGGACATTTTTATCCCATAAAAAAGGGAACTCACTGTGCTGGGTGCTCCTCCCAGGCCCATTCCTGGTTTTTTTCTGGGCTGCCTGGATGATCAGGAGCAGGATGGAAATTCCACTCACCATCAGCAGGAGCAGGCACAGCAGGAGCAGGGATAAAGAGCCTGGAATGAGAACGGAAAAATTCCCTAAAAAACAAAGATTCCTGGTTCTGGAGTTCCCAGATTCCAGAGGGAGAATCCAGAACTCTGGGAATGGAGAGGTCCAGCTGCCAGGGAAGTGTGGGATCCTGGAATGTTGTGGGAAAAGGAATGGCTTTAGAGAAATTGGGATTTCACTTCCCAGGAAAGCAGCTTTACATGGAAACCAAGCAGCTGGAAATGTGGGATCCTGGAATGTTGTGTGAAACAGAGAAAGAGTTTCTGAGAAAATGGGAATTCCCTTCCCAGGAAAGCAGCTTTACATGGAAATGTGGGATCCTGGAATGTTGTGTGAAGTGCAGAAAAGGATTCCGAGCAAATGGGAATTCCTTCCCCAGGAAAGCAGACTCAGAGGAAAATGTGGGATCCTGGAATATTGTGTGAAATACAGAAAAGGATTCCAAGCAAATGGGAATTCCCTCCCCAGGAAAGCAGCTTTACATGGAAATGTGGGATCCTGGGATGCTGTGCGAAATACAGAAGAGGATTCAGAGAAACTGGGAATTCCCTTCCCAGGAAAGCAGCTCCAGTGAATTCCCTGCCCGTCCTTACCCCATCCAGGCTCCGTGGGAACGCCGGGATCCCGACACAGCCCAGGGATCTCCCTGGGGCTGGATGCCCTGGAGCCGTTCTCGGGGAATTCCGTGGGAAAGGAGTCAGCATTTTCCGGGAATTCTGTGGGAAAGGGGTCCCTGCGTTCCGGGAATGCCGCGGGAGAGGGATGTGGGCCAGGGCTGCTGGCACTGCCAGGGCTGCTGCTGCACTGGGCATCCTCTGTGCCTGTGCCAGCCCGGAGCGTGCTCCTCCCCAGACTGCTGCAGCTGGAAAAGAAATTCCAGAGGTTTGCCAACAGGGAATCATTCCTAAATCCCACCCACACAATCCCCATCTGTGTTTTATCCCTAAAAATTCAGGATTTCATCCCTACATCCCACAGGAATGGGAGGAATAATTCAATCAGTTATTGCTGGGAAAAAATGATCTGGGATTTTTTTCCCAGCTGATTCTGGCACAGGAATTTTTTGTTCCCAAAAAAAAACATCCAAGAGGTTTTAAAAAAAGGTGGAAAATCCTAAAAATCCCTCAGGATCCTAAAAGTCCCAAAGGATGGGATTCAGAGCACTTAGATCCAGGTTTATTCCAATTTATTTCTCTGAATTTGGGCTTTTCTTGGAAAAATGAACCCCCCAGAGCTGCTCTGAGCACTCTGCCCCCAAAAAGAAATTTTTCTCCCTACAAGGGATTTTTTCCCCCCGAAAAGGACTTTTTTCCCCAAAAAGAGATTTTTTTCCCTCAAAAAAGGATTCCTACTTGGTCCAAGGCTGGCAGTTCTCATTCCCTCCTCTGGAGAAAGTCCCTTCAGGACATCGGGAGCACTCTGGGGGAAAAAAGGGATTATCCAGGAAAGTGGCAGAATTCCCAGATTTACCCACTGGGTAACTCTGAATTATCCAAGATTATTAATTCTGGATATTATCCAGGAGGATCTCACAATTCCAGCCAGGAATTGCCACATGGGAAGCAGGATTTTGGGAAGGCTGGCACATCTCAGAATTCCAAAGGGAATTCCAGCTGGTACATGCCTGGACTCACGCTTCCCAAGGGCATTCCAAATCCCAGTTCACCACTTCCCAAAGGAATTCCAAATCCAACTCCCTGCTTCCCAAGGGAATTCCAAATTCCAACTCACCCCTTCCCAAGGGAATTCTGGCTGGCTCAAATCCCAACTMTTCCCAAGGGCATTCCAAATCCCAACTCACCCTTTCCCAAGGGAATTCTGGCTGGCTCAAATCCCAGCTATTCCCAAGGGAATTCCAGATCCAAACTATTCCCAAGGGAATTCCAAATCCCAACTCACCCCTTCCCACAGGAACGCCCCCGGCAGGCTGGAATCCCGCCTGGCACGCACAGACCCTGTCCGAGGTTTTCTCACACGGCTTCACCTCCACGCTGCCCTTCCCTGGCCAAGGCAGAAATTCATTAATTCCTTCATTAACAGCAACAATTAACTCCTCACGGGTTTGGGGTTTTGTGTGTAGGAGCTGCAGAATTCAGCAATTCAACATCTCATTAACAATTTGTAATTAATAATTAACAACTGAGTTCAATGATTTTGTTTGAGAATAGTGATTTTCAGGTAGGCCCTCACAACTGAGGTGGAAGCAGCCAGAAAAGGACCCAAAAAGAGATTTTATTCCCCCAAAGTGGGATTCTATACCCAAAAAGGGATTTTCTCCCCCTATCCCCCCAAAATGCCCCAAACCTGTGATTTTTTTTTCCCTGAAAAAGGCTTTTTTTTCCCCTCAAAAAAAGCGATTTTTCCCCCAAAAAAGGGACTTTTTTCCCCCTAAAATGGGATTTTCTCCCCAAATCCCAGCACTCACGGGTGTTGCACATGGTGCAGCTTTTGCAGAAGCCGTGGTGGTGCTGGGAGCTGAAATATCCATCCTGGCATGGCGAGCACACGGTGTCAGCCGAGGCCGTGCAGCGGCTCCGCATCCTCTCCCCTAAAATCACCCAAAAATTGACATTCAGTGGGATCCTGAGGGGGAAAATCCTAAATTTCATCCTTTGGGAACAAACAGTGTATCACTAGCACGTGTCGGCTGACTCCACATCCTCTCCCCCCTAAAAACACCCCAAAAATTGGGATCCAGTGGGGTCCTGAGGGGAAAAATCCTAAATTTAATCCGTTGGGACCAAATTGGGATTGGTTGGGATTGTGAGGGGAAAAATCCTAAATTTCATCCTTTGGGATCAAATGGTGCCCAGAATTTGGCAGTTCTTGTTTTTTAAGGAGAAAAAGCCCTGGAAGTTTGGCCAGGAGGAAATATCAACATTTAATGGAGTGGCCGAGAAGGGCTGGGGTGGGCTCAAATTGGGCAAAATGCCTCCAGTTTTTGTCCCAGTGGATCATAAATACCCCTTCCAGAGTCAGGGGAAAAGGTTTAGGAAATGCCCCTGGACTAAGGCATTTAGGAAGCAAAAAAACATCAAAAAAAGTTTAAAGTCACTCTCAAAAAGGAAGATTTTTCCATTTTTTGGGGTCTAAAACTTATTTTCATCAGTCTAAAAAGTATTACACTAAAAATAGGTATTACACTAAGAAAATATTGGATATTCCCCTAAAGCCCGGCTCTCCCATCCCAGCCCCCGCGGCGGGCACTCACCTGGGGCGCAGTCGCTGCAGCATTTGTCATGGAAGCTGTATTGGTGCTCCTGACATTCCAAGCCCAGGGAACCGGGGATGGGCACAGCCAGGAGCCAGCAGAGAGCGGGAAAATTCCAGGGAATCCTTGGAAGAGCCATTCCCGCCATCCCCCTCAGGGAGCTGTCCCCTTACGGCACCG
>NDFG01000003.1:2714614-2727613 GCA_002167245.1 Sporophila hypoxantha | reverse complement strand
CTCATTGCAAGGAGGAAATACTCCATGTGCAAATATTTGGGAAATATCACAGGAGTTGATTACAGTTACATCACCAAAGAGAAAAGCAGTCCATTGGATGTTGGTAGGTCAGTGTTTCATGAAAACATTTTGCTGCCATCAAATAAAATTTTGCACTGCTGGCTTGTCATGAAGATGAGCCATTTTCACTTGTTAAATGAAAATAACTCTTGCTCAGAGCAGTTTTTTGGGGCATGAAATTGGTGTTTTAAACCCCAGCGTTATGCTCGGGTTTCAGACCAGTGAACAAAGTTATAACTTCAGGCTGTTGTTGGCCTTAGATGTGATCAGAAATCTGTCCTAAAAGTCATTCCTCTATTCAACCTTTGGTGAAAGGATGATTTCCCAATTCCCTATGGACTTAAGAGCTCTGATAGTCCAACCTCTGTAAAAGTGTAATTTTGTGTGCGGAGAGAAATTATATTCCTTTGGTCGGAAAGGCAGTCCTTAAAAAAAAAAATTAAAACTTTAGCAACATCTTGGGGCTGATTTTGAAGCTGGTGCGGGTGTTTAATTTATTTTTGAGATTCCTGATGGATTTCGGGAAAAACAAACCTGGCTCAGGAGCAGGCTTAGGCAGAGCTGATTGGGTGTGGGAGAGGGGAAAATCAGGTTGATGTTGCGTGTTTCTACGGGGAATATTCCAGCTTGGACCTTCCCTGCGGCAGTACATGCGCAAGCCAACCGGAACATGCCTCGACCAGCTTACCTCAGAGAGTTTGTGCTTTTCAGGGATTATGAAAAGGATGCTCCCATCACCGTGCTTGGGCTGCCACCCAGGGCCAGGCTCGTGGGTTAAAGTGCTGCTCAGCAGCAAAGCTGCAGCCAACCAGGGGGGATCTGGGGGGGGATTTTTTGGGAAGGAATTGTTTCCTAGAGTGTGGCACATCCATGGAGTGTCCAAGTGCCAGGATTGGACAGGGTTTTGGAGAAGGCTGGGGTGGTGGGAAAAGTTGTCCCTGCTCAGGGGATTTTTGGTTTATCCAACCCAAAACGTAGTTCCATGAAGATCTTGCCCAGGGGAAGCTTCGTTATCTTCCCTTCCCCACTTCTGCCCCATTATCTTCCTCCCACTTCCTCCCATTATCTTCCTTCCCATCAGAGAAAGGAAAACTGCAAGGCAGGAAAAAATGGATTGGGATGCCCTCAGCTAACAGGATTTAAATCTTCAAGATTTTAAAGGAATTGTTCCCCATGAGTGTGGCACAGGTTGTCCATCCATGGAAGTGTTCAAGGCCAGGTTGGACAGGGTTTGGAACAACCTGGGGTGGTGAAAAGTGTCCCTGCTCAGGGGACTTTTGTTTTTTTCTAACCCAAACTATTCCATGGTTCCATGAAGATCTTGCCCAGGAAGCTTCGTTATCTTCCTCCCACTTCCATTATTTTCCCCCCATCACAGAAAGGAAACATTCAAGGCAGGAAAAAATGGATTGGATGCCCTCAGCCAACAGGATTTAAATATTTCAAGGATTTAAAGGAATTGTTCCCCATGAGTGTGGCGCAGGTTTTCCATCCATGGAAGTGTTCAAGGCCAGGTTGGACAGGGTTTGGAGCAACCTGGGGTGGTGAAAAGTGTCCCTGCCCAGGGGATTTTTGGTTTTTTCTAACCCAAACCATTCCATGGTTCCATGAAGATCYTGCCCAGGAAGCTTTGTTATCTTCCTCCCACTTCCATTATTTTCCCCCCATCAGAGAAAGGAAACATTCAAGGCAGGAAAAAAATGGATTGGATGCCCTGAGCTAACAGGATTTAAATMTTTCAAGGAACTTTGCAAAGTCCCTTCACCTTCCCCAGCAATTTTCCTCTTCCAAAGGAAACCTCATCTCCTTCAGCTGCTGCAGCTCTGGCAGCTGAGAAGGCAAAGCAGAAATGTGGGACATGGGAAAATCAGAGCCATCAAAGGATGGGCATTGGGGAAGATTTTGTATTATCCACCTTGTGCAGCACTGCAGCAGTGTGGCTGTCACCTCCTGCAAAAAATCTGCTTTTTCCCCCCAGTTGCCACACCAGTATCCTTTTATCAGTCTGCCTGGCTTGTATTGTCACAAATCATTCCAGCGTTCTCCACCCTCCCCATGCTCAGCCCTGAGCCTGCTGCTTTGTGCACAGACAGAAAACCTTTCTCATAAAGCAGCACATCTTGAGAGCTGTGAGGGAGCCCAGCCCCTCAACTCTGAGCATTTCAACTCAAATCCTTCGAGCACTCCTTGCGTGGTCACAAGCCAACTGGGCAGCTAAAATATCCTGCCTTGCTTGAACACAGATAAATCACAGGCAGCAGCAGGAGGGAGGCTCAGGCTTCCACATGGCAGCGGGGCTTGCAACAGGACAGGAGGGACCCTGTCAGTAGTCACAGCACTTTGCTGGTGCACTCCGGGGACAAGGACACACTTTGGGTGGCATTGAAATGCTCCAAGGACACTTTGTCTGGTGGCACTCAGGGGACAAGGAACACTTTGGTGGCATTGAAATGCACCAAGGACACTTTGCTGGTGGCACTCAGGAGACAAGGACACACTTTGGGTGGCACTAAGACTCCAAGGACACTTTTGCTGGTGGCACTCAGGGGACAAGGACACACTTTGGGTGGCATTGAAACGCACCAAGGACACTTTGTTGGTGGCATTACAGGGGACAAGGAACACTTGGGTGGCATTAAGAGCTCCAAGGACATTCTGCTGTTAGGTGGCATTCTAGGGGACAAGGACACTTTGAGTGGCATAAGAGCTCAGGATATGTGCTAGCGCACTCGGACAAGACACACTTGGTGCATTGAACTCCAAGGACACTTTGCTGGGCACTCAGGGACAAGACAACTTTGTGGCATTAACAGCTCCAAGGACACGCTGCTGGTGCTTAGAAGGGGTCTGTGGACACCTTTCCTGGGCGCACTCAAGGGCTGAGGACACTTTGCTGGTGGCTTTGCAGAGCTCCAAGGACACTTTGTTGGTGGCATTCAGGGTTCAAGACACACTTTGCTGTGGCCGATAAAGGGGTCCAAGGACACACAATTTGTGACATTTAAAAGGGTCCAAGGACACTTTACTGATACACTAATAGCGTCTTGAGGCACACTTTTCTGGTGGCATTAACAGTTTGAGGCACACTTTGCTAATGGCATAAATGAGGTCCAAGACAGTTACAATTTGTGACATAAGGGGGTCCAAGGACACTTTGCTGGTGCATTCAGGGGACAGGACACACTTTGGTAGGTGGCATTAACAGCCCAAGAGACCACTTTTGCTGGGTGGCATTAAGAGGGGTTGAGCGACACACTTTGCTGGTGCAATAAATGGGTCCAAGGACACCTTTTATGTGCATTCAGGGACAAGGACACACTTTGGTGGCATTAACAGCTCCAAGGACAATTTTGCTCGGTTGTACTAATGAGTTCTGAGGACATTTTTCTGGTGCATTAAAAGGGTTTGAGGACACACTTCCTGTCGCAGTAAAGGGGTCCAAGGACACCATTTTGTGCTGAATTAAAGGGGTTTGAGGACCCACACTTTGCTGGGTGGCATTAACAGGGTCTGAGACAACTTTGTTCGGTGGCATTAAGAGGTTTGAGGCAACAGGGCTGGTGGGCATTAAAAGGTATCAGACAACTTTGCTGATGGGGTCCAAGGACACACAATTTGTGACATTAAAGGGGGTCCCAGGTCTGAGGACCACACTTTGCTGGGTGGCAGTAGAAGGGGTCCCACGGAACACATTTGTGGTGGGGAACTAATGCGGGTGTTTGAGGGCACACTTTGCTGTGGCATTAACAGGGTCTCGGAGACACTTTGTGATGCATAAGAGCGGCTGTGAGACACACATTGCTTGGTGCAGCTAAAGGGGTCCAAGGCACTTTGCTCGGTGCGATTAATGGGTCTGAGGACACAGTGCTGGTGGCATTAAAAGGGTTCGAGGACACACTTTGCTAATGGGTCAAGGACACACAATGTTGTGACATTAAAGGGGTCCAAGGACTCTTTGTTGGTGGCATTAATGGGGTTTGAATGACCAGCTTTTGCTGGTGCAGTCAAGGGGTCAAGGACACATTTTGTGTGGAATTAAAGGGGTTGAGGCACACTTTCCTGGTGGCAAATGAATGGGTCCAAGGAGACACTTGCTGGTGGCAATTTGAGGGCTTCTGAGGGGACAACTTTCCTGCCAGGTTGAAAGCCTTGCTGGAAACCAACAACCATTGTAGACTACATCTACAGCTCGAGCCATCGCTGCGCTGCGTGCAGACAGCCCACAACATCCTGAAAGGTTAAGAGGCCACAGTGGCAGGCTGGAGCTCCTCTTGTGCTGGCAAGAAAACCTCTGACAAACATGAGACAAAACGATGGACCTAAGTCCATGTTGGAATGGGTATAGTATTTAATTTTATTTTACTGAATTAATTATTACATATTCTAATTATGTATATTGGTATATTATTATATTATTAATTTTATTTATTATTTTAAATTAATATTAATTATTTAAATTAATTAATTATTTTGAAATTTTATTTATTAATTGCATATAGATTATATTTTGTTATTAATTAATTATTTAATGTTATTGATTTATTTAGTATTTATTTAATGTATCTATATTATACTCGTATATTCTATTATTATATTCTATTCTATTATAGATAATATTATTACTATATATATTATTCTAGGTTTCTATTATGTTCTATTATAATTAAATTAATTGCTATTATCTATTAAGTGAATGGGATCATTATTTCCATAGCCAATATATTTTTATTATCAGCCATAATCCGATAAAAAAACTCTGTTCTAATTGTGCCACCAGCTGCCAGCCAGAGCCTTACATTTCCATACAATACATGGTCTACAATGTTGTATTGTAGGGAGTGCATTAAATATAATTTTATATTGTTTTTTATTTTAAAATTATATTTTTATTTTGATAATTATTTAATTTATTAAAACTCAAATAAAATACTTATTAACACTTTAATTTTCTATAGAGAAATCAAATTAATTGATTCCTGCCCCTGTGCTGCCTGGCCCCTGTTCCCTGTGTTCCATGCATGATGCAGCAGGAGAACAGCTCTGAAGATCCGGGTGGAGCCCGGCTGTTCGAGTGCGAACCAAGTGGGTGTTATGGGAAGCTCCTTGGCCCGACCTGGCAATCCCCCCCGCCGAGACCTGTGCTGCAGCCACGCCTCAGCGTGGACACAAACCTACAGTACCAAGGGCTGGGCTGCTCTGGGCATGCAGGACTGGCACGAGTGGTCACAAGGGTTCTTGAGTTGGGAAGAGATCTAATGATATGTTGCGGGATTCTTTAGCGCTTTGTGGGTAGGTGCCATCTAAAATGGGTCGTTGCAGGGACTGCTGTGCTTTGTGGGAGGTCGTGGCCCAGTTTAGATGGGTTTTCTAGGGACTATTTTGTGCTTTGTGGGCGTCAAAGATGTCCACCTAAAATAGGTTGCAGGGACTGTTTCGTGCTCCATTCATTGACTCCATGTTTCAGAAGGCTTGATTTATATATTTGTGCATATATTATATATATACATATACTATATCTGAACTGAAAAGAAAATAGAAGGGAAAGGTTTTTCCTCGAAGCTGAGCTAAGCTAAGAATATGATAAAATGAATTTATGATAACAAGTAAAGTGCTCTCTTGGACTCTGAGATAGCTCTTCGTCCTCTGATTGCCATTAACTACAAATATCCAAGCTGGGCCAATTTCTCATGAGATCCTTCATTCACCAGCAGCAGGATAACCATTGTTGTTACATCTCGGTTGCTGAAACTTCTCAGCTTCAGCAGGAAAAAATGCTAAGAAAAGGAATTTAATGAAAAGATGTCTGCTGACACAGGAACCAAACTCTGCCCAGGGTTGAACGTCAGCCACGGGCTGGGGAGCTGCTCAGCGTTCCCAGAGAAACTGTGAGCAGGGGCTCCAGGCTGCCTGTGCCTGAACATGACCTGAAATTATATATGTTTTCTATATTTTATATATTTTATATAATATATTGTGTTATGCTATATGATACATATTACATATATATGTTTGTGTATATTAGATATATTAAATATATCTATAATATATATATTAAAATATTATATATTGACCTGAAAGCTTATATACAAATATATTTTTATATTAATATATAAATGCGTGTATGTTATATATATAAAGTACTATCTATACCATATATATTAAATATATATTTATGACCTGGAAAATTATAATATAAAATATATTAAGTAAACCTGAAATATATTAATATATAAGAAATACAATAGATAAATATGATATAATATCTATTAGTTTTATATATATATATATAAAGTATATAAACATATGATTCTAATGTAAAATATATTTACACTAGGTATGAAATATATTAAAAATGTATAATATATATAAATTATATTATCATATATAAAAATATGTATCGAATAAATTTTGGCTTATTATCAACCAAATTTCCCACATCACTGGTGCTTCCTCCTGATCATGGAGGTTGCACAGACCTTATCAGCTGGAATTCTTTAATTTTATCATTCCCTGGGTGTGTTTTTCTCTTTCCCAGACCTTGCACGTCAGTTAGAATTCTGTATTTTTACAATTCCCTGGGTGTGTTTTTCTCTTTCCAGACCTCATATTCCTGTCAGCAAGTTGGTGGTTTCTGAGTCTTACGACTCCTACATAAGCAGAAAGCTACCAAGTAACGAAGGAAATCATCAGTGAATGTAAAAGGCAAAGGTGAGTGATATTCCTGAAATCTTCCCTCTGAGGGGATGATTCCCAGCCCTGAATCTCTCATCCTCTCTCCCAGAAGCATTGGAAAATTCCTGAGCTATAATTTTCAGATAAACTCATACAATGATAAACAGATAAATGAATTCTTTTTCAGATACATCACCTTACAAGAGAGGGCCAGAAAGTTACATAGCAGAATTATTTTATTTTAGGGATCCCTGTGAATGATGGGAATTTTATTCCAAGGGAAAAATGAATCTTTTTCAGATAATCACCTTACAATGAGAGGGCCAGGAAAAGTAAATAGGCAGAATTTATTTAGAGATCCGAGCTACTGACAGGATGGGAACTATTTATTCCCACAGGGAATAAAAAAAAATGATATTATTTGCCGCTGCTTGCGTTGTGTGTACCCAGCACTAAAGTGTGAGTATTTTCCCTCCCTGTCCTAACGCTCCTCCTCCAAATTATATTCCCATAAAACACCTGTAGAGAACATTTCTACACAACACAATATATTGAAATTTTGAAATTTTGAAATTATGATTATTTTTTTCTAAACCCCTAACTGTAATTGTTGATCCAGGACATTCTAAGAATCCCTAAATTCTTGTTTTTCACTGCTTTCCTTCTCGCTGACCTGTCTCTGCATTCTAAGTCTTGATTTTACATGGTTTGCACACAAAATTCAGAAGCACACTGGGCATGTGCTTGTGAAGGATCTCAAGAAATGGAAATGAAAAAGCTGCCACTGTGCAAAACCAGCAAGTGAAAGTAAAAGTGTTTGTTGTAATAGGAATTAATTTTGCATAGGCAAAAAGCATCTGCTTCCCAGCCCAGCTGTATAATCTCACGGAATTCTGTTTTCTCCAGAAAGCATTGTTCAAACCAATTAGGAGTGAGTTAAAACACTTACCCTGAAAATGAGAAATGCTCAAAACATGTTAAGAAATCTCATTTTCCCCTTCATTCACTTTTGTATTTGGTGGCGTGCCCTGTGGCAGGGAGGATAATGATGAATCTGGACTCTGTCCCTCGTCCTCAGAAAGCTAATTTATTTTTTTATTATCTATATTATTATCTGAAGAATACTAAACTACCTACTAAGAATACAGAAAGGATATTATAGAAAGGCAAAAGATAATAATGAAAACTCAGTGACTCTTTCACAGAGTCACTGACACAGGCTTGGCCCTGATTGGCCAATGAGTCAAAACAATTCACATGAAACCAATGAAACAATTTCTTCCAAAACACATTCGCAGCCAGAAATACACAGGAAGAAGCAATCAGATATTTGTTTTTCCTTTTTTCTCTGAGGCTTCTCAGCTTCCCAGGAGAAAAATCCGAGCAAAAGGATTCTTCAGAAAATGTGAGTGTGACGATCACAGCTTGATGTGTTGTTATAGATCAAAGTGTTTTACAAAGGCTGCTTGATCCGGGCTGCAGGCCCCTGAAACCAACAATGCTTTGGGTCCCCCAACACTCAGGCTGAGGAGTTCTCATTGTTTATTTCAGGAAAATCATCCTGATCGTGGCTCATGCATCCTCCCTGAGCCTGCACCTGCCCAGCTCCGGGGCTGTCAACCCAGAAAACTCCAAGGATTTTGTACAGATGTCCGGAAGGTGAGGCCAGCAGGGACAAAAACCAAGCTGCGAAAATCTGCTGGAGCAGTGGCCTGATCTAGTTCTGCTCATTTCAGGAGTCAGAGAGGGTGAGGGGAGGAAGGTTTGAGAGGCTGGGCGATCGTGGGTCACGGGACCTCCGAGATGAGTGGTGCAGGTTCTTTAGGGCTTTGTGGGTCGGGTGTCCATCTAAGATGGGTTTGCAGGGACTGTTGTGCTTTGTAGGGTCAGGTGCCACCCTGGAAGTATTGTGTGCTTTGTGGGTGTCAGGGGCCCACCTGAGATGGGTCTGCAGGATTCTTTTAGGGCTTTGTCGGGTTCAGATGTCCACCTAAATAGGTCATGCAGGGACTATTTGTGCTTTTGGGTGTCCACGGGTGTCCATCTTGAGTTTGGTGCTTTGTGGTCAGGGGCCCCACTGAGGTGGGTTCTGCAGGACAGTTTGGTACTTGTGAGCGGTCCATCACGCATGTCCACCTGAGATGGGCGATCTCGAGGTCAACACTAGCGCTTAGTGCAGGATTCTTAGGGCTTTAGCGGTCAGGTGCCATCTAAAATGGGTTTTGCAGGGACTGTTTGTGCTTGTGGGGTGAGATGTCCATTTAAGATGGGTTTGTCCAGGGACTATTTGTGCTTTGTGGGGTCAGATGTCCACTAAGATGGTTTGCAGGACTGTGTTGGTTTGTGGGCTCATCACGATGTCCATTCTAAGATGGGTTTGCAGGGACTCTCTTGAGGGCTCTGTGGGTAGCAGGGGCTGTGCAGAGAGCCCCAAACCCCTCCAGCACAGCGAGCAGGGCACTTCAGCCCTACAGCACTTCCCCTGCTCATCTAAAGAGATGTTCACCAGCAAAAGGCTGGAAATTATAACGGGTTTTTATTTCCTCTCCTTTCCTGCCCTCTGCAGAGGCTCCCTGGGATATTCAGGGCTCATCTGGGAACCTCTGAGCTGCAGGAACATCCACATTCCTCCCAAAGTTCAAACAAAACAGGAACAAAAATGTTCCTGAGCTGCAGGAACACTCACATTTCCCCTGAAGTTTTCCTGGTTTGGGACCACATTTGCTTTGAGCTGGTTCCTATTTAAACCTAAATCCCATTTAAACCTACATCCCATTCAAAACTACATTCTTAAAAATACATTTCATTCAAAACTACCTTTTCAAAACTACATTCTTAAAACTATATCCCATTCAAACCTACATTCTTAAAACTACATGCTTAAAACTACATGCTTAAAACTACATTCTTAAACCTACATTTTTAAAGCTACATTCCATTTAAACCTACATTCCATTTAAACCTACATCCCATTCAAAACTCCATTCTTAAAACTACATTTCATTCAAAACTACCTTTTCAAAACTTAAAACTACATCCCATTCAAACCTACATTCTTAAATCTGCATTCTTAAAGCTACATTCTTAAAACTACATTCTTAAACCTACATTTTTAAAGCTACATTCCATTCAAAACTACATTTTTAAAACTACATTCCATTTGAAACTACATTCCATTTAAAACTACATTTTTAAACCCACATTCCAAGGGTGTAATCTGGGGTTTTTTCGTGSTGCACAGTCTGTCAATCACCATCTGAAAATGGACTTTGGGAGAGGGAAAGAGAGGAAAAAAAGGGTGAAATCCTGGAGTGGCACAGCAGGGTTTCACCCCTGGGATGGGTGTGAATCCCTGGGCATTGCCCAGCTCAATCTCTGCCTTTTTTTCCTTAATTCCCTCCTCTCTCCTCACAGATTCCCTACCTGGGCTTTTGCTCCTGTGAGGAGCTGGGGGACACTGGTGTGTGGCAGCTCACAGACCCTCCCATCCTCCCTCTCACTCATGGACCCACCGGAGGCTTTAACTGGAGAGAAACGCTCCTGCAGGAGTAGGGAGCAGCCGGCAAGGACAGCCCTTCCCAGCGCTGGATGGAGAATGTCTCTTCTTCCTCTCCTTCTTCTTCTTCCTCGTGTTTTATTGCCAGCAGGAAAACCCCTCCTCATCTGCCCCGCATCTCTCACGCAGCCACAGCCCTGCAAAAAAATCTTTTTACATTTCAATGGGCTGTAAATCAGCTCGTTTACAACAAAACGGGCTGGTTCGAGGTGGGGGAAATAAATTAAAATACAGCTTGAGGCTCTTGCACAGCTCGGGGTTGGTTTCCTCACCTTGAAGGAGCTCTGGTGACACTTTCACTGTGGGGACAGTGAGACTGTGTCGGGCAGGATGCTGGGGTTGTTTTTCTCACTGCTGTTTTTGCAAAGTGTCTGCAGCCTTGTTCAGCACCTCGTGCTTGCTCCACTCCCAGCCCCCAAACCCTCGGCACCTTCCAGAAAAATCAAAAAATCAAAAAAATCCTTCCCCAAGGGTGGAAATGAGTCCAGGGCTGCCTCTGCAGGCTGCACCAGGTTGTTCCTCTCCTCTGAGTGCTCAGAATGTGCTGGATATTGTGCAGAGATTAAAGAAAATAAGAGACTTTGGTTGATATTAAGGAAAATAAGAGATTGGTTGTTATTAAGGAAAATAAGACTTTGGTTGATATTAAGGAAAATAAGAGATTGGTTGATATTAAGGAAAATAAAAGATTGGTTGATGTTAAGGAAAATTCTGGCTCAGAGGAAAATTCCGAATTTCACATCACTTACAGGTGAGGTTTGAGCATCAAAAGTCAGCACAACCTCCAAACCCTCAGCACCTTCCAGAAAAATCAAAAATTTATTTCCTTCCCCAAGGCTGGAAATGAGTCCAGGGYTGCCTCTGCAGGCTGCACCAGGTTGTTCCTCTCCTCTGAGTGCACAAAATGTGCTGGATATTGTGCAGAGATGGGTTGATATTAAAGAAAATAAGAGATTTCGATTGATATTAAAGAAAATAAGAGACTTTGGTTGATATTAAAGAAAATAAGAGATTTTGGTTGATATTAAGGAAAATAAGAGATTGGTTGATATTGAGGAAAATAAAAGATCGGTTGATATTCAGGAAAATTGTGGCTCAGAGGGAAATTCGGGATTTCACATCACTTACAGGTGAGGTTTGAGCATCAGAAGTCAGCACAACAAAAGCTGGGAGGGATTTCTTGGAAGTGGAAATAAAAGAAGCCTTTTCTAACCAAATCTGAGGGATTTAGGAAGTTCAGATTTGGGTTTTTAGTCCTTTTTTTGGTTATTGAAATCCACCTGTGTCCACAGGTTTGTGCTGTTTAAATTCCMTTCAGAAGGCTTTGGAAAAGGGATTTTTTTTCCCTTTTATATTGGGATTTTATTATATTGGGATTTTTGGTCTGGCCCTTCACCAGGAGTGGCTCTGTGTCCCTTTGGCAGCCCTGGGGAGATTGTGCAGGCTGCTCCAGGAATGATGGGATGGAAAAGCTGCTGGAATTCTGKGGAATTCTGTGGAATTTTTAGTGCTTTGCTTCCTCACCCTTCATTCCCAAGTGCCACCTGTCATAAAGACAAAACACCTAAAAAAAAAACCCAGCACATTTCAATTTAGGAACAACATTTGATGTATTTATCCAARGAGGGAAGGGCTGGGATTGGGGGAAAGTGGAAGAGGAGAATTTCCATCTCTAACCAAGAAATTTGGGATCACAAGGGGGATCCTCTTGGCACCAGAGCCTGCAGGATGCTAAAAAACCCTGCATCCCAAAATACTCCACAGTGGGTATTTATAACCTAAAGTGGCAGCAGAGCAGGGGTTTTTTAGGATTAGAATTATCTGAAATTATCAGCTTTGGTGATAAATTATCAATAAATTATAAATTATTTGGCACAACTTTTCAAATTATTTTGCATTTTGTTGCCCAGACCAGCTGTGCTGCTCCATCCTGAAGTGTCCAGGCGACTGGGTGAGCTTCAAGTTTTTCTCCACACGCCAAACAATTCTGCTGGATGAATTCGTCTCCTGGGAATACTCAGATTTTGGCCAAACCAAGACAGGAGTGTGCCTAAACTCTTCCATCCCATTATAAACCAAGTTTTAAACAACGCTTGCTGACAGCAAAACCTGAAGTGCCTGCAGCAAATTTTTGACCAAAGCAGATTAATTTTAGATAATTCTATCTCAAATCAATTTAGAATTTAATTGATAAGTGATTACCAAAATAATTGCATAATTTGTACCACCAAAAGAAAGACTAAATTTTGATAATTCCTAATCCACAAACTAATTATAGAATTTAATAGATAATTGATAATTGATCACCAAAACAATTGATGATGTTTACGCAGCCAAAAAGCTGATAAATTTTAGATAATTTCTATCCCAAATAAGTTATAAATTATTGATTAATTGATCACCAAAATATTGATAAATTTCACCACTACAAAGCTCGAAAATTCTAGATAATTCTATCCCCAAATAATTTATAATTTATTAATATTAGAATTGTGATCACCAAAATACATTGATAATTTACCACACAAAAGCTGAAAATTTTAGATAATGTCTAACTCCAACTTAATTTGAGATTTTATAGTATAATTGATATTGATCACCTAACAACAATTGTAATTTACCACAAAAGCTAGAAAAATTTAGATAAATTCTATCTCAAATAATTTAGAATTATGATAATTCTATCACCAAAAGATCTCTCTCTGTTGTGG
>NDFG01000003.1:2666491-2699580 GCA_002167245.1 Sporophila hypoxantha | reverse complement strand
TTTAATCCAAGGATTTAAAATCGGTTTTTAGGCAGCCTTGCTACATCCACGAGTGTCATTTTTTATAATCCAGGAAGTTCAAAATTGGGTTTTAGCTGCCTTGCCCACATCATAAGTGTAATTTTTTTATTCCAAGGATTTTAAAATGGGTGTTTAAAAACAGCCTTGCCACATCCACTTACGGTTGTCAACTTTACAATCAGGCATTTTCAAAATGGGTTTTTAAACTGCCTTGCCACTTCCACGAGTGACTTTTTTTAACCAAGGATTTGAAATAGCGTTTGCAAGCTGCCTTGCCACATCACGAGTGTCATTTTATAATCCAGGCATTTAAAATGGATGGATTAAAAATTTAAAAAGGCATGGGATTAAAAAATTAAAAATGGATGGATTAAAAAAAAATTAAAAATGGATGGATTAAAAAACTAAAATGGATGGATGGGAAAAACTAAAATGGAAATGCGATTGGAAAAATTTAAAAATGCCATGGATTAAAAAATTAAAATGGATGGATGGAAAAAATTTAAGTTTTTACCCCATCCACCAGGTAAGCGCTGCAGAGGTGACCCCAGGGCCCGGCACTTTTCCCGGCCCTTTTTCCCTTCTCCCTCTCCGAGCTGAAGCCGGGGCTCGGGGCCAGCGTGAAATTCCGAGTCGCGCCTGAAAATATCCGTGAGGTTCACGGCGGGCTCCGCGCCGCCACCCGCAGCGAGGAAAACGGGGCTGGGGCAGAGGGAAGCGGAACCGCGACCCCGGGCGGGCTGCAGTGACGGGAAAACGGGCTGAGAAAGGGAGCGCGGAGAGGCGCGCAGGGAAGCGCAGCCCCAGGCAAGCTCAGCGCAGCCGACTCAGCTTCAGTCAAGCCCAGCTCACGCTCAGCTCAGCTCAGCTCAGCCCACTCAGCCTCAGCCGCAGCCAAGCCTTCAGCTCAGCCAAAGCTCCAGCCCATCCGAGCCCCGGCTCAGCTCAGCTCAGCCCAGCCAAGCTCAGCCCAGCCCAGCTCAGCTCAGGCCCAGCCCAGCTCCAAGCCAGTGTCAAGCCCAGCTTCAGCTCAGCTCAGCTCAGCCCAGCCAAGCTCAGGGCCTTGCCAAGCTTCAGCCCAGCCAAGCTCGGCTCATCCGAGCCCGGCCTTTCAACCCAAGCCAAGACTCAGCTAAGTCAAGCCCAGCTCAGCTCACTCAGCCAAGCGCAGCCCAGCCGAGCCCGGCTCATCCGAGCCCGCTTCAACCCAGCCAAACTTAGCCCAGCTCAGCTCAGCCAACTCAACTCAGTCAAGAATCGGCTCACCGGAGCCCGGCTCAAACCCCAGCCAAGCGCAGCGGCAGCCAAGCTCAGCTCAGCTCAGCCAGCTCAGCCAAACCCAGCCCCAGCCTCAGCATTGATTCGTGCCCAGGCGCTGCTTCGCCGTGCCGCCATGGTCCTGCTGCCAAGGTAAGCCCGGCATTTTGTCTTCAGCCCGCTCTCCCTCCCCTGTCTGCTGGGAAAAACTACTTCCCAGAGACCCCAGACCGGGCCTGTGCTGCTGGTGTTGGGGTGACAAAACTATAATTGACACCCCATTCCGAATTTTGTCACCCCTTTTCCCAGTTTTGTCACCCTTTCCAGTTTTGTTCACCCCTTTCCCAGATTTTGGTCACCCCTTTCCACAATTATTTCCATGAATTACCCCCCCCAGTAGTCCTAGGCCAAACTATAGGAATCTTCCTTTTCATTTCAGGAGGAAACCACTTTTGGGGGTACCTCTCCAAATTTGCCCTGACCAGACAGACAATCACCCCATTCCAATTATCATGTCACCCCTTTCCCAATTTATGTCCCACCCCTTATCCCAATAAAATTTGTACACACCCATTCCTAGATTTTGTACACCACAATTTAGGAGCTGTCACCCCATATAGGGGTTCAGTAGAGACTATCAACTGAGTAATTACCCAAACACAGGAATTCAAGTGGACAGAGTCAACTACCTGGCACCTTGAAGGTGACAAAGCCTTTGGGATATCCAAAGAATCGGCCTTAAATTTGGGCAGCGGGGTCCACGCTTGTTTAGCCTGGTACAAGAAATACAAAAATAATTGCCCTATTTTGGAATGCAAATTGTGTGAAGATCAGAGCAACTACAGAGAGAAACTTGTAAAGATCTTGGAAAAAAGAAAAGCTCTCAGATGCTTCATCTCATCACTCAAATGCTAGGGGAAGCAGCAATTATTTAGAGCTATTTGTCTTCAGCACAGGAGTGTGACAGGTAATCATTGTCATATAAGAATGAATCAGGCAGGAGATGGAAGGAAGAGGTCAATAGAGGGATCCAGGGAAGAAGACAGGGCAGACAAATAGAGCATGCGCAAACTTCACTCCTAGACCTTTGCAGGAGAGAGGAGTCCTGGATCTGGAGCATAGTTCCTCCTGGCAGACCTGGAGCACCATTGCAGGCTGTACCCTGACAACTTATGAACTAATTCTCCAGTAACAGACCCCTATGTAATCCTCACCATTTATGCCCACAGACTCCTGAGCAGGATGGAATTATGTTAAGACTGCTAGACCTTGGCTTCACAGAATAATTCGGCTCCTCCACAGAAGATCAGCAAGCCGGAGACAACTCATTACTTGAGGGTGGCCTCGTGGGTTACAAATCTCACAGATAAACATCTAGCACCAAAATCGAGTGTGTATTGGAGCGCGGGCTCTCCCCAAGATAATATTAAATAGTCTCAACTCCATAAATGGGTGGCTCTGTAGAGGTTAACAGGCTCACAGCAAACAATAGAACACACAAAAAAAAAATAAACTCATTAAATGGGTGGCTGTGGTGCTACAATCTCACAGATAACTCTGCATTTGATAATCATTAAATGGGTGCTCTGTGGGTTACAATCTCACAGTATTACTGCACCAAAATTCATTAAATGGGATGGGGCTCTTGTGGGCTACAATCTCACAGATAACTCTGCACCAACAAATCATTAATTGGGGTGGTTCTGTGGGTTACAGCCTCACAAGAAAAAACTGCCACCAAAAAAACCTCATTAACTGGGTGGCGTGGGCTACCAATCTCACAGATAACTCTTGCATCAAAATCATTAATTGGTGGCTCTGTGGGTTACAATCTCACAGATTACTGCACCAAAACTAATTTATTAACTTGGGGTGGCTTGTGGGCTACAATCTCACAGATAACTCTGCCACCAAAATCAAATTTGAATGGGTGGCATCTCCCAGATAATTCTGTTACCAAACTCCTTAATTTGGTGGCTCTGTGGGTTAACAGCTCATAGTCTAACTCTGCAACCCAAAACTCACTCATTAAAATGGGGGCTTCGTCAGTACAACCTCACAGATAACTGTGCCAAAATCATTAAATAAAATGACTGAGGGTTACGGCTTAAAGAGATAACTCTGTGCCAAAATTCAGTAAATAGGGTATTGTGTGTTACAAAACTCTCAGATTAACTGCACCAAAATTAATTTAAAAGAGTATGAAATTGTGGGTTACAATCTCACAGATAACTCTGCACCAAACTTCATTAAATGCGGTGTCTCTGTGGGTTACAATTCTCACAGATAAACTCTGCATCAAAGATCATAAATGGGGTGCTCTCCAAAATTCCTGTACCAACTCATAATTGGGGTGGCTTCTGTGGGTTTACAATCTCAACAGAAAACTGCACCAAAATTAAACTCATTAAATGGGGTGGGCTGTGGGCTACAATTCTCACAGATAACTCTGTACCAAAATCATTGAATGGGGTGGACCTCTTCCCAGATTAATTCTGTTACCAAAACTCCATTAATTGGCGGTGCTCTGATGGGTTACAGCCTGATAGATTAACTTCTGCACCAACACCAACTCATTAAATTGGGGGTGGCTCTGTCAGTAACAACCTCACAGAATAACTGTGCCAAAATCATTAAAATAAAAAAATGACTGGGAGGGTTAAACAGCTTACAGATAAACTCTGTGCCAAAATCAGTAAATAGGGTGATTGTGTGTTTACAAAACTCTCAGATAACTGCACCAAATTATTAAAGGAGATTATTTTGTGGGTTACAAGGCTCACAGATAACTCTGCACCAAAATCATAATTGGGGTGGCTCTGTGGCGTTACAATCTCAACAGATAACTGCACAGAATTCATTTAGAATGAGATGGGTCTTGTTCAGTTTACAGCTCACAGCATAACTGCACCTTGAGGAAATAATACTCACTTTGCAAAAATTTAAAAGGTTTATTCAAAACACCTTATCAGAATACACTGTTGCATTTACTCATCTATAACAGCACCAAACTGACCCGTTAAAACAGGGTGATTGTGGGTCAGAATCTCACAGATAAATCGGCCCCAAAACTAACTCATTAAATGGGGTAATTGTGGGTTACAATCTCAGATAACTCCACCAAAACTTAAACCCATTAATTGGGTGATCTGTGGGTTACAATCTAGATAACTGCACCAAAACTAACCCATTATTGGGGTGATTGTGGTTACAAATTCTCAGATAACTGTGCCAAAAACAACTCATTAATGGGGTGGTCGTTGGTTACATGCTCACAATAAGCTCTGCTCACAATCATTAATGTGTAAACGGGTGATCTGTGGGTTCAGAATTCCAGAAATTCTGAACCAAATTTAAACTTCATTAAATGGGGTGTTTGTGGGTTTACAGGGCTCACAGACAATCTGTGACCAAAACTAATATTAAATGGAAATGATTGCGGTGGGTATGAATGCTCACAGATGTAACTGCAACCAAACAACTACTCATTAAATGGGGGTGACTTGTGGTTGTACCCTCATAATATAATGTGCCAAAAATAACCCATAATCGGGGCTGATTGTGGTTATACAAGGCTCACAGATTAACTCTGATCCAAATAATATAAATGGAGTGATTGTGGGTACAGATCTCCCAGATAACTGCACCAAAATTATTAACATAAGATGATTTGGGAGTTCAGAATCTCACAGATAACTGCCACCAAAAATTCCATTATACAATGTGGTGCCTCTAATGCTGGTTAAGAGTCTCACAACGTAATTTGTGCACCAAACTCATTAAAGAGGGTTGGACTCTGTGGGTTTACAGGCTTCACAGATATCTTCAACAAATATAGCAAAATTGAGTTAAACTAGAAATGAACAATTAATAGATGATGTGGGCTTAGAATCTCCCAGATAACTGCCATCAAAATTATTAAATGGGCATGATTGTGTGTTAGAAATCTCACAGATAAACTCTGCCACCAAACATCATTAAAGGGATGATCTTTGGTTCAGTCTCCCAGATAACTGAGCACCAAAATTATTAAATAGTGGTGAATTGTGGGTTAGAATCTCCCAGATACTCATGTCACCAAATTATTAAAAGGGTGGATCTGTGGTTAGCAGGCTCGTCAGATAACCACTGCACAAATAATATTATAAGTAGAATGATTGTGGGTTACGAATTCTCCAGATAATCTGCACAAAATTATTAAATGGGATGGAGTGTTTAGAATCTCGCAGATAATCTGCCCACCAAACTCATTGAAGGGTTGGCTCTGTTGGGTTACAGGTCACAGCTAACTCTGCCACCCGTCGCTTCTCAGTGCAAAGCAGCTCTCAGTCACTTCCTGGGGGCTGCAAAACAGCAGCACACAGTGAACCACTCTGCTTCAGTGCCTCCTGGCCAATTCCCAGCCCCACAACTGCTGCCCCATTGCCGTGCCACAGGATCTGTCACTCGTAGGCAGAGGGTTTATTCCAGGTGGGATCCAGCGTGGGACAAAAGCCACCAGCCCTGAGCTATGCCATGGAGGACAGTCCCACACTTTGGTTGACCACAGAGGGCACCCTAGTTGCTGGGAAGAGCTGCCCTGTTGAGTCATGCGTTGAATAAAACTCATTTTCCAGTGGTTCTCCCGTGGAAAATTCCATTTCTGCCCTGCGGTTGGAAACAGCAACAAACCACCCCCAGCCTTCTTTCGCTTCGCTTCGGCACCCCCAAAGGTGTAAGATGTCCCCACGCTGCTTGGTGGTGACAGAAACCATCACGGGACAGAAATACCGGAGGCGGGCTGTGAAAAACCACACGGAGCCCCAGCTCCTCTAAACAAATCTCACCTCCTGCACAGGCTTTCCTTCTCACAGCCCACAATTCCCCACGGACATGCCTACAGGGAAGACGGGCTAGTTCTGGAGCTACAAAAAATCAGGCTCACAGCAAAATTCCATGACAAAAATGTATGCAGTAGTGTGAAGCAATATCCTCTTTCCCTATCCCAGCCCCCTCAGGTGTGCCAACCCTTCCAACCTTCCTCCCTGCCTCCTGCTAAGTGCTGTCCGTCATGTCTTAAACATTCCAGCAAGGCCTTCGTCTGATAGGTTGAAGTTCAAAAAGAGCCCTCAGCCGCTGGGGACAATTTGGGGTCCATCTTAAGGGTGTTCATTTGTCCCCTCGAGCCTTTCCCCCTCCTACCTGGTTGGTGGCACACCTACCCCTTTCCTCCCCCTTTCCCTGAAATATAAAAAGCACAGGACCTTGCGGTCGGATTCAGTTGGAGCGTTGTCGTTGAACATTCAGAGGCCTGCTTGCCCAGGAACTAAACTCTGGCATTAGACCTCTTAGCGAATCCTCTCCTTTTTCTTTTGCCCTCACCATAAAAGCTGTTCCATCAGGAGGTCAAGTTGAGTTCCTGCCTAGCTGGGATATGTTCAAGTGCCTAGCTGCAGCACACAGCTACCAAAGGTAAGGCTCTGAGGTGGAAACACCACAGCTGCTTGCCTCTTGGGCCAAGCAGCCAAGGCGCCAGACAGGCCCAGGCACGTTCCACCCGGTAATATTGGGAATTCATTTCAAAAAAAAAAATCAGTCTGTATCTGAGCATTAAATATGAAAAATCTTCCCAAACACAGAAGATTCATTCCCCAAACTTGCAGTGGGAAACTGGGTCAAGCCGACAAGCTACGTGGAAATCAACATCAAAAACACACCCAAAAACAGGAATGAAAACAAAACTCTCCTTGCTTGCCCATTTACCCAACTCCAAGCGCCAGGCAGCCAATGTTAGCAATTCCTCCAGGGCATTTTTTGTCTGGCAGAAGGCATTCATTTCAAATTCCATCAAACATTCGTTCACAAAAGTTTTTATCTGCCTTAGAGGCTGGAGAGAAAAAAGCAACATTTTACTGCCAGCCATGTGAAATGTCAGCTGGGAGAAGAGAGAGTGAAATTTATTTTCGTAACCTCTGCCAGGCAGGGTTTGGGTGGCTTATTTTTTCAAAAGAGTTTCATATTCTGCAATAAAAAGCTCTCATTTTTAGGAGTGGCTGGGAAATCAATCCATCACTGTATCAGTCAACACCATGAGAATGGGACACCAAAATCAGAGATGATTGGGTTGGTGGAGGGACCTTAAATCATTATTTAGTTATCATCATGGAATAAGTGAAAACATTAATGTCTTGTGTTTAAATCCAGGGAGAGATGGTGGACATTGAAATGGGGTCTGCTTCAGTTCTGTATTGGCTATAATAATTGAAAATACTTTCTTGGCTTAATATAAAAACTGCGTTTAATAAATTAAATCTGGTCGATGATGGAAGGTGGAGATCCCCAAACGCTTTATCACACAGAGCGAGCTGTCCAATGAAATAATTTATTTAGTATCCTACAAACCATACTGCATGTAGAAATATTAAAAAACCATTTGCCAAAAAAAAAAAAAAAAGAGGAAAATTAACACATTCTCTGTGCAAAATATCCGTGCGTTGCTTCATGTCACAATTTCCAACTTGTTTCCCCCTGGTGTTGCAGGGGCCGGTTTCCAGGGGCTGCCAGTGACTCTGTGGCTCTGAAGGAAGAGAGAAAATCTAACCTTGAACTGCACCTTTCAGCACCCCTCAGCAACAGCAACTTCCCCTGCAGTTGGTTAAACCTCGATTTCCCATTTTCCTCAATTGCCCAGCAGGGTAAGTGTGACCAGAGTGGTGGCTGCTTACACTGGGGACACTGAAGCTGGCCCTGCTGCCACCCTGAGCCAAGGGGGATGCCAAAGTGCCAGCATGGGGGGTTGTAGCTTGGGTCCAGAGGGTCCTTGGTGGTCACCAGAAATGGTCCTTTTGGGGCTCCTGAAAACAGAGGCCAGACATAAGAATAAACCACTCATTTCTCTTAGAAGCCAAATTGGAGGCACCACCAAAATGCGAAGGAGGTTTCCCTTAAGGTTCTTGCATTTTGGGTATCTCCAATTCGCACTTGTCAGCAATTGATCTTCCAGTTTGCTGCCCAACCTTGTTCGGGCACTGAGGTGTCCGTTCCAGGTAGAGAGCATTGTTGTTGCCAACTGAGGCAGCCTTTGTGGAATGAGTACTAAAAGCAGTACCAAGTTGAATAATATACATTTACTTTTTGTTGTCTAGTGCAATAATAATTAAAAAATAGTTTATTAATATCTCCTTTACTTGATGGAATAGAGTCACTAAGGATTGTTTGCCATGGAGCACACTCATAAGTGTGTGGTATTTGATTTCTAAAGGTGGTGTGCATACATAGAGCATAATGTACCATCTAACAGTATTAATGAATCATTGTAGGTATCCAAGTTGCTGCTTCATATTCTACCTTATTATTATCCATCTCATGGGCAATCAGCAGTGAAAAGTAGATCTTCTGAATGCAGCCTGGAGAGGAATTGTTTTGTCTGCCCAGAATGGCGGAAGCAGCAGCTTCCCACCTGTGTGTGGAGTATGGAGGTTCTACACTACAAGAACTGCAGGTTACCAAAAATTTGAAACATAATAATATACTATTAATTCAAATATAATGTATTAATTATCGTTAGTTAGTAGTAGTAGAGCATTAGTATTGGTATTAAATGATAATATAATCTTTTTCACAATAGAGTGAAAAATAGGAAAAGGCTAAAATCCGGAAGAATTTGTTGTGCTGTCCCCAAATAAGAGGAACGCAGCATGCTCCCACGTGTGATGGAGTTCAGAGTTCTACAGCATAATGGACTGCAGTCTACAAATATGTGAAAATATAATAAAGTTGAAAATTCCTGAGCGCACACCAATTCCTTCCCTGGGGCGCGGTTGAGCTGCAGCCCCTCCTGGCAGAAGACCAGAGGTGGGAAATCCTTTCCATGCCTGCAATGGAACCCCCCGAGCTCTCAAGGGCCAGCCCAGAGGCCCGCCCTGGCTCTGGGACAGCACGGACCATTCCTTGGAGCCCTGGCCAAGGCTCTCCTCACCCTGCGTTTTGGACCAAGAGGCGGAGAGGAGAAGAATGGAGAGATGCGGAGGGCTGGAAAGCAGAAATGGAAACTTCAGCTTTGCAGCCATTTCACAATCATGCTGTTTCCCCCAGAATCTCCTCCTGGTGCACTGCCACGGAAATTCTTGCGTGGAGGAAGCCAGGGCTGCCAGGAATGTCCCCTGCTGTCCCCAGGGCCAGGGCGGGCTCCTGGCTGGCCCCTGAGAGCTCGGGGGGTTCCAATTGCAGCAGGAAAAGGATTTCCCACCTGCTTGGTTCTTCTGCCAGGGAGGGGGCTGCAGCTCAACCCCCCAGGGGAAGGAATTGGTGCCTCAGGATTTTCAATTTGATTATTTTTCACATATTTGTAACCTGCAGTTCCTTAGTGTACGAACTCTGAACTCCACACACAAGTGGGAGGCTGCTGCTTCCCCATTCTGGGCGACACAACAATTCCTCTCCAGGATTTTAGCTTTTCTTATTTTTCGATCTTTTGAAAAAGATTAATATTATATTTAATAACCAATACTAAGTGCTACTACTACTACTACTAAGCAGTAAATAATTACATTATATTTAATTATAGTATATTATTATGTTTTCAATCTATTTGTAACCTTGCAGTTCTTTTAGTGTAAACTTCGCAAACTCACACCCAGTGGGAGACTGCTGCCTTCCCCATTCTGGGCAGACACACAAATTCCCTCCAGGCCTGGCAATCAAGGACACTCACTGCCTCCAGGCCCCAGAGATGGAAACAAAAGGGAGTTGGGGGCAGCAAAACTTGGGGGTCAATGACTTCATTAGCTGGGAGCTGGAAGTGTGCAGATTCACCCCGCAAAATGCAATGGAAGCCATCACAACTTATAAAAGTGTTGAAATCCTATGACCAATTCTCCATTTTGGGTGGGTTTTGCTCCCTAAATGTACCTGAAGGCCCCTTCAATAAAGAGAAAAAGAGTGGTTATTTAATTCTTTTTAAATTTTGTCTGGCCTTTTGTTTTCAGGTAGCCCCAAAAGGCACCAGTTTCTGGTGACCACCAAGGACCTCTGGACCCAGCTACAACCGCCCCATGCTGGCACTTTGTGGCATCCCCCGTGGCCAGGGGTGGCAGACAGGGCCAGACTCAGTGTGTCCCCAGTTGTCAGCCACCACTCTGGGTCACACTTTACCCTGCTGGGCCATTGAGGGAAAAGTGCGTAGAAATTTCCGAGGGTTTTAAACCAACTGCAGGGTGGAAGTTGCTGTTGCTGGAGGGTGCTGAAAGGTGGCAGTTCAGAGTTTAGATTTTCTCCTTCCTTCAGAGCCACAGAGTACTGTGCAGCCCCGGAATACCGCCCTGGCACACACGCAGGGGAAAAACAAGTTGGAAATTGTGACAATGAAGCAAAGCAGGCATATTTTGCCACAGAGGTAAGTGTTAATTTTTTCCTTTTTTTTTTTTTTTTTTTTGCAATGGTTTTTTAATATTTCTAACCATTGCCAGTATGTTTGTAGGGATATATAAAATAAATTATTTTCATTGGACAGCTCGTCTGTGTGATAAAGTTTTGGGATCTCCCACCTTCCATCATGAACCAGAGTTTAATTATTAAACACACGCATGTTTTAGTATTAGCCAAGAAAGTATTTTCATTATTAGCCAATACGAGAATGAAGCCAGACCCATTTCATGCACTCTCTCCCTGGATTTAAACACAAAACATTTAATTTAAACTTATTCCATGATGTAAATAAAAATATTTAAGGTCCCTTCCAGCCAAACCATTCTCTGATTTTGTGTCCATTTGCTCAGGTGTGTGGGACTGCAGCAGTGAATGGATTTCCCCAGCACTCTCTTAAAAAATGAAGCTTTTTTTAATTCAGAAATTGGAAACTTTCTTTTGAAAAAAAAGCAACCCAAACCTGCCCTGGCAGAAGGTTCAAAAATGAAATTCACTCTCTCCGTTCTCCCAGCTCATTTCCACGGCTGGCAGTAAACATGTGCTTTTTCTCCTCCAGCCATTCTAAGGCAGATAAAACACTTTGTGAGAATGTTTGATGGCAAGTTGAATGAATTGCCTCTCCAGACAAAAAATGCGCTGGAGAATTCTAACATTGCGCCTGGCTTGGAGTTGGGTAATATGGGCAGGCAGGAAAGATTTTTGTTTTCATTCCTGTTGGTGGTGGTTTTGAATTTGATTCTCCACGTAAGCTGTCGGCTGCCAGTTCCAAACTGCCGTTTTGGGGAAATGAATCTTTCTTGTGTTGGGGAAGATTTTCCATATTCTTAATGCTCAGAAATGACTTATTTTTTATTGAAATGGATTTCCCATATTACCGGGTGGAACGTTGCCTGGGCCTGTTGGCCCTTGCTGGCTGGGCCAGACGGCAGCAGCTGTGGTGTTTTCACCTCAGAGCTACCTTTGGGCTAGGATGTGTGCTGCAGCTAGGTCACTTGGAACAAGTCCAGGCAGGCAGGAACTCAAAACTTGACCTCTGATGAGAACAGCTTTAGGCGAGGCAAAGAGAAAAAGGAGAGGATTCGGCTAAGAGGGTTCTGAATCCAGAGTTTATTCCTGGGCACCGCAGGCCTCCTGAATGTTGCGACAGCTCCAACCTGAATGCCGACCGCATGGTTCCATGTGTCTTTTTATAATTCAGGGAAAGGGGGAGGAAAGGGGTAGGTGTGCCACAACCAGGTAGAGGGGGAAGGCTCAGGGGAGCAAATGACACCTGGATGGCCCAATTGTCCCCAGGGCTGCAGGGATCTTTTTGAACTTCAGCCTAATCAAGACGACGGCCTTGAACTTGGAATGTTAAGATTGACGGACAGCACTTAAGCAGGAGGCAGGAGGAGGGAAGGGTTGGCACACCTGAGGGGCTGGGATAGGGAAAGAGGATATTGCTTCACACTGCAACATTTTTTTTTGTCAGGAATTTTGCTGGAGCTGATTTTTGTAGCTCCAGAAGCTGCCTTGTCTCCCGTAGGACAGTTCCCGTGGGGATTTGTGGCTGTGAGAGGAGCCGTGGCAGGAGGTGAGAGTTGTTTAGAGGCAGCTGGGGCTCCGGTGTGGTTTTTCACAGCCCCTCGGGTATTTTCTGTCCCCGTGATCGTTTCCTGTCACCACCAGCAGCGTGGGGACATCCACACCTTTTGGGGGTGTAGGGCAAGAAGGGGCTGGGGGTGTTGTTGCTGTTCCAAACCCAGGGCAGAAAAATGGAATTTCCACGGGAGACAACTGGAAAAATGAGTTTTATTCACAGCATGACTCACAGGGCAGCTCTTCCCAGCACAGGGGCCCTACTGTGGTCACCCAAGTGTGGGAACCTGTCCCCATGGCAGCTCCAGGGCTGGTGGCTTTTGTCCACAGTGGATCCCACCTGGAAAAACCCCTCTGCCGCCGCGAGTGACAGATCCTTGGCAGGCAAGGGCAGCCAGTGTGGGGCTGGGAATGGCAGGAGGCACTGAGCAGAGTGTTCTACTGTGGCTGCTGTTCTTGCAGCCCCCAGGAAGTGACTGAGAGCTGCTTGCACTGAGAGCACGGGTGCAGAGTTAGCTGTGAGCCTTGTAACCCACAGAGCCAACCCTGTCAATGAGTTTGGTGCAGAGTTATCTGCGAGATTCTAACACACTTTCATCCCATTTAATAATTTTGGTGCAGTTATCTGGGAGATTCTAACCCACAATCATTCTATTTAATATTTTTGATGGCAGTTAGCTGTGAGCCTGTAACCCACAGAGCAACCCTTTTAATGAGTTTGGTACAGAGTTATCTGTGAGATTCTAACCACAATCACCCTATTAATAATTTTGGTGCAGTTATCTGGGAGATTCTAAACCCACAATCATCCTATTTAATAATTTTGGTGGCAGAGTTATCTGGGAGATTCTAACACACTATATCATCCCATTTAAAATTTTGAATGGCAGTTATCTGGGAGATTCTAACCCAGCAATCATTCTATTTAACAAATTTTTGCTGCAGATAATTCTGTGAGCCTGTAAACCCACAGAGCAACCCTTTTAATGAGTTTGGTGCAGAGTTACCTGTGAGATTCTAAACCCACAATCATCCTATTTAATAATTTTGGTGCAGTTATCTGGGAGATTCTAACCCACAATCATCCTATTTAATAATTTTGGTGTGCAGTTATCTGGGAGATTCTAACCCACAATCATTCTATTTAATTATTTTTGATAGAGTTATCTGTGAGCCTGTAACCCACAATCACCCCATTTAATGATTTTGGTGCAATTAATTGTGAGATCGTTACCACAGAGGGCACCCACATTTAAATGAGTGGAGTTTTGGTGCAGGTTATCTGTGAGCCCTGTAACCCACAATCATTTTATTTAATAATTTTGGTGCAGTTGTCTGTGAGCCTGTAACCCACAATCACCCCATTTAATGAGTTTAGTTTTTGGTGCAGATGTCTGTGAGATTTCTGACCCACAATCACCCTATTTAATGAGTTAATTTTGGCACAGAGTTATCTGTGAGCCTGTAACCAACAGCCACCCCAATTAATGGGTTAGTTTTGGCACAGTTATCTGAGATTGTAACCCACAATCACCCAATTAATGGGTTTTAGTTTTGGTGCAGTTATCTGAGATTGTAACCCACAATCACCCCAATTAATGGGTTTAGTTTTGGTGCAGTCTATCTGAGATTGTAACCCACAATTACCCCATTTTAATGAGTTAGTTTTGGGCAGATATCTGTGAGATTCTGACCCACAATCACCCTGTTTAACGGGTCAGTTTTGGTGCTGTTATAGATGAGTAATGCAACAGTGTATTCTGATAAGGTGTTGATAAACCTTTTAAATTTTTGCAAGTGAGTATTATTTCTCCAGAGGTGCAGTTATCTGTAGCCTGTAACTGACAGACCCATCTCATTTAATGATTCTGTGCAGTTATCTGTGAGATTGTAACCCACAGAGCCACCCCAATTAATGATTTTGGTGCAGAGTTATCTGTGAGCTTGTAACCACAATAATCCTCTTTACCTAATTTTGGTGCAGTTATCTGAGAGTTTGTAACACACAATCACCCATTTTTACTGATTTTGGCACAGAGTTATCTGTAAGGCCTGTAACCCTCAGTCAATTTTATTTAATGGATTTTGGCACAGTTATCTGTGAGGTTGTTACTGACAGAGCCACCCCATTTAATGAGTTGGTGTTGTTGCAGAGTTATCTATGAGGCTGTAACCCACAGAGCCACCCCAATTAATGAGTTGGTACAGAATTATCTGGGACTGGGAGAGCCACCCCATTCAATGATTTTGGTACAGAGTTATCTGTGAGATTGTAGCCCACAGCCACCCATTTAATGAGTTTATTTTGGTGCAGTTTTTTCTGTGAGATTGTAACCCCACAGAGCCACCCCAATTAATGAGTTTGGTACAGAATTATCTGGGAGAGCCACCCATTTAATGATTTTGATGCAGAGTTATCTGTGAGATTTGTAACCCACAGAGACACCCCATTTAATGAGTTTGGTGCAGAGTTATCTGTGAGATTGTAACCACAATCATCCTCTTAAATAATTTTGGTGCAGTTATCTTGAGAGTTTGTAACACACAATCACCCCTATTTACTGATTTTTGGCACGAGAGTTATCTGTAAGCCTGTAACCCTCAGTCATTTTATTTAATGATTTTGGCCACAGTTATCTGTGAGGTTTACTGACAAGAGCCACCCCATTAATGAGTGAGTTTTGGTGCAGAGTTATCTATGAGCCTGTAACCCACAGAGCCAACCAAATTAGGAGTTTGGTAACAGAATTATCTGGGAGAGCCACCCCATTCAATGATTTTGGTGCAGAGTTATCTGTGAGATTTGTAGCCCACAGCCACCCCAGTTTAATTAAATTACGTTTTGGTGCGAAGTAATCTGTGAGAATTGTAACCCACAGAGCCACCCCAATTAATGATTTTGATGCAGGAGTTATCTGTGAGGATTGTAGCCCACAGCCACCCCAGTTAAATGAGGTTTTTTTGGTGCAGTTTCTGTGAGGCTGTAACCCACAGGAACCACCCCAATAATGATTGTGGTGCAGATTATTCTGTGAGATTGTTAGCCACAGAAGCCATTCCCATTTGAATGATTTTGGTGCCAGTAATCTGTGAGATTGTAAACCCACAGAGCCACCCCATTTAATGGATTATCATGCCAGAGTTTATCTGTGAGATTGTAAGGCCCACAGCCCACCCCATTTAATGAGTTTATTTTGGTGCAGTTTTCTGTGAGCCTGTTAACCCACAGGCCACCCCATTTAATGGAGTTTGATACAAAATTATCTGTGGAGAGCCGCCCCAATTAATGATTTTGTGCAGAGTTATCTGGTGAGATTGTAACCCACAGAGGCCACCCCAGTTAATGAGTTGTTTGTCCCGGCTGCTGACCTGTGGATGGAGCCGAATAAGCAGCTCTCAGTCACTTCCTGGGGGCTGCAAGAACAGCAGCCACAGTAGAACCACTCTGCTCAGTGCCTCCTGCAATTCCCAGCCCCAACCTGCTGCCCTTGCCTGCCAAGGATCTGTCACTCGGCGGCAGAGGGGTTTTTCCAGGTGGGATCCACGTGGGACAAAAGCCACCAGCCCTGGAGCTGCCATGGGGACAGCTCCCACACTTGGTGACCACAGCAGAGCCCCTGTGCTGGGAAGAGCTGCCCTGTGAGTCATGCTGTGAATAAAACTCATTTTCCAGTGGTCTCCCGTGGAAATTCCATTTCTGCCCTGGGTTGGAACAGCAACAACACCCCCAGCCCTTCTTGCTCACACCCCCAAAGGTGTGATGTCCCCACGCTGCTGGTGGTGACAGGAAACCATCACGGGGACAGAAATACCCGAGGGGGCTGTGAAAAACCACACGCAGCCCCAGCTGCCTCTAAACAACTCTCACCTCCTGCCACAGCTCCTCTCACAGCCACAATCCCCACGGGAAACTGTCCTACAGGGAGACAAGGCAGCTTCTGGAGCCTACAAAAATCAGCTCCAGCAAATATTCCTGACAAAAAATGTGGCAGTTGTAAGCAATATCCTCTTCCCTATCCCAGCCCCTCAGGTGTGCCAACCCTTCCCCTCCTCCCTGCCTCCTTGCTTAAGTGCTGTCCGTTCAATCTTAACTTCCAAGTTCAAGGCGTCGTCTGATAGGCTGAAGTTCAAAAAGATCCCTGCAGCCCTGGGGACAATTGGGCCATCCAGGTGTCATTTTGCTCCCCTGAGCCTTCCCCCTCTACCTGGTTGTGGCACACCTACCCCTTTCCTCCCCCTTTCCCGTGAATTATAAAAAGACACATGCGACCATGCGGTCGGCATTCAGGTTGGAGCTGTCGCAACATTCAGAGGCCTGCGTGCCCAGGAATAAACTCTGGATTTCAGAACCCTCTTAAGCCGAATCCCTCCTTTTTCTCTTTGCCTCGCCTAAAGCTGATTCCAGCAGAGGTCAAGTTTGAGTTCCTGCCTGCCTGGGACTTGTTCAAGATGACCCTAGCTGCAGCACACACCTAGCCAAAGGTAGCTCTGAGGTGAAAACACCACAGCTGCTGCCTCTGGCCCAAGCAGCAAGGGCCGAACAGGCCCAGGCACGTTCCACCCGGTAATATTGGGAAATCATTTCAATAAAAAAATAATCAATTTTCTGAGCATTTAAGAATATGAAAATCTTCCCCAACACACAGAAACGCATTCATTTCCCCAAAACGGCAGTGGGAACTGGCAGCCGACAGCTACGTGGAGAATCAAATTCAAACACACCAAACAGGAATGAAAACAAAAACTCTCCTGCCTGCCCATATTACCCAACTCCAAGGCCAGGCGCAATGTTTAAATTCTCCAGCGCCATTTTTTGTCTGGAGAAGGCAATTCATTCAAATTGCCATCAACATTCTCACAAAAGTGTTTTATCTGCCTTAGAATGGCTGGAGTGGTAGAGAGAAAAGCACATTTTACTGCCAGCCGTGGAAATGAGCTGGAGAAGAGAGAGTGAATTCATTTTTGAACCTCTGCCAAGGGCAGGTTTGGGTTGCTTTTTTTCAAAAGAAAGTTTCCAATTTCTGAAATTAAAAAAAGCTTCATTTTTAAGAGAGTGCTGGGGAAATCATTCACTGCTCAGTCACACACTGCAGCAAAATGGACACAAAATCAGAGAATGGTTTGCTGGAAGGGACCTTAAATATTTTTAGTTACATCATGAATAAGTTTTAAATTAAATGTTTTATGTGTTTAAACTCCAGGAAGAGAGTGCGGCATGAAAATGGGTCTGCTTCATTTCTTTCGTATCTGGCTAATAATGAAAATACTTTCCTTGGCTAATACTAAAACTGCGTGTTTTAATAATTAAACTCTGGTTCATGAATGAAGGTGGAGTCCCAAAACCTTTATCACACAGACGAGCTGTCCAAATGAAAATAAATGTTATTTTATATTCCCTACAAACATACTGGCAATGGTTAGAAATATGTAAAAAACCATTGCAAAAAAAAAAAAAAAAAAAAAAAGGAAAATTGAACACATTACCTCTGTGCAAAAATATGCCCTGCTTTGCTTCAGTTTCACAATTTCCAAACTTGTTTTTCCCCCTGCGTGTGTGCCAGGGCGTTATTCCAGGGGCTGCAAAAAGTACTCTGTGGCTCTGAAGGAAGGGGAAAATCTAACTCTGAACTGCCACCTTTCAGCACCCTCAGCAACAGCAACTTCCACCCTGCAGTTGGTTTAAAACCCTCGGAAATTTCACCATTTTCCTCAAATGCCCGCAGGGTAAGTGTGACCCAGCATGGTGGCTGACACTGGGGACACACTGAGTCTGGCCTGTCTGCCACCCTGGCGACAGGGGGATGCCAAAGTGCCAGCATGGGGCGGTTTGTAGCTGGGTCCAGAGGTCCTTGGTGGCACCAGAAACTGGTGCCTTTTGGGGCTACCTGAAAACAAGGCCAGACAAAATTTAAAAAAGAATTAAAAACCACTCTTTTTCTCTTATTGAAGGGGCCTTCAGGTACATTTAGGGCAGACAAAACCCACCCAAAAATGAGAGATTGTCATAGGATTTCACACTTTTATAAGTTGTGAGGCTTCCATTGATTTTGCGGGGTGAATCTGCAATTCCGCCTCCAGCTATGAGTCATTGAACCCCAAGTTTGCTGCCCCCAACTCCCTTTTGTTCCATCTCTGGGGCCTGAGGCAGTGAGTGTCCTTGATTGCAGGCCTGGAGGGAATTTGTGTGTCTGCCCAGAATGGGAAGGCAGCAGCTCCCACTGGGTGTGGAGTTTCGAGAGTTCTACCTACCAAAGAACTGCAAGGGTACAAATAGATTGAGAAAACATAATAATAATACTATATTAAATATAATGTATTATTACTGCTTAGTAGTAGTAGTAGTAGCATTAGTATTGGTTATTAAATGTAATATTAATGCTTTTTCAAAAAGATTGAAACATAAGAAAAGCTAAAATCCGGAGAGGAATTGTTGTGTCTGCCCAAAATGGAAGAGCAGCTCCCACTGTTGGAGTTCAGAGATTCGTACACTCAAAACTGCAGGTTACAAAATATGTTGAAAAATAGAAATTGATAAATCCTTTGCAGCCACCAATTCCTTCCCCTGGGGCGGGTTGAGCTGCAGGCCCCTCCCTGGCAGAAGACCAAGGTGGGAATCCTTTCCTGCTGCAATGGAACCCCGCCGAGCTCTCAGGGGCCAGCCCAGAGCCCCGCCCTGGCCTCTGGGCGCACAGGCAGGCGGACATTCCTGGCAGCCCTGGCTTCCTCCACCACTCACAGATATCGGCAGCTGCACAGGAGGAGATTTTGGGGAAACAGCAATGATTGTGAAATGTCTGGCAAAGCTGAAGTTTCCCATTTTCTGGCTTTCCGTCCCCCCACTCTTCTTGCACCTTCTCCTCTCCTCATCTTGGCTCCAACGGCAGGGTGAGGAAGAGCTTGGCCCTTCCCTCTTGCCAGAATTCAGGCAGTTCCTTGCAAATCCTCTAGGTTTAAATGAAAATGAAATAAATGTAAATATTTAATGATAATAAATAAATAAACAATAAAATAATAAATAAATAAATCCAAATAAAATAAAATAATAAAAATAAAATAATAAATAAAATAAAATAATAAAAAAATAATAAATAAATAAATAATAATTAAAATTAATTCATTCTAAATAATTAACATCTAAATTAAATAAATAAATTTAAATCGTTAATTAATAAAATTAAAAAATAAATTAAATTAATCTTAATTTAAAATTAAAATAAATTAAATAAATTATTAGTAATTCATTTTAAAATACATGTAATTGATTGCTTATCAAATAAAAATTTATTATAATTATAATTAATTATAAATTAATTAATTATAAAATTAATTATAAAATTAAAATTATCCAGATTGCCCAAATTGCTGGCATTTCCTTTCAGTCTCAGTATCTGTCAAAAGCCTCAGCTAAAAAAAAAAAAATTAAGCATAAAAGAGAAGTTTTGAGGTCTCTTTCCCCTGATGTTTGTACCAAAGCCCAGTTTCAGTTCAACTTTAGGCAGAAGTTTGCATTTTCTGCGCTGCAATTGGTGGGAAAAGTCAGGACTTGTTGGGCCTGACCTGAGGCTCCTGTAAATTGCTGGCAGCAGAGGAAAGAATTAAAGATTAGGAAAGTCAAGAGAAGAAGGAGAGCAAGAGATGCCTAGGAGATTCTTTCAAATTAAAAAAACTTGAAATTTAAAATCCCGTAAAATTAAAAACTCTCCTCAGCTTTTTCCTGAGCTGTACCAACCCCCGTGGTGTGCTGGATTTTCTGTTTCCTGGCAGTTTTACGAGACCAGAGGTACAAACTGCCCGTTATTCCAAGGAAGGAATATCCATCCAGCTGTCCCAACCTGACCCAGGCAGCATGAAGGATATTACAGATGCTTGTACTACACCAGGCACGTCAAACCGAGAGCCAGAATGTTGAGATTTTGGGTAAGTTCCCTCACCTGGTTTGGATTTTTACCTAGAGCAGAAACAGAGCCAGCTCCTCAAATCCACACCGGAATTTTTTCCATCCATTGTTTCATCCATTTCATTTTGCTTTTAGCTCAGTCCCCTTCCTGTTGGCAGCAGCTCTCTGCACAGGAGAGCAGGCCACCAGACTTTGCCCAGAAGAATCCTGGGAACTGTGGGAAACTTGGAGGAAATAATTATTATTTCTTTCTTAACACATTATTTATAGATATGGTTCTCTAAAATTTCAAAGAATTCAAATCAATTAGTTCTCTCTCTTTCTGGTACCATGTTCTTAGAATAGGTTCTCTAAAATTCAAAGAATTCAAGTCAAAATTATAAATTCTAGAATTCAAAGTTTAATAAGTAATCTCTACATATTTCGTGCCGTCATTGTATATATATGGTTCTCTAAAATTCAAACAATAATCAAACAATTATATTCTCTTTCTGTACCATTATTTATATATGGTTTAACTAAATTCAAAGAATTCAAATAAATTTCAAAAATTATTATCTCTTCTGTAACCATTATTTATAGATATGGTTCTCTAAAAATTCAAAGAAATTCAAAGAATTCAAGACAATTAAAAAATTATTATCTTCTGTAACCATCGTTTATTAGATATGGTTCTCTAAAAATCAAAATTTCAAAGAATTCAAACAATTTCAAACAATTATTATCTCTCTTTCTGTGGACCATTATTTTAATAATATGGTTTCTAAAATTCAAAAATTCACCAATTCAAATCAATTCAAACAATTATTATCTCTCTTTCTATAAACCATTATTTTATAAATAGGTTCTCTAAGATTCAAAGAATTCAAAACAATTCAAGAAATTAAAAAATTTATTCTCTGTAACCATTGTTTATAGATTGGGTCAATTCAGTCAACTCAACTTCCAATCACCTCTCTGTACATCATAAATAAGGTTCAAATTCAAAGAACAAATTCAAACAATTATTATCTCTCTTTCTTTAGCCATTATTTATAATTTATGGTTCTCCAGAGTGTTGTTTTTGATATAACAACCAATAGTGTAGGGAGATTTTCACTTTTGAGATCCAATCAGTCATAAGTCCACCATTTGTTTCCATAAGAACTGTAGATTTCTTAATATAAAGTCTTAAGATTTTTCCATTATTTCTATAAGATCTGAGATTTCTAATAATAAAATCCAGGTTGATAATTTGGTTTCTATAAGAACTGTAGATTTCTAATTGTAATATCTATAGGCTTTTCTTTCTATAAGAACTGTAGATTTCATAATAAAATTCTTAGGTTTTCATTGTTTCATTAAGAACAGTATTTCTTCAATAATAAAATCTTAGGATGTTCTATAAAACTGTAGATTTCTAATATATAAGTATAGATTTCAATTCAGAAATTACTTTCTATAATGTCAGTTCATTTTCTATCGAGTTATAGATTCTCTATAATAAGTTTTTAGTTATCTAGACGTAGATTTATCATAATAATTTCGATTTTCCATGTTCCAAGAACTGTTAGATTTCTAATAATAAAGTCTTAGATTTTGCAACTTATTTCTTATAGATCTGGCAGATTTCTAATAATAAGTCTAGATTCCTATTTATTATATGGAGTCTTATCTAAATCTGGTTTTCTTCTAGAAGAACTGTAGATTTCTAATAATAAAGTTAGGTTTTTCGATAAGAACTTAGATTTTCTAACAATGTAAATTTTCTTTCAATTGTTTCTACATAAGAAAACTGCTAAAGATTTCAATGTAAAATCTAACGTAGATCTTCATGGAATCTTAGGTTCCATTGTTTTATCATAAGAACGCTAAATTTCTAGATAATAAAGTACTTAGTTTCCATTTTTCTAAAAACTGTAGATCTTCTATACTAACGTCTTAGGTTTTCATTGTTTCGATCAAGAATCTTAGATTTCTAATAATAAAGATCTTACGTTATTTTTCTTTAAAACTGTAGATTTCAATCATAAATACTTCAGGATTTCACATTTTTCTGATAAAACTGTCGATTTCTAACAATAAAGTATTAGGTTTTCTATAAGAAACTGTAGAATTTCTAATAAATTAAATCCTAGGTTGAATTGTTTCCATTAGAACTGTAGATTTCGAATACATGTTTAAGTCTTAGAGTTTCCCATTATTTTTATAAGATCTGTTAGATTTCTAATAATAAAAATCCTAGGGGGGTTTGAATTGTTTCCATAAGAAACTGTAAAGATTTCTATAATAAATTCTTAGGTTTTCATTGTTTCTATAAGATCTGTAGATTTCTAATTAATGAAGTTTTTAGGTTTTCTATAAAAACTGTAGATTTCCACAATCATCAAAGTATTCGATTTTCCATGTTTCTCTAAGAACTGTTGATTCTAATAGTAAAGTCTTAGGTTTTCCATTGTTTCTATAAGCATCTGTAGATTTCTAATCATCAAGTCTTAAGGTTTTCTATAAAGAATTGTAAAATTTCTATTGTAAATTCTTGGGTTTTCCCATTGTTTCCATAAGATCTGCTAGATTTCTAATTCTAAGTCTTAGTTTTCTATAAGAATTTGTAAATTTCTAATGTAAATTTCTTGGGTTTTTCCGATTGTTTCCATAAGAACTGTAAAATTGCCAATAATAAAATCTTAGGTCCACCATTGTTTCTATAAAAACCTGCAGATTTTCTAATAAATAAAAGTATTCGAATTTTCCATTGTTTCTAGAAGAACTGTAGATTGTCTAATAAAAAAGTCTTAGTGTTTTCTGTAGAACTGGTAGAAATTTCTAAATCATAAATCTTAGGTTTTCATTGTTTCTATAAGATCTATAGATTTCTAATAATTAAAGTTTTAGGTTTTCTATAAGAACTGTAAGATTTCTAATCATAAAAGATATTCGATTTTCCATTGTTTCTCTAAGAACTGTAGATTTCCTAATAATTAAAATCCTAGGTTTTTGTTTCCATAAAGAACTGTAGTTTCTAATAAATAAAGTCTTAGATTTTCCATTATTTTTATAAGATCTGGAGATTCTAATTAATAAAAATTCCTAGCTTTGAATTGTTTCTAGAAGAACTGTAGATTATTTAAGTTAATAAAGTTTAGGTTTTCTATAAGAACTTGTTAGATTCTAATCATAAAGTATTTTGATTTTCCATTATTTCTCGAAAACGTAGATTTCTAACAATAAAGGTATTAGGTTTCTATTAAGAACTGTAGATTTCTAACAATAAAATCCTTAGGATTTCCATTGTTTCTCTAAAAACTGTAATAAATAAATGACTTCTAATAATTCTGAAATAATAAAATTTAATAATGAATTAAAATAAGTTATTTTATTAAAAATAAATTTTATTTCTAATAATAAAAGTGCCTTTCATGGCCTTCTGGATCATTGGAGTCCATGCTAATTCTTACCCAAACTGGGGGCCTGCTACCACCCCCTCCATAATGCTGAGGAAAAGGAAAAAAAGGAAATTAAATGCTGATGGGAACAGGGGTAGAAAATGCCTCTTAACTGATCCTAAATCCTCCTGCACCTGCAGCTTCTCCCTCCCACCCGTGCTGGAAATCTCCAGATGAAAGAAAGGAGGCCTGTCAACTCTCCTGCCACAGCCAGGGGGGCAGACCAGCCCCAGATTTCCTGTCTGTGGACAATGGGATGAGCTGCCAGGTGGAGCTCAGACACTCTTGGAGCCACTGAAATGGGTTTAAAAATGTCAGTTTTGGGGTGGTTTAAGGTGCTGGAGGGGGAAAATATCAGCTGGGTCTGTAATTCGTTGCGCTGCAGCTTGGGCAGCTGTGGGAGCACGTCAGCAGTGAAATTCCACAGGGGATTAAAATAAAGCCAAAAATCCTGGAATTTTAGCATTGGATTGCACTGGGGTAAAATGAACCAAACATCCTGAATTTCAGCATTACAATTCCAGAGGGATAAAATAAAAGCCAAAATTCCTGGAATTTTAGCATTGGATTGAAGCTGGGATGAACAATGAACCAAACACCCTGAATTTTACAGCATTAAATTCCACAGGGAATAAAATAAGCCAAATCCTGGAATTTTAGCCTTGAATTGCCACTGGGGTTAAAATGAACAAACCCCTATTCTATTCTATTTTGTTTTTATTTGTTTTGTTTTATTTTATTTTATTTTTATTTTATTTTATTTTATTTATTTTATTTTATTTTATTTATTTTATTTTATTTTATTTTATTTATTTTATTTTATTTTATTTTTGTTTTATTTTCTATTTTATTTATTTTATTTTATTTTATTTTATTTATTTTTTTTTCTTTTTATCCCCCAATGGATTTGCAGGTGACACCAGCACCAGCTGGGAGCTGATGGGGAGACATGGAGCACCAGGAAGCAGCCTGAGATCCTCAGCTACAGCCCCGAGTGACAGCCAGCTGCCATCATCCAGCACCCTGCACTCGGCCCACGGAGGCTGCTGGCATCTGTGCCCTTCCAGGACCCTCCCAGCTCGGGTACTGCAGCTTCTGCTCTCCAATTTCACTGCCCTGGGCTGCGTTGAAATGACACAGATGCACACAGAAAGTGTGGGGTCTGCTTTTAAGTGAGGAATCTGAGGGCAAAAAAATGGCGTCTGGGGCTGTTCATCGGGGGCAGAGCTGAGAAGCAGCTTCCTGCCCAAGCTCCCACAGCCAAGTGTTAATTTGATTCCTCATTTAAGAACAGCAAGGCAGGGAAAGGCAGAAAAACTATTCTGAGGCTAAGGAAAGTGAGGTCGGGATGGAATTGAGACTCTTGAGCAGCCAGAAAAACCCCAAAAAACATGCAGGTCATGGAGCAGGCCAGAAAAAACCAAGAAAAATCCAGGCTGGAGCAGGCAGGGAATACCAATAAAAATCCAGAGCATGAGCAGGGGCAGAAAATCCAAACAATCCAGAAGCATGGAGCAGGCAGAAAAACCAATAAAAAGTCAGAGATGGCAGCAGGGCAGAAAAATCCAAACAATGCAGGGCATGGGCTATATGGGCCAGAAAACCAATAAAACAATCAGAGCATGGAGCAGGGCAGAAAAACAATAAACAATCCAGAGACTGGTTAGGGAAAACCAAAACAATGCAGAGCGTTGGAGCAGGGCAGGGTGGTTTTTCAAGGATCTGCTCAGTGGCAGGAACCTCTTCTGATTTTGCTCATTTTTGGGGGGTTTCTTCAGGCTGCAAACAGCAACGTGGGACCTCAGAGGATGCTGAATCCCAGCCCTTCAGAGAATCCAGCAGTTTCCAGTTCTCCAGAGAATCCAGCAGGTACCAGCCCCTCTGCATCCCAGAGAATCCAGAAACTTCAGCCCCTCTGCATCCCCCAGAGAATCCAGAAGAAATTCCAGCCCCTTCTGCATCTTCAAATGATCCAGAAGCTTCCAGCCCCTCTGCACCCAAATGATCCAGAAGCTTCCATCCCCTCTGCTCCCAGAGGAATCCAGAAGTTTCCAGCCCCTCTGCATCCCAGAATCCAGAAGCTTCCAGCCCCTCTGCATCCCCAGGGGAATCCAGAAATTTCCAGCCCCTCTGCATCCCCAGCAGAATCCAGAAGTTTCCAGCCCTTCTGCATCCCCAGGGATCCAGAAGCTTCCAGCCCCTCTGCATCCCCAGGGAATCCAGAAGCTTCCAGCCCCTCTGCATTCTCCAAAAGATCCAGGAGTTTTCCAGCCTCTGCATCCCCAGGGAATCCAGCAGCTTCCCAGCTCAGCACCAAGCCCAGCCAAACCTCACAGATGTCACGTTGCCACGGTGAGTTTGGTCTCAGCCCCTGAATTTATCCAACTGAAATTCACAATTCAGAAATGCTGCCAGGGCACAGCGTTCCATTTCCCAGCGTCCAGAGGACGTGTGGACACAGAGCACAGCATTTCCTGCTTGTTCCCTCTTGCCCTGCCAAAAATCCCTCTCCTTGAGAAGAGCAGGCAGGAGCAGGGTGGGAGCCAGGCTGGGATGCTCTTTGATGGGCTGCACTAGATGGCACTGCGCAACAACGTTCACAGGAATCTAAAATCACAGAATACAGGAATCACAGGAATCACAGAATGACCAGTGTTGAGAGCCCTTAAAAGTCATCGAGTCCAACCCAGCTCCAAGCCCCTCAACTCAACCCTGGCACCCAGTTGCCCACATCCAGGCTTGGTTAAACACACCAGGATGGGTTGGCTCCACCACCTCCCTGGGAGAACATTCCAGATTCATCACCCTTTCTGTAAAAGCTTTATCACCCTTTCTCTAAAAAAACTTTATCAAACCTTTTTCCTGATAATCCAGCCTGTATTTCCCTTGGTGCACTCGAGCTGGTGCTGCTCTGGTTCTGTCAGTTGCTGCTCGAGAAAGAGAGAAATTCAAGCAGCAGGCAAAAGAGGATGATTTTAGGAAATCTGAGAATGGGGAATGGGTATGCAGGGAGGAATTCTGGGAAGCACAGCTGGAAAAATCAATTATGTTCTAGCAACAGTGTACTGATAAAAACGATCACTGGAAGATTTTGAAAGGAAAAAGTGGACATAATCCCCCGTAAAAACCCACCAAAGGAATGAAAGCGAATATATATAAAAGCGAAATATATAAAAGAAATATGTAAATATTTCCTTTTACATATAAATAATTATAAATCAATATATATAAAAAAGGAAATATATAAAAGAAAACGTATACATAACTGCAAAAAGGGTCTGCTTTGCTCCAATCGATTTCACCTGCAGGTAAGAACTTGAATTTTTTCAGGAATGCATCACGGGGTGAAATCATTCTGCTGAATCCCCAGAAATTCCCAGCAAAATTTAACAGCACAAACCTCTGTTACAGAGCCAAAATCCCGAAATCCCAAGGACTCCTGAGTAAGGAGAAGAATCTCCTGCTGCCCGTCCTGGTGGCTGCTCTGATCCTGGTGCTGCTCATTTCATTGTGCCTTGCTGTTCGTGCGTTGAAGCTGAAGAAGCCTCACGGGGTGTGGGAAGAGAGGGAGAACAGGACTGAGGTGCTATTCAGCTGATAATTCCCTCAATTTGTGACTCTTTCAGGACTTTATGAGAATGATGGGCATCTCTGTCAGGCTGATGAGATCCCCATTTTAAACCTTTCTCTCAGAGATTTGGTGCAGATGATTGGTGATCTCCCTCAAGCTAATAAAAATCCCCATTCTAGTGACTCCCTTCTCACCAATTTTGTGAGATGATTGCGTGATCTCTGTCTGGCTGAGAAATTCCCCATTTTCTAAACCCTTCTCTCAGGATATTTATTTGAGATGATGGTGATCTCTTCAGGCTGATTAGATCCAAAATTTGTAACTCTTAGGATTTTCTGATTATGGTGGTGTATGAGATGATTGGTGTTCTTCTCTCAGCTGAGAAATCCCCATTTTCTAAACTCTTTCTCATTATTTTATTGAAGTGATGATGACCTCTCTCAGCTGATAAATCCTCAATTTGTAAACTCTGAGGGTTTTTGTGAGATTGATGCTCTATGAGAATGATGGTGTCTCTGTCAGGCCAGACAAAACAGAACTCCCCAGTTTGTAACCTTCTCTCATTATTTTTCTAGCTGATGGTGATCTCTCTGAGGCTGATAAAATCCTCAATTTGTGACTCTTCAGGACTTTCATGAGTATGATGGTGATCTCTGTCAGGCTGATTGAGATCCCATTTTTTAAACTTCTTCTCTCAGGAATTTTTCTGCTCAAGCCAGAGGGGGGGAAGGAATAATGGGGAAAAAATCTCATTCTCTCCATAATTTTTGTTGGGTTTGTTATCTTATTTATTGAATGAATTAATTTTAAATTCATTTATAATTTTTAATTATTTGATTTTACTATTTTATTTAATTAAATTTAAATAATTTATTATTTAAATAATTTTTGTGGTTTTTTCCACAGAAAATGATGTTCAGCAGCAGACACTGGAGAGTTATAATCCCAGATCTAACGAAGACAGTCCAGGCCATTGGAGAGACGGACAAGGTAAAAATCTTTAATTAACAGATTCTTGCTAAATATGTGCTTGGTTTCAATAACAACTAATTCCTGTTTTATTTCATTATAATAATAATTGGTCTTAATAATATTATAAATGTGTATTAATATTATTATATTCACATTAATATTATTAATAGTTAATATATAGTAAGTAAGTATTTACATTTATTTAAGTATAAATAAATATTCTTGCGTTTATTTAATTGCGTGCTGACTGTGCGCAGAGCAAGTATTATTTTTGTTTTTTTTTGTAGTTTTTAGTATTTAGCATAAATACTAAATACTAATAATTACTACTATTAATAATAGTAAAATAATAATAATGATAGTAATAATAATATTATTATTATTATTATTATTTACTATTAAATCTAAATAATTAGATAATTAATAATAAAATATTGTTGTGTTTTTAGCTGGAAATCCCAAATCCAACATGCAATATGTAACAGAAGGACACGTGAAACCCCAGAGAAGAATCTGGAAACCCAGAGAAAAATCCAGGAAAGCCCAGAGAAGAACCCCAGGTGACAAAAAGCCCGGCAATAAATGAGTAGATGTTTCACATGTGGAGAGACAGATGTGTAACAGTGCAGGAAATTGGGCAATTTCCTGGACATTTATATTAAAGTTTTCGGGACCTTTGGTTTGAAGGACAGGAGGGACAGGAGCTCCATCCCAAGCCACCTGGGGGTGCTTTTGTCTGCAACCTGGCCTTGGGTCACTTGCGACCTTCAGAACATTCACAAACCTCTGCCTTGAACAGCTCAAGGCTGCTCCTGGAAACCTGCCTTCGGCTCCACCTAACCTTCTTTGAGACTGCACAAAACCTCTGCCTTGAACGGTCAGTGCTTTCTGCGAAACCTGGCCTTGGCCTGGGTCATCTGGACCTTCAGAACATTTCAACAAACCACTGCCACCAACAGCTCAGCCCTTCAGAGTGTCCCTGGAAACCTGGCCTGAGTCACCTGAACCTTCAATCACATCAGGAACCTCTGCCACGAGCAGCCTCAGCACCTCAGTAGCTCCTGAAACCTGGCCTGGGTCACCTGGAACCTCCAGAAGCAATACAGTAACCTTCTGCCTGAGCAAGCTCATCACCGCAGGTGCTTCTGGGGACCCAAACCTGGGTCACTTGGAACCTTCAGAGCACATCAGGAGCTCTGTCACAACAGCTCATCACCCTCAGCCCTGGCAGACATCCAGACCCAAATAGGATAATTTATGTTATTTGTCAACCTCCTCTGTGAAACCACAAGTGCTACAAACCAGACTTTTTCTTCTCCCCTGGACCCCAAAACTGGTAACCCAGCAGGCAGGGAGGTGGGCTGCGAGCTTCCTGGAGACCTGGCCTGCGGTCACCTGGACACGTCAAAGCACTATGACCTCTGCCACCACAAAGCTCAAGCACCTCAGAAACCTGCCGGGGGTCACTGAAACCTTCAGAACATTTCAGGAAACCTGCCTGAAACCTCAGCACCTCAGGTGCTCCTGCAAACCTGTCAGAGTCACCTGGACCTCCAGAGCATTTCAGGAACCTCTGCCAATGAGCAGTTCAAGCACCTCAGTAGCCTCCTGACCTGGCCTGAGTCACTGGAAACCTTCAATCACATCGGAACTTTCTGCAACCAAACAGCTCAGCCCCTCAGGGGTCCTTGAGACCTGGCTGCGTCACCTGGACCTCCAGACATTCAAGGAACCTCTGCCATGACAGCTCAGCCCCTCCAGGTGCTTCTGGGACCCCAAACCTGGGTCACCTCGGACCTTCAAAACACGTCAGGAACCTTTGTCCAACAGCTCAGCAACCCTCAGTGCCCGCAGAATCCAGACCCAATTAAGATAGTTGTGATGATTTTTCACCTCCTCCTGTGACCACAAGTGCCTTACAAACCAGGACTTTTCTTCTCTCCCTGGGACCCAAACCTGTCACCAGCAGGGCAGGGAGGGTGGGGCTGGAGCTCCTGGAGACCTGCCTGGGTCACCTGGACCTTCAAAGCCGTCATGAACCTCTGCCATCCAACAGCTTCAGCACCTCAGGGTTAGCCTCCTGGAAACCTGGCCTTGCGGTCACCTGGGACCTCCAGGAGGCATTTTCCAGAACCTCGCACCAAACAAGATTCAGCACACTCGAGGAACCTGGCCTGGGTCACCTGGGGCCTTCAAAACCATGTCAGTGAAGCTCTGTCACCAGCAGCTCATCACCCTTCAGTGCCCTGGCAGGACATCGAGACCCAAATTAAGATATTTATGATTGATTTTTGTCCCTCCTCTGTTGCCCACAGGTGCTACAACCCGCTGTGACTTTCTTCTCGCCTGGGACCCCCAAACCGGGAACTTGCAGCTAGCGTTTAACCAAGCTTGGGAAGTGGGCATGGTGCTTTAAGGCGTTAAAAATAATAAAACCAGAAATCCAAACCCAAATTGTTCAGAGGAAATAATTCCATTTTTCTGTGGAAAGTAAGTTCCGTATGTTCAGTGGAAATAATTCCATGTTTCCATGGAAATATATTCCATGTTTCAATGGAATAATTCCCATTTTCCAATGGCAATAATTCCATTTTTCAGTGGAAAGCAATTCAGTTTTTCAGTGGAAATTAATTCCGTTTTCCAATTAGAAACATTCTTGTTTCCAATGGAAATAATTCATTTCCAGTGGAAATAATTCACATTTTTCAGTGGAAAACAATTCCGTTTTTCAGTGGAAATAATTCCCATTTTTCTGTTGTGAAAATAATAATTCCATGTTTCAATGGAATAAGTCAAGATTTTCAGTGGAAATAATTCAACGTTTCGTGGAAAAATTCCGTTTCCGCAATGTGGAAATAATTCACGGTCCAGTGGGAGGTGGCTGCTCCCGGGCGCTACCACAGCGCCCGCGGGAGGGGGAACCGCGCTCCCCGCGCCCGTGGGTGCGCCGGCGTCCGCGGGTTGCCGTGGCCAACGGGGACAGCGCGGCACGCCCGGAACGGCCCGGCCCGACGGCGGGACAGGACCGCGGACAGAGACAGCGGACACGGGAACGGCGGTGAGAGGGTACAGGACAGGGACCGGGACCGGGACAGGACACGGGAACGGCCGTGTGAGAGGGACAGGACAGGGACAGGACCGGGACAGGGACACGGGAACGGCGGTGAGAGGGACGGGACACGGGGGGACAGGGAAAACCAAAAGGGGGGGGGGCAAAAAACGGGGAACCGCGGTGAGAGGGACAGGGACAGGGACAGCGGACACCTGGGAACGCGGTGTTTTGAGAGGGACATGCGGACAGGACCGGGACACGCGGAACGGCGGTGAGAGGACAGGGACAGGACAGCGACCGGGACCGGAACACCGGAAACGCAGGTTGAGAGGGACAGGACCACGGACAGGGACGGGACACCGGGAACGTTGTGAGAGGGACAGGGACAGGGATCGGGACCGGACACGGTGAACGCGCGTGAGAGGACCAGGGACAGGGACCGGGACAGGACGGACACGGATAGGACACAGGACAGCGGACACGGACACAGGACACGGAACGGCGTAGAGGGATAGGGACCGGGACACGGGACAGGGAACAACGGGAAAAGCGGTGAAGGGACACAGGACACGGGACAGGACACGGGAAAGCGTGCAGAGGGACGAGACAGGGACAGGGAAGGGATCGGACCGGGACAGGGACACGGACGGCGGTGAGAGCGGACAGGGACACGGGGACAGGAGAGGAGACACGGGAAGCAGAGAGGGGAGAGGGACAGGGTATTGGGACACAGGAGGAGGGGACAGAGAACAGGGGACACAGGACAGGCACCGAGATGGGGTACTGGGAGAGGGACAGTGCAAATGAGGGACAGGAGACCAGGATCAGGACAGCAGAGCAGTTTAAGGACAATTGGAAGAGGGACAGGGATGGCAGGGACCAGGGCCCAGGGCGCTGGGATGAAAGGGGACTGGGGACAGAGATGTGGGAGAGGAACAGGGACAGGAACAAGACCAGAGAGTGAGGGAAAGGGGACGGGACTGGGGACAAGTGGACAGGCGACATGAGAGAGAGATGAGGATGGGGAACCAGGACAGGAGATCAGGGCAGGGACAGGAGTGGGGCAGGGGACCGGGTGGAAGGACAGGACGTGGATTGAGCATGGGTGAGGACACTGGGGGACAGGACAGGACTGGGTGAGGGACATGGCCAAAAGGGACAACAGGAAGAGGGAACTGGGGCTTGAGAAGGGGACAGGGAGCTGCGGGACAGGGCAGGCCTTGGGACAGTTGGCTTTCCTCTGGGGACTGAGGGCCTGCCTCCAGGCCAAGCAGATTCCCCATTCCTGGCCCATCCCAGGGCTGCCCTGGTCACTGCTGGCGCAGCAGGGGAACACGGGGGACACAGGGGACAGTCCAGGTGTCAGGCCTGCCTGCAGGGTGATCTCAGGTGTGACAGCAGGTAAAATATCCCAAATTCTGTGTTTCTCCCCAGCGTGCTGGGGTTGACACTGCCTGCTGCACCTCTTGGTGCCAGGGTTGTGCTGGCCACTGGTGCACAGAAATCTCAGCACAGAAAGCTCAGCACAGAAACTCAGCTGCACAAATCTCAGCACAGAAATTCTCAGGTGCACAAATCTCAGCACAGAAGCTCCAGCAAAGAAATCTTCAGCACGAAAGCTCAGCACAGAATTCTCAGTGTACAAATTCAAGTGCACAAAGCTCAGCGCCAGGAAATCTTCAGGCACAAGAAATCTCAGCACAGAAATAATCAGCACAGAAATCTCAGTGCCACAAATCTCAGCACAGAAACTTCAGGCAAAGAAATCTCGAGTACAGAAATCTTCAGCTTACAGAAGCTCAGCACAGAAAGTTAGCACAGAAAGCTCAGCAAGAAAGCTCAGCACAGGAAATCTCAGCGCACAAATCTCAGCGCACAAATCTCAGTGCACAAATCTCAGTGCATCTCTCT
>NDFG01000003.1:2624016-2640754 GCA_002167245.1 Sporophila hypoxantha | reverse complement strand
CAGAGTCACCCAGAAACCAGGGCTGTACTGAAGAAAAAATTGTGTTAAAAATAAATAGAAATGGAGGCAGAGGCATGTAGCTCGTTGAGAAAGGATGAATAAATTATTTAATTTTTTAAAATATCATTAACAAGGCCAAAGGTTGGGGAACCCAGCAGATTTCTGGAACAGGAGCTGAAGAATCAGCCAGGTTTCAATGTCTGTAAATGTCCCCGGGGCTGTGCTGCAGGTCCAGGGAAGAAAAATTTGTGTAAAAATAAATAGAAATATAGGCAGAGGCATGTTGCTCATTGAGAAAGGATGAATAATTTTTTTTTTTTTAATATCATTAACAAGGCCAAAGGTTGGGGAACCCAGCAGATTTCTGGAACAGGAGCTGAAGAATCAGCCAGGTTTCAGTGGCTGTGAATGTCCCCAGGGCTGTGCTGCAGGTCCAGGGAAGAAAAATTTTTATTAAAAATAAATACAAATGTAGGCAGAAGCATGTAGCTTATTGAGAAAGGATGAATAAATGATTTCTTTTTTTAATATCATTAACAAGGCCACAGGTTGGGGAACCCAGCAGATTTCTGTAACAGGAGCTGAAGAATCAGCCAGGTTCCAGTGGCTGTAAATGTCTCCAGGGCTGTGCTGCAGGTCTAGGGAAGAAAAAATGTGTAAAAATAAATAGAAATATAGGCAGAGGCATGTAGCTCATTGAGAAAAGATAAATAAATGATTTATTTTTTTTAGTCTCATTAACAAGGCCACAGGTTGGGGAACCCAGCAGATTTCTGGAACAGGAGCTGAAGAATCAGCCAGGTTTCAGTGGCTGTGAATGTCCCCTGGTAGAGTCATCCAGAAACCAGGGCTGTACTGAAGAAAAAATTGTGTTAAAAATAAATAGAAATATAGGCAGAGGCATGTAGCTCATTGATAAAGGATGAAAAAATTATTTATTTATTTTTTTAATATCATTAATAAACCCACAGGTTGGGGAACCCAGCAGATTTCTGGAACAGGAGCTGAAGAATCAACCAGGTTTCAATGTCTGTAAATGTCCCCAGGGCTGTAGTGCAGGTCTAGGGAAGAAAAATTTGTGTAAAAATAAATAGAAATATAGGCAGAGGCATGTAGCTCGTTGAGAAAGGATTAATAAATTATTTATTTATTTTTTTAATATCATTAACAAGGCCACAGGTTGGGGAACCCAGCAGATTTCTGGAACAGGAGCTGAAGAATCAACCGGGTTTCAATGTCTGTGAATGTCCCCAGGGCTGTGCTGCAGGTCCAGGGAAGAAAAATTTTTATTAAAAATAAATACAAATGTAGGCAGAGGCATGTAGCTCGTTGAGAAAGGATGAATAAATGATTTATTTACTTTTTTAATATCATTAACAAGGCCACAGGTTGGGGAACCCAGCAGATTTCTGGAACAGGAGCTGAAGAATCAACCAGGTTTCAGTGGCTGTAAATGTCCCCAGGGCTGTACTGCAGGTCTAGGGAAGAAAATATTGTGTTAAAAGCTTTTTTTCTCCCCCATTCCTTCCACCTGCACATCTCCTGGAAGCCTGTTTGGATGGATTTGACTCCTGCAGTTGCTTTTCCTCCCTTGGATCAGATCCTAAGCCAGAAATTGGATCAATTGGATTTTTAAAGCAGAGCATCTGGCTTGCTTTATGACAAATGTAACTCAGCAATAATTTGCCACTGTCAAAAAAATGGTATCAAACACACCGACTTTCCATTGATGTTTTTTCTACTCTATCTAATCACTGCCGTTTTTTAATAAAAAATGTATTTTAAAATCTTTTTCTGAAGGGGATTTTTAATCAAAGCATCAGGATGTTTCACAGAAATTGAGAGAGAAATAAAGAACACAGAGCTAGGCTGATCTTGTTTGGACAGTCTCAAAAGGACTCTGAAAAAGCGGATTTACCAGGATTTCATTGTGTTATTTCACTCAGCAAGCCTATTGAAGAAGTGAACAACACAATTGCCTTTGCAGACTGTATCACTTTTAAGAGACAACAGAACAATGCAATTTATTCATTCACTTTTACTGATTCTAGGATTTAAAAATTTTCTTATGCCAAATTATGCGATAAGTGATATATTCCACTGCCTGCATCTGAGTGTTAAGACCAATTTATCATTCACTGATAATGCGAAAATTAAAAAAGGAAAAGAAGTCGCTGCCTTAAATTTCTACTAAAAAATCTTTGATAAAACTGCTTCTTGATGCTGATCCCATACTGAGATTCACATGCAGAATAATTTCATTTGCCACAGCAGCGATCTTTGCACACTGTGATATTATACAGATTTTGCTACAATTATGCCCAAATTAATTTGCCGGTTTTATTTTTTTCATTAGAAAAACTGCCTGTGGACAAATATTCCAGCCTGCAGCTACAATCCTCATTGGAAGAATTGCAAAAAAGGGAGCAGATTTTTTTGAGGCCAGAGAAGGCATCCCCAAATTTTTGAGGCGAGCAGTGGGACTTTTCAGTGGATTCATTTTACCTCCATTCTGCATGGCTCCTCAGAAGATAATCAACAGACGGCAAAAGCCAGGCATTCCCTCCTGAGTTTGATCCAAGAATTATTCAGCTTTTACGAGCAAACGTGCCCACAACAAACCTCATGGCCACAAGCCAAAAGGAGACCTGCAATGTTTTCATTCCAAAAATAATTCCTGCCATGCTTTTCCTCCTCAGAATCAACCAGATCCGCCCCGAAATGAGCCGAAAAAAAACTTTGCTGCCAAAAAAAAATTAAACGGACTTTGGGGTTACAGTCAGACAGAGGATTAATTCCTACCTTGAGACTGCCCCCACAAAAAACAGCAAGTCTTCAAGGACAGTTGGGTGGTAAAAGTATTAAATTCCACGAATTTTTAATAGATTAGGTTCTCGTCTGCGTGTGAACTCTCAGCTTGCCCAGAGGGCGAGAAGCAGATTTGAAATCCATCATGCAAAGGGAGCTACAGCTTTGAATTTCAGGAGATCTTGTTCAGCCTTGTGGGATAATGAACAAAATTTCAATGAAAATATATCATAAAACCACTTGAATTGGATGTTAATAGCTGCATCTGTGCTTTTAAAACAGTAATTATTAAACTACTAAACTATGCACATTGCTTGATAGTTCTGACTGCGTACACAGTCTGGAAGTCGGACTTCCTTTTTATAAGATTTTAATATTTGAATTTATAATTTTAGAATTTTTAAATTTTAACATTTAGAATTTTTCAGATGAGCATATTCATAAAGCACTGAAATTTGATGTTTAAAGCTGTCATCTTGTGCGCTTTTAAAGCAATTGATTACTGACAAGAAGTTCTAACTATGCCACATCTGGAAGTTCTGACTTCCTTTTTTTAGAGAATTTAATAATTTTATTTATAATTTTAAATTTTATAATTTAGAATTGTTAGTTTAGAATTTTTCAGATTAATATATCTCAATTTAGAATTGTTCAGATGAAATTTAAAATACGTATTTATAGAGGTTATTTTAGAATTTAGAATTATTTAGAATTTGTTTCAGATGAAATATGATCTGTAAACACTGAATTTGATGTTTAAAAGCTGTCATCTTGTGGCTTTTAAAAGTTAATTATTGACTGACAAGAATTCTGACCATTGCCCACAATCTGGAATTCTGACTTCCTTTTTTAGAGAATAATAATTGAACTTCTATTTTAATTTAAATTTAAATTTTAAATGTTATAAATTTAAATTTTAAATGTTATAAATTTAATTTAATTTAGAATTCATACATTTAGAATTTTTCAGATGAAATATATCTATAAAAGCCGCTGAATTTGGATGTTTAAAGCCTGTCATCTGCTGGCTTTAAGTAATTATTACTGACGAGAAGTTCTGACCATGCACAGTCTGAAGCTCTGACTCTTTACACATGTCTGGAAGTTACTGACCTTCCTTTTAGAGAATTTGAATTCATTGAATTGAATTTTAGAATTTATAATTTATAAATTTAGAATTTTTTCAGATGAAATGTATCCATAAAAAGCACTGAATTTGATGTTTAAAGCTTCATCTTGTGGCTTTTAAAGTAATTATTACTGACGAAAGTTCTGACCATGCACAATCTTATGGAAGCTTCTGCTGTTGCCCACAGTCTCAGCCAACTTGTGCGCAAGGTTTGAGAGAATCTAATACAATTCCTAATGAACCTTAGAAACGAGTTCCATTTTTGCTTTTCCTTTTGCCTTTTTTTTACTTATTATGCCATCATGGAATGGCAGCGGTACTGAATCACTTCACACAGAAATTCTTACCTTGGAAGCTCCAGGGACGGTTGTGCTCCAATGACACCTCTGCCAAGGCTAAATGGAAGTTGACACAACATTAGAGGGAATTTTCTCACTTCATTCCAGTGCAGAATGATGCGACAGATTTTTTTCTAGTAGAGCTATTAAGCAGCAACTTTGTTTCTTTTCACTTCTAATTTGGATTGATGCTAAAAAAAGAATGAGTTGATGGATGCCTAATTAGACTATTGTTGATATGATTAGGTTTGCTGTTCAGGGAATTCTGGAAATCTTTCCTGTCTAAGTGCTGGAGCCAATGATCAGGACTTCATTGTGCAGACACTGTTTGAAATTTATGAATAGGCACAGGAATCAAGTTAAATCAGGTTATGAAAGATAAGATTATTCTTGCTGAGTGACAAAGAAGAGGTGACACAGCAGGCACGGAGGGGGTTGTAGGAAAGGTTTCTTCCTGACCTGACAAGTTGTACAGGGAAGTTGTGGACTTCCCATCCCTTGGAAGTGTTGCAGGACAGGCTTGGCAAGCAGCCTGGGCTGCTGGGGAGGCTTCCCTGCCCACGGCAGGGGTGGCGGACAGGATGTCCTGGGAGGTCCCTTCCACCCAAGCATTCCATAATTCGTGATCTCATGAGTGGCGTCACACCTGCCTGGCAGGCCCGACCCCTGGATCTCTGCCTGCAGGACGAGCAGAAGTCCTGATTATTTATTGTTAATTTTGCAGTTCATTACTGATTCCTAAGCAGATATCCATGGTAGTCGCATTGCTCAGCTGTGCTCAAATCCCGTTGCTTTCCTAGCTCCAAGCCCCTTACTTCAAAGCCAGGAACACATGTAAAATATTAATGCTCTAGAAAAAGGTCCTGAGTCCTGCAGAAGTTCCTGATAATTTAGTGTTAATTAACAGTTCATTTACTGATTCCTAAGCAGATATCCATGGCTCAGTCTCGTTGGAAGCTGAAAAAGGCCCTGAGGGGAGTACGGTGGTGTGCAGGAGCCAACTTTGGTCACCCCACCTGGACAACTCTGTCCAAAAGTGCAAAACCCACCAAGTTGTGAAGAAACAGATGAGCCACATGTCAAGCATCCAGCTGTGCTTCCCTAAACTGATTATTCTGAGCTTTGCAGCGGTTGAAAGCTAATTTATTGATCTCTGACTGTTGGGGTTGTGGCAATGCAAATGGTGTTTGCTTTGAGGCAGGACTTTGTCCACAACTGAGTTAGAACACTTCCAGCCTCGTGTGTGCAAGATTTACATTTAAGATTGCAAAACACCCCACAACCCGTGCTGATCTGTACATTACTAATTCACACACATTTTATAACAGCATCAAGTTCTTTGCACATTGCCTGACTCCTAAAGAAGCCCATGATGAGTTTCTTTGAGGGAGAGCGAGCGAGCAGAGAGAAGCAGTGGCCCAATCCAGCTCAGCTGTGCTCAATCCCAGTTGCTTCCTACTCAAGCCCCTTACTTCAAAGCCAGGAACACAATGTACAATTTTTAATGTGCTCTAGAGCAAGGCACTCAGACTCTCTGTGCACTGAGCGCTTCCCTCGCGTGTAAACACCTAATCAAGAAGATTGCCTGTGCTTCAACAATAGCAGCCAAATGCAATTCGAGACACCACTAAGGCTTTGAAGTCCTCCTCAAAGGCTGGTTTTGCCAGTCTGGATAATGACATGACATGATTGCTGCCTTTGTTGTATCCTTTTCAGTGAGAAGCAATTATGGGCCTCAATTTAACAGAATAGGCATTACACAGCTTATGATTCTCAATGCAATTTCATTTGATCATTTTCTCAATTTGATTGTATTATAGAATGGTTCACGAGAAAAAAAAGGAAAAAAAAAGAAGAAAAAAAAAATGCTGGCAGAGGTTGTGTCCTGTCCTCTTTCAAAGAGATAATGTGAAAGTATGTTTTACCTGCCCAGCACTCATCAATGCACTGAGCTCCGTTGTTCCACCAAAATATCTTATTCACTGCAAAGCCCTGCCTGTCCACAGCTCAGCAAACCTCCGCGGTATTTTTTTAATTTCCTTGTGATTTCTTTTCCAGGGATTTACTTGAATGGAGCCATGAGATCACCCATAAATTCAGCAAATAAATCCTGCCCACCTTTTCTTTCTGCCTAAATCTCTTACCCCAAGTGAGAGACTTCAACTTCCACTCTCTTTTTTCCCCACTGGTGATTTTCAGTTGATAATCATAAATATCTTTTATCTCTTTGGTCATAACTATCTTCCCACTGTCACTTCTCCTGTGGATCACTCTGGGTAGAGCAGAAGATCCTCTCACAGTGACACTTCACTAAAATACTCAGCAGGATGGTTTGCGACAAATAATAGAGACTAAAAAATGGATTTCTGCAGTTCTTTATAGATTTATAAAAAGTTTATTTCAAGAAAAAAATCAATTATTTTCTAGTTTACAAAGGGATCACTCATCTTTTGCAGTGATAACTGCACAAACTCAAATAAAATCTTGTCTCCAAATAAAATTGCTAGCACCACGGTTATGTGAGCTATTCTCTTGTTTGTGAGCTTGTTTTGCCAGCTCTGTATAAATAAATTCCGAGATTTATTTCCTCAGTCCCCTGTGTTTCAGCGCGCTCCATTATTGTGTATTTGTTCAGCTTTCTCCTGCCCAGCTTCTTCTTGGCAGAAGGCTTTGGCGATGTTGATTGCCTTGCGGCCAGGATCTCGTTTTGGTGTACTCGCTGTTTCGTTATTGGCTGCCGCATTCCCCCATGGAATGGGCAGTCTCAGACATTGAGAGTTTCTTGCTGCTGCACACAATTTCCTTTCATCTTTATTCCTCTTAAAAGCTAGAAGGAATCATCCCACTCCCTTTAAATTGGGTTTTGCTTCTTTTTTTCTTCTTTAACCATTCCTTTCGTCATCCATTTCCATCATGGGAAAATTTAACATTTAATTTTAAACAAGGCCACAAATTATTTCTCTATCCCCAAGTGATTTAAGGGAAAAAATTCTGTGTTTTTTCCCCTGATTTCTGTGACCATGAGATTTCCTGCGTCTCTTAGGTGTCACAGATCCTCCCCCAGCTGTTGAAGAACCCACTCCAAGAATGCCCCAGCATCCAAAATGGGAAATGAAGTCCTGCAAAACAAATGGTACCCAAAAGTATGCGCAGCCAGCTCCAGTTCCGTTTCTTTTAGAGAAACTTAATAGCTGAATTTTATAATTTGAGAATTTTAAATTTTATCTAAATTTAGAATTCTTTAAGATTTTGGCATCTTTTAGAATTTATACTAAATTATAGAAATTTTTTCAGTTGACAATATCTATAATACAATTCTATCTATCAAAATACTCTGAAAAAAATGTCTATATATCAGTTGAAATATCTACTAAAGCACTGCTGACATTTGGATGATGTTTCAAGTCTCGGCATCTTTGTGCCTTTAAAGTAACTTATTTAGCTGCACTAAAAATCCATTAATATCATCATATAAGCACTGTAATTAATTATGTGTCCTTTATGTGCATAGAATAGTATGTTAAAGAAATATGCCCAAGGAAATTCTGACTAGCGTAGAGAGGTGCCGTTTAAATTTGAAATTTCTGGACTATAAAAGGGTTTCCTTTAAAATTAGCAATTTGCTGGACTATAAAGAGGGTCCTTAAACTGGTGAATTCTTGGTCGCCTTTAAATGTTGAATATCTGTCGACTATAAAAGAGGGTTCCTTTGAAATTTTTTGAAATTTTTGTGGTTCCTTTAATTGAATTTGCTGGACTATAGAAGGAGGGTTCCGATTTAATTTGAATTGTTGGGTTCCTTTAAATTTTACATGCTGGACTATAAAGAGGGCTTCCTGGTTAAATTTGAATTTTTGGTTCATTTGAATTTCTGCGACTATTAAAGAGGGTTCCTTTGAAATTTAGGAATTTTTTCTGACTATAAAGAGGGTCCTTTTGAAATTTCGAATCTTGGTTCCTTTAAATTGAATATCTGCCGACTATAAAGAGGTTCCATTAAATCAATTTAATGATTTTTGGTGAACCCACCATGAGCAGGTTGGAATCCAAGCAGTGCGCAGGGATTTGTTGACGTGGAGTGATGGAACTGCGTGCTACCTGAATATCTCAAATGCGAGGCTGCTGGTGACTGCGTTGTCAGAGAGCACGCCAGCTCTTGCAGAGACAAAAAGCAGAACCCAAGCAGGCGAAGAGACCTGGTTTGCATCTGCAAGGACCAGGAATTTGTGTCTCTGGCCTTTGGGCATAATTTTGGATGCAGAATTATTTCATTGAGCAGCCACTGCTGATATAACAGCCTCTGCTCTGTTCTGGACTGAGGGTTCCTGTTAAATTTGAATTTTGGGTTCCTTTAGGACTTGTGAATTTTTCTGGGACTGTAAAGGGGTTCCTTTTAAATTTGAATTTTGGGTCGCTTTTAAAATTTGAATATCTGGACTATAAGAGGGTTCTTTAAAATTTGAATTTTGATATAAAGATGGTTCCTGTGTAAATTTGCAATTTTCTGGTGTCCTTTGTTAAATTTGAATTTTTGTAGGTTCCTTTAAATTAGAATATCTGGACGATAAAGAGGGTTCCATAAATCCTGATTTTGGGTGCGAGCCCACCTCTTGAGCAGGTTGCGTATCCAAGCAGTGCCAGAGGATATTTGACCAGTGAGACGATGGAATTTCCTGCACTGAGTACTCTCAAACCCACCTCTGTGTGTACTCTGTCCCAGAGCAGCCCACTCCTTGCCAAGACAAATGAGCACAACCCTAAGCACGTCTGCAGTGGTCTACTTCAGCTATCGTCGATCGGCCAGACCACCCTAGGCAGCGTATTGCAGGACATGAAGCAAATCCCTGGGTGCAGAGGCAGCAGCAAACCCCAGGATCCCAGGCTGTCCCCCCTGCACTGGATCCCAGCTCAGCCCTCAACCCAAATTCTTCTCTTTGCCCAGCAGAAAAACCCCAAAGTGGCTTAAATAATTTCCCAAACTCAATCCTTACCACAGCTGGCTATTTTCTCCCAATATTTCAGAATTTTTACCCACCAGAGGTTTTAAATCCTGAATAYCCCAGTCAGGAGGACAAGAAATGCCAGCAGGACTCTCCAGCTGGAATTCCACATCAATTCCCAGCCARTGCCATCCCTGGGCAGGATTTTTCCAAGAATAACAGCAGCAGTGACCAGGCACATCCAGAATTGGAGAATATTTCAGCTGATTTTRATGCCATTTTTCAAGAAAGAGTGAAGGATCAAGCACCACTTCCAGATTTCAAAAATCATATTCATGAGGATCACAGGTATCAGAATAGTTTGTGGTGAGGATTTAAGTRATAAAATAATATTATCATAACCCTGTGGTGTCCATAAAATAAACAAATGGACACAAAAATGCTTAAAGTCCAAAATACAAAGTTATTTTGCTACAAACCTGCCATTATAATTTATTTCTAATTGAAGATTCATTATAGGTATTGATTTTTAAATATGGCATTGGAAAAGGACAGTTCTGTCCTCCAGGGATGGAAATTTCCACAACTGAAAGTTTTCTTTTAGGAGGCTGGGTGGGAAAGTTTAAAATGCAGATAGGAAAGGGCATTGTGCATAAATTAARAGTTTGTGGCAAAATTGGCTTTGCAGGGTGGATATTCAGGGGCAGTTCTGTCCCTAGAGGGGAGAGCAGGAAAATCCTCAATTGTGAAGAATTTCACCTGTCTTGATTTAAAAAAAAATGAAGGTTTTATTTCACATAAACAAATAATTCTATCAGTACTCAAGAGGCCTGATCCAAGGGCTTTCATTTGTTTTAATTACCTTTGCATCAGGCTGAAATTTCCCTATTTGTGTTTTTTTTTCCTTTTATTTCCATACACTTGGGTGCAAGCAAAGTAATTTATTGTGAAATCCTCACCTTCCCATCTCCCTGCTCCCTTGCTCCATGTTCAGGTTGTTTTGCTGTGTGTAAATTCAGATTTTTRCTCTTCCCCCCGTCATTTTTTAAGGCCTTTTCCATGTTTTGCTCACAGCTCACCAACATCTGCTTGTAGAATCWCCCATTTCATAGAAAAGAAGGAGCAGCCAAGATTTTCTGATTTTGAAGATGCTTTTGCTGGCACGTGGCTGTGGGGTTTGTTCCCACCTGCCCTGCCCCAGGGAGATTCAGGAAAAACTGAAGGAAATCCAAGGAAAATGAGAAGAAGCAGCTCAGAAGGGTCTCTCCTACAAAGGGAAAAACAAAACCAGCCCAAAACCAGCAAGAAGGTGAGAAAATAGCTGTGGGTTGGGTGGTTTAACATTTCTATTTCCACTCTAACATTTCTTCTTAATAATCCAAAGTTTAAAAATAAAACTATAAATRGGGACTGAGAAATGTTGTAAAAGCACATGGACACACAGCAGAGCATTAAAAMTCATGGAACAAAGGTAGAAARAGACACTGAAATCATTTTAGAGCAAAGGGATCCAGCTGGTTCAGAGAGYTCACTGAAATCATTTTAGTTCATTTGGYTCACTGAAATCATTTTAGAGCAAAGGGATCAGTCTGSTTTAGCTGCAGGGACACACAGAGCAGGGTTTGTCCTGTCATTTATCCACAGATAAAATTATTTTAATTTAAGAGGGTCGGGCTGTTTGTGAGGAGCAGCAGGCGGCCTCAGATCTGAGCCATCCATTATCCTGCTCATGCTCCTTTCCTGTGCAGCTCAGATCTCCTGCTTTCCAAGGCATTCCAAGCCCAAATCTGGAGGATTTGTAAAGCTAACAGCACAGACATCATCCCAAACCTCCTGATGGTCCTTATTAAAACTTGGATTTCTGTCTCCTCTGCGAGCCCAYTTGTCCTGGTGTCAGCACTTAGCACAGCAGAAAGCTGCCCGTGGCAAATTAAATGTTTGAGGAGTTTGCTCCAGGTCTCAGGGCAGACAAAACTAAGCTGGAGTGATGATTTCATGCACTTTGGGTATTGCTGCCTGAGTGCCCCTAAGAAGAATTAGGATTATGATGGGAACTGAAGGGCAGAGCTCCTTCTCTTTCCTTTGTTTCTGGTCCCGTGCCTGCAGCAGTTTTCTCACGCTCCACATGTGAGGAATGCACACAGAATCAGACTGGTTGTGCTCCCAGCAAAATCCAACTTTTCCTAATAAACAAATGCACTCGTTGGAACAAGTGAGGAACCCCTGATTTTGTGGGACACAGCGAAATTAACTCCTCACTGTACCCCAAATTAAAAATTAGTGAGTTATAGCAGGTAAGAGCRGGGATAGCTGACACAAAGAAACCTCAAATAGGAAATTTAAAGTGCATAAAATTAAATTCTCTGAAGTTGAGTTTAACTTGAACCTGTGTTTTGAAGAAATGCCCATTTTATTTGCATGTAGAAATTGCTGTTCCTGCATTACTCTGTGGTTGARATTACCACAGAGCTGATCATAATGAGCTTCACTCACAAGTTTTTAAACATAATTCCCTYCTAAAAATGTGGTCTTGAAAGAGAATAAAAATATTATGGGGCATTGGAGTCATTGTGTGATGTCCTGAAGTGTTGGATGGCATCACCCACCTCTCCTGCACTTGTAAAAGCTTTGCTGTGCAGCAAACATGGATTTTTCAGCTCTCTGTGTGCAGCTTTCAGAACAAGGAAAGGTTATTCTCACTAACATCATTTGCCTGATTTTTGCCACCAAAGTCAGTAATTTTATCTGCTTCTCTTACAAAAAATTTCTTTGCAGTCTCATTCTAACCACAGTCAAATGAGTGGCTTTAAGCTGTTCCAAAATAAAGCTCACAACAGGTCATTTTTGATTGAGAAAATATCATTTTGTGATTTGGATAATTGGCAATTTCCCACCTGGATCCAAAGGAAATTCTGTGTTGTTTGACTTTTGCCATAACTCAGTCCTGTTGGTCACTTATTTAAAATGAGACGTGCCAGGGTGGAGCTGAGATTGCAAATAAAATCCTGAGGTTTCTACTATAAAACTTCCTTGAATTATTCTCTCTGTGAAATCATGTCAAGGAAAATCTGTTTGCTGTTTGCTTTTCAGCTGGGTAGCTCCAAATGCTACTTCAATCTGAGTATGAAGCTTGGAGGCCTTGGACCTGACTATGAAACAATCAAAGAGAAAGTGAGTAAACCARAAGTGGAWTTAGGCAGGGGAGAGTGGCASAGAAATCATAATTTACAATTATCTGGGACTTTATATCCTTGGCTTGAGAGAGATATCCTTGGAGAGAGGGAGTAGACCAAAATGGGATTTAGGCAGGGGAGAGTGGCAGAGAAATCATAATTTACAATTATCTGGGACTTTATATCTGGGACTTTATATCCTTGGACCTGACTATGAAACAATCAAAGAGAAAGTGAGTAAACCAAAAGTGGATTTAGGCAGGGGACAGTGGCAGAGAAATCATAATTTACGATTATCTGGGACTTTATATCTGGGACTTTATATCCTTGGCTAGCTGGAGATCCTACAGGAAAATTCAAATAAAAGCTGTCCTGGGGATAGTTTTAACCCTCTCGTTTTTAAAATCCAGAAATAGGAATTAATCAGGGTTGATTGCGCATCAGGAAATGACACACTCAAGTGGCTGAGTTGTCATTCCCAGTGTAAAGATCCACCAAATGTTCCAAGTGGAAATCAAAGTTGTGTAAACACGAGGAAATATCTGGCTGCACTCTGGTGAAATGGAGACAGATTGTTCAGGACAGAATAAAGATGGAGCTGTCACATTTCTGCTGAGCTCCATCCTCTATTCAGTCCAGGGAAAAGCTCTTAAAAGGGAAAAGCAACTCAAAAAAAGCTGTGCCATTTATCAGGGCTTCCTGTTGTGTGCTGAGGAGGGATCGATGGCAAAGGCAGGTTGAACAGCAGCAGAGGTGGAAATGGAATATTGGTGGGAAAAGGCTTTCATTGATGGATCCCCCCAGCCACTGAATTCCAGGCCCCTTTTCTGCTTTTTCTCAGAAAGAAAAGATGAAGCTGCAGAAGGAATATTCCAGGCAAATTAAGGAATATAACATGAGAAATATTACTGTGGTTCAGAGGTTGCCTGCAAAGCCCCAGGTGTCCTCAGTGTCCAGGCAGAAGGTAAGAGCTGAGTCCCTYCCCAGGSTGYKCCAGGGTGACAGTGAGCACTGCAGGCTCCAGGACAAAGCTGTTGAACTTCAGTAATACTCAGAAATTCCTCAGTTTCCTTGCATTTATTCCCAAAAATAAACCACTAAGAGACAAAACTTTATTGTCTGGGTGGCAAAGGGGTTTTGCCTGCAAAGCCCCAGGTGTCCTCAGTGTCCAGGCAGAAGTAAGAGCTGGGTCCCTTCCCAGGCTGTGCCAGGGTGACAGTGAGACACTGTAGGCTCCGAACAAAGCTGTGAACTCAGTAAATATCAGAATTCCTTGATTCCTTGCATTTATTCCCAAAATAAACCACGAAAAGGCAAAAACTTTATTGTCTGGGTGGCCAAAGGGTTTGCCTGCAAAGCCCCAGGTGTCCTCAGTGTCCAGGGCAGAAGGTGAGAGCTGGGTCCCTTCACAGGGTGCTCCATAAGGTGACAAGTGACTGCAGGCTCCAGAACAACAGCTGTGAACTCAATAATATCAGAATTCTCCCTTCCTTGCATTTATTCCCAAAAATAAACACTAAGAGGCAAAACTTTATGTCTGGGTGGCCAAAAGGGTTTGGATTCTTAGGGGACTTCAGCAGGAACATGAGATTATGCACTGGAGACGTGAGGTGTTCCCAAATCCCTGCAACACACAGCTCCAAAAACCATCCCAGGTTAACAGGGCTCTGTTCAGCTCCAGCATTTCTGTAAAAACTCTTTCCATTCCCTCTCCAATTCCACGTTCCAGGAGCATTTTGCCTTTTTAAATTTGGATATTTAGGTGCATTATGCCAGGGAGAACCTGAGCATTGTCCTGTTAACCTGCAAAACTCCCTGCCTGAACGGCAAGAGCCTAATGAGTACTGGGAAAAAAAGTTATAAATGTAATAAATTCAGTTGCTTTCTTTTTTCAAATGAAAACACCTCAGTGTCTAAGAGTGGCTTCCGAGTTGGTGGCAGGAAGCAAATCTTGGGCTGGGTTATTGTTGGCAGTCACCACTGAAGAATCTGGGATTGAATTCTGTTCAGAAACAAGATCAGACATTCAGAGATATACTCAACCCACCTAAACATTTTTTGAAATCTTGGCCAGTTTCTTCTGTTGCCTCAGTTCCTCCAGTTCCTACTTTTGGCTCGAATATGCCAAGAAGATTCCAAGACCAAAGATTTTCATCGACAAAGCAATCGGAGCAGGAGGTAAGGAGGTTCTGCCCCAGGCTCCAGCATGGACCCAGGTTACCCAAATCCCATCCCCTGGAATCTCTGTGGCAGCAGAGAAGTAAAAGAAGTTGTGGCGCGTTTGAAGCCCTTCACTATCCGTAGGTATTTGGGAATCTCGGGGATCAAGGCAAAAATGCCTGAATTGTTTTATTTTTCAGCTGTGACCATCAATCTTCATTTCCTAGTCTGCTGAAATTTATAACATGGTTTAAGTTTAATTATTTTTAAATGTTAGAATTTGTTTAAATTGTTCTACTTGTACCTTATTTTGTTAATTAATTGACCTTTTGATTTTATAGCACTTTAAATATAGTGCTCAGCTCTTTTAAGAAATACTTAATTAGAAATTTATGCTCCCTGTTCATTTTCTTTGAAATAAATGATCTGACAGTTGCTATCTTTCAGACCAATCAGCTCTTTGCTTGTCACAGCTGGGATCATTTTTTAAACATATAAACAGGCAGACATATCTAACAAAACATTTAAAACTAAACCTTCTGTTTCATCGTGATGATCTTAACACCCAGCAAATATTCTTTTTCTGAAGTGCAGAACAGACTTTTGGCCAGAAATAAAAGCAAAACTAATCCAGTGCTGCTAAAAAAGAGAACAAAAATATGCTCCAAAACAGCAGTTGGTAATGACATGATGCTAATTATTTAATTGTGCTCTGTTTGTCTCTTCGTGAAGAGTTTCTACAATAAAAGCATAAATATTGAAGCTTCATTTGGGACAAGAAATATTCCAAGCAAGTCCTGGCTGAGAATTCAGACAATCTGGATTAGCCAGGAGCAGTTTGGAGAATATATTGGGTAACTGAGGATAATTGAGAGCTGCATTTGTGAGGAAACACGCTTTTAAGAGATTAAGGCTGTAAAAATAAACAAAAAAGCAGATGGGTTTCTTAGGTGCTGCCATTTCTTTAACTTAGCAATTATGAATTAAGTCACCATATGAAAGTGATTAGAGCACACAGCCAGGAATTTGGGCTAAAACCTCCTGGAAAACAGGCTGGATAAAGGAAAAAAAAAAAAACCAACCACCTTGTGATGGTGTGAATTGCTTTATCCCATTTATTTTCGTCTCTTTTTAATGGGAGCTCTGAATTTAATTTTTGGGAGAAGTGATTCCCAATTCTGCCTTCTCAAAGAGGGACCTGGCCTTGCTTCAAACCCTCCTGAGGGGCAGGAACATCTCCCCCACTGCTGAATTGGACTCACAGCTGGAATTTCAGAACATTTTGGGGAATATTGAGACAAACCAAACCACCTTGTGATGATGTGGAATTGCTTTATCCCATTTATTTGGTCTCTTTCTTATGGGGGATTCCCAATTTAATATGGGGAGAAGTGATTCCAATTCTGCTCTTCCTCACGGAGAAGGGACCTGGCCTTGCTTCAAACCCTCCTGAGGGGCAGGAACTTGTTGAATCAGCCCCTTGGACTCACAGCTGGAAGTTCAGGACATTTTGGGGAATATTGAGACAAACCCATCCACCTTGTGATGGTGTGGAATTGCTTTATCCCATTTATTTGGTCTTTTTTTAATGGGGGCTCCCAACTTATATGGGGAGAAGTGATTCCAATTCTGCCCTTCCTCATGGCCTTGCTTCCAATCTTCCTGATGGAACCTGTTGAATCAGCCCCCTGGACTCACAGCTGGAATTTCAGGACATTTTGGGGAATATTGAGACAAACCAAACCACCTCGTGATGGTGTGGAATTGCTTTATCCATTTTATTTGGGTTTTTTTAATGGGGGCTCCCAACTTATATGGGGAGAAGTGATTCCAGTTCTGCCCTCCTTATGGCCTTGCTTCAAACCCTCCTGAGGGGCAGGAACTTGGACTCACAGCTGGAATTTCAGGACATTTTTAGGAATATTGAGACAAACCCAACCACTTTGTGATGGTGTGGAATTGCTTTATCCCATTTATTTGGTCTTCTTTTAATGGGGGCTCCCAATTTATATGGGGAGAAGTGATTCCAATTCTGCCCTTCCTCATGGCCTTGCTTCAAACCCTCCTGAGGGGCAGGAACTTGTTGAGTCATCCTCTTGGACTCACAGCTGGAATTTCAAGACATTTTGGGGAATATTGAGACAACCACATTGTGATGGTGTGGAATTGCTTTATCCCATTTATTTGGTC
>NDFG01000003.1:2590888-2603765 GCA_002167245.1 Sporophila hypoxantha | reverse complement strand
TGGGACTGTAGAAGGACACATGATCCGCTGCTTGCGAATAAGTCAGGATGCTCAAAATTAACTACCTATTTCATTTATTTCTCAGTGAAAAATCTCATGAATACAAAATATCATTTTGCATTTAACTTGCCAAGTGAAAACATTCTCTGAATTACAACCTCATTTTCTTTAACTGCCAAGGTGAAAAAATCTCTACGAGATAAAAAAAATAAATATTCATATTATAACCCTAAGTGAAAAAATTCTGAATCATTAAACCTCATTTTATTTATTCCAAGTCAAAAAAATCTCTGAATAAAAAAATCATTTCATTTAATACTAAGTGATATAAATCTCTGGAATAACACCACTCATTTCATTTATTTCAAGTGAAAAAAATCTCTGAGTATAAATCCTCATGTTATTTATATCAAGCTGAAAAAATAGAGAAAAATAAATACTCTAATTTAATTTAATCCACAGTAACATAAAATCTCATTTTGTTTATTCCAAAAGTTGAAAAAAAATACTCTGAATAATGAACTCATTTCAATTTTTCCAAAGTCAACAAAATCTCTGCAGTGAAAATCTCATATCTCATTATTATGTTATTTTCCAAGACAAAAAGGTCTCTGAAATATAGATCCTTCATTTTTCACTCTACTTCCAAGTGAAAAAATCTTCTGGTAATAAAATCTATTTCATTTATATCCAAATAAACAAAATCTCTGAATAAAATCTATTTTCGATGTTATTTCGCAGTGAAACAAAATCCTTCTGAATAAAATCTCATTCTCTATTTATAAACTCCAACATTCAAAAATCTCTGAAGCTAAATCGGCTACATTTCACGAATACCACACGTTTATTCCATGTGAAATAAATTTCTGCTAAACGAAACAGAAAAATACTTGGAGTGCCTCAGCTTCTCCTTTGCCCCAGCCACCAATCATCATTTCCCAATAACCTGTTCTTCCCACTAATACAGTATGCCCAGACTCTCTGGAAATGCTCATTTTTCCAACTTCCAGCTTGGCAGGAGCTGGCCTGCTAACACTCGGGGATTTCTCTGGCACTGTTCCTTCTCTCTCTCATTTCAAGGGTTTTTTGCACCAAACTCTTGTGGGGATAGAGCAGATTTCCCAAATCTTCTGTTCCTGCTGCAAGGCCATTGGTGTCCACTGGATCTCCTCGGGAAATGGGAACATTCCACTACTTGCCGGTGTGGGTATCGGGTTTTTAATCGTGATTTTTTGGCTTTAAATTGTCAAGCCGAGGTGCCTAAAAACCGCCCAGCACTGGTTTGTGGGGTTTGCTTTTACTTGATCGGCAGAAATATTTTTGGGTATGGGAGTTCGCTGGAGTGGCAGGGGAGGCAGCATAGCAGAGATTTGAGGGGTATTTTTGAGTCCGTGTTTTGAACCTTTTTCTCCAATGATCTGACACCCCAGAGCAGAGCAGAAACAAGCCCTGAGCCTGGAACTCTGCGCATGCAACATGGTCAATAAAAAAAATCCATAAATATCATGTGGATCCCTAATTATATACATAGTAGATCCCATTAAATATTCATGTGGATACACCATCAATATCAGTGGATCATTCAACTATTCATGTCGATCCTCATCAAATAACTAGTTGTAATCCCATAAATATCGTGGATAGTCAATTAACTATAATATGATCCATAAATATAATATAGATTCCCATAAATATTCCCTTGTAATGCCCCATAAACTCAGTCTTGTGAATCACAATCAAATATCAATATAGATCACTAAATATCATGTGGATCCCATAATACATTGACCATAATATCATGTGAATCCCATAATATATCATATAGATCCCATATAAATATCATATAGATCCCATAAATCATGCATCCAGATCATGGTGGATTTCCATAAATATCTTGTAATCCATAAATATACTTTGTGAATCCCAATAATATATCTATATACGATCCCATAAATATCATGTGAAATCCCATCTTAATTTTATTTAATTCCCGATGAAAGCTCTGCGGGGGGGAAGCTGACAATAATCCCAGAGCAAAATACACAGAAAAAGAGTGAAATTCTCCAGGTTTTTTAAAATTCCCAGGTTTTAAAATTCCCAGGTTTTTAATTCCCCATCGACTTCCTGCCCCACGGCATTTGGAGAAGGGGAGAAATCGGAACGCGGGAGTGGCACATTTCCCACCCAGCTCTGCCTCAAACCCCGCCGAGAAACGCGTGTTGCTTTAAAAATCCTAATTTTTAGGGAGATTCGGAGGCAATTTTGCTGATTGGAAATATTGTCCTGAAAGGATTTATTTTATGAAATATCCTGCAAGAATTATTTATGCAGCTTTTCCTGGGTTATGTGGATGGGTTTTGGGGGTTTTTCTTCTAACACAATGTGTGATCTTTATTTTTCATGTAAAAACTAGAGAAGGCCAGACTCACAAAACAAAAAAAAAAAAGGAAGCGAGCCAAACACATTTCAATCATCTATATTTTATATATTAAACAGGAAAATTTTAGAGCGTTTTCCCCTCACAAAACGACATTTCCCATCATCCAAAATGCCCTGAAAGTGCGAGAACGCCAGACAACCAATGAAATTCCCGTAGAAAAAACAACCAAAAAAAAAATTAAAGAAATAAATTAATAAGCGAAGGAGTCACCGCCAGGCCGCCGTGGTGCTGCTGCAGCAGGGATGCTGAGCCAGAATATTTTCAGAAGAAATTTTCCCAGGAAAATTCCCAATACCAACATCTCCTCCCCGGAGATGCTGAACCCTCCGCCGCGCTCCCGGCGCTTTCCCAGCCAGCAGCTCAGCCCGAACCGAAACAAATTATAAAAAAAATCAGAATTTACCTGGAAATGAGCCGCATTTCCCTGGCAGGGGAAGGAAAGGCAGAGCGGGGCTGCTCCAGCTGAGCGCAGGAGGCGGGAGGGGACGGGAGCGAACGCGGGACGCGCTCGGGGCTGTTCCAGAGAAAATGGAATTATCCGGCAATCCATACCTTTCAGACCGGGCAGGAATCACGCTGCCCACACTTCTCCAAGCTGTAGAAATCCCTTTTTTCTGTTATGCTCCGTGCAGCCGAGGCAAGCTCGAGTTCTTGGTGATGCTCCCCCTTCACTCCCCGCAGCGGAATAGAAATAAAGCGGATTTTTTGCCTTACCTGTTTCTTTTTTCTTACATTCTTTTTTATTTATGCGCGTTTGGGAGCTCTGCCGACCTCCCGCGCGGGATTGGAGACGGCGAGCGCGGGAAGAGGGCGAGGATTTAGGGATCTCGGGGAGTAAAGGGTGAAATTGCCCTGCCTGCCGCTCCCAGCAACCACAACACGCTGCCACGAAGCATACATTTATTTTATCACCCGAGGAAAAGTTCGGGGAACGAGGAGAACTCCGACATTTCGGAGGGAAAGGGGGAACCTAAAACAACCTCGCTCTCTCATCTTTTTCCGAGCGCAGCCCAGCCCGGCGGTGACGCTGGGGGCACCGCGGGGTCCCGGCCCCCTCGGGACATCGCCACCTTCACCGCGGGGAGGGGACGGGGCTCCCGCATCCGCACCCGCCTGCCGAGCCGCGCCCACCCTTCCCGAGCCCTCGGGGGCCGGAGGAGCGGCAGGGCAGCCTTAGAGCGGCGGGGCAGACTTGTCCACCCTCTCGGTCACAGGATGTCCCACTCTCGTCCTCGGGCTCCTGCAGCAGGAAGGGGCCGGGGGGGCCCGGGCGGGGCTCGGTCCCGCCGCTTCGGGCAGCTCGGGCTCGGGGGAGCTCTGCTCGCGGCTCTCCTCCCCGGCCGCCTGCTTGGGGTCGTCCTGCGTCTTCCGCAGCTGCTTTTTGTGCTTCATGCGGCGGTTCTGGAACCAGGTTTTCCACCTGGGGAGAGGAGGGGAAGTGGGGAAAAAAAAAAAAAAAAAAAAGGGAGAAAAAAGTGGTAAAAAATTAAAGAGAGAAGGATGCTGGGTGTGATGGATGTGGGGATGCTGGATAGTGATCCGGGGGCGCTGAGTGCGTGGGATGGCGGGGATTCGGAGAGGGGATGGGAATGTGGAGGGTGCGGGAAGGGGATCGGGGATGCTGCACGGCGGTGCTGGGAGGCTGCAAGGGATACGGGGAATGCTGAAAGGATGGGATTGTGGGGATGCTTCCTCGGGATGTGGGGATTTCTGCTCGGGAATGTGGGGATGGTCCCTAGGGATGGGGGGATGGTTCCTAGGGATGGGGGAATGTTCCTCGGGATGTTGGGGATGCTGGAAACCACGGGATGAGGGCTGGGAAGAAGGTGCCGGGACAGGTTAATGCTGGAAGTTGGATGGGATGCTGAAACGGATGGGATGTTGGGGAATGCTCTTCGGATTGGGAGGATGCTCCTCAGTGGATGGGGAGATGCTCCTCGGGGTGTGAGGAATGCTGAGACTTCACATGGGATGAAGGCTGGGGACAGGATGCTGGAAGTGATTCCAGAGAATGCTGAAAAGATGGGATGCTCCTCGGGATGTTGGGGATGCTCCTCGGGATGTGGGGATGTTCTTCGGGTTGGGTGTGGATGGATAGCTCCTCGGATGGGACGTGATGCTCCTCGCGGGGTTTGAGGAAACTTCCTCGGGAATGTGGGGATGCCTCGAGGTGACTTTTACCTTGGACTACGTGTTTGACTTGTGGTAACGACTACTTTTTCTCTACTTCACTGTATTACTACTGACACTCTTGTTTACTATACTACTGGCTACTTTGACGTAACTTGACTCGTCTTGACTCTGCTACACTTGTGCTCATTACGTCTTACTTACACTACTACTCTGTCTTACGTCTTTCTAGTTACTACTTACTACTACCGCGGACCTTCTTTACTTTACTCTACTGTTTATTACTTTAGTACTTGTACTTACTTATTTTTTTTACTGTTTTTTTTATACACTTACTTTACTTTACTCTTAACTACTAACTACTACTCTTACTACTACTACTCTTCACTTCACTATCCAGCTACTTTTAAACTTCTCTACACTGACTTCTACTACTTACTACTACTTTACTCTTACTACTGCTACTACTTCTACTACTACTTTACTATACTTTTACTACTTTACTCTACTACTACTTTCTAAAAACGTTTTTTTTTAACGACTTTACTACTACTACTACTTTTTTTACTCTACTACTACTTACTTTTACTGTTCACTATTTTACCTTCTTTCTACTACTCCTACTCTACTTTTACTTACTTTACTTGTCTTAACTTTACTACTTCTTACTCTTACTCTTACTTTACTACATTTTTATCTACTTTACTACTATCTTACTACTACACTATAACTTCTCACATTATATTACTTTTCTACTCTTGTCTTTTTTACTCTTACTTTTACTCTACTCTGACTACTACTACTTTCTTACTTCCTTGTCTACTCTGCTCTTTACTTACTTACTTACTTTTACTTAGACTTCTAACTTACTACTGATTACTACTTTACTACTACTCTTACTTTCTGTACTACTTACTACTTTACTGCTAATTCTTCTTTTTTTTCTGTACTCTATTACTTTTACTTACTTACTTACTTCACTTTTATTCTTACTTACTACTACTTTACTACTACTACTGACTCACTACTACTTGCTCCTACTCTTATTACTTGTTTACACTACTTTACACTTACATAGTACTTTACTATACTGACTTTCTACTTTACTACTCTCTACTACTACTTACTATCACTTCTACTTACTTCTACTTTACTACTACTTACACTACTACACTCTTACTTTTTCACCTTTGTTATTTTCTATACTCTTACTACTTACTTATTTTACTTTACTTACCTTACTACTCTTACTACTCTCTTACTTGTCGTTTATACTACTACTACTACTCTTACTTTTACTTCTACTTACTTATCACACTCTTCTCTACTACTCACTCCACTACCTACTTTACCTTTGACTACTCTACTACTTACTTTACTTTCTACTACTTTTACTACTACTCTACTACTTCACTACTACTTTCCTACTACACTACTACAACTGACTTCTTTTCTTAACTATACTTTACTACTACTACTCTGTTATCTGTACTCTTTAACACTTTACTTTCTACACACTACAACACTTACTACCTGACTACTTTCACTACTCTACTCACTACTACTACACTACTTCTACTCTACTTACTACTTTTTTTTTACTTACTATTTTTCTACACCTACTTTACTTACACTTTTACTTTATTACTTTTACTTCCTTTACTACATACTTACCTTGTCTGTTCTTCTTACCATACCTTTCTTTTGTTTTACTTTACTGTCTTTTACTTAACTCTACTTCTTTCTTACTTTACTTTACTGTTTATACTACTCTCTACTTGACTCTACTACTTTACTTACTGACTATTCTCACTCACTACTTTACTACTTTCTACTCTTTTACTTATCTACTTGTACTTACTTTTCTTTTCACTACTACTTTTACTACTACTTACTACACGCACTTTACTTTTTTCTTACTTCTACTTCTTTTCTTTCTTTACTACTTTACTACGACTTCTACTTTACTTGTTTTTTATTACTACTACTTCTACTTACTACTACACTACTCTTACTTCTCTACTACACTTACTACTTTACTACTTTTACTTACTACTTACTACTTTACTCTGCTTACACTTCTGCTACTTTTACGTTACTTTACTGCTACTTTCTCTTTCTACTTGACACTTCTGTCTACTAACTACTAACTACTACTTTTACTTTTTTACTTTACTTCTCTCTTGACCTTTTCTACTACTACTACTTACTTTTTTCTACTCTTTTACTACTTCTTACTCTCACTCTCACTACTTTACTGGACTACACTCTACTTCTACACTACTTCGTTACTACACTGTACTACTTTACACTTCTACTTTCTTACTCACTTACTCTCTTTACTCTTATACTTCACTTTACTATACTTTACTTTTCTCTACTTACTCTTACTTACTTACTTTATACTCTTACACTTACTACTTCTACACTCTATACTACTTACTATGCTACTGCTTGACTTTACTACTTACTACTACTACTTACACTTTACCTTCTACTACACTTACTTACTACCTACTTACTACTACACTTTTACTATGTTTTTACTTTTACTCATTTTACTACTTTTCATTTTTCTCACTTTGACTTACTACTCTACTTACCTCTTGTTTACTTACTACTTTCTCACCTTACTCCTACCTATCTACTCTCCTTTCTCTTTTACTTTACTACTTTTATACTCTCTAGCTACTTTTGACTACTCAACTGACTCTCAACTTTTCTTTCTTTACTTACTCTTTACCTACTTACTACTTTTTTTTACTGTACTTACTACTCTCTTACTCTTCTACTACTTTTTACTCTCTCTACTACTACTTTTCTACTTTACTACTCTACTTACTACTACTCTACTTTACTTCCCTTTACTTTACTTTTACTTCTACTTACTTCTACTTCACTAACTCTTCTACTACTACTTGCTACTCTCTACTGTAAACTTATACTTATTACTCTCTACTCGTTTTTATCTCTTTTTTTTCTATTCGTACTTTACTACTACACTCCTTATTTTTTACTACTCTACTACTCTACTTACTACTTTTTTTTCTACTCTTACTCTACTTACTTTCTGTACGTTACTATTCTAATTTTACTTTTTACTTCTTACTTTACTACTTCTACTCTTTACTTTACTTTTACTATTACTTACTTCTACTATTTACTTTCACTACTACTTTCTTTTTTTCCCTTTTTAAAAAAGAAATAAATCGAGAACAAAACTTGGGGGAAAATAAAGCAGCGCTTCTTTCCCACGCTGCGCTCCCAACCTGTCCCCGCGCACGCAGCTCCTCCCGTCCCTCTCAGCTCTCGTCCCACCACGGTTTTGTTCCCATCCCTGTTCCCATCCCTTGTTCCCATCCCTTGTTCCCATCCCTTCTCTGCTCTCTCTCTTTTTTTTCTTTTTTTTTTTTTTGGGTCTTTCCTCTGTTTGTCTTTTTTTTTTGGTTGTTTTTTTTTTTGCCTTTCCTCACCCCTCTAATCTGCACCATTCATTTCCCCGGAGTCAATTTGCTCAAATGAGGGTGATACACCACATCATAGCCGAGATAATTTCGGTTCGCATCTCGGAAAATTGCTCTAATTATTGATGTTAAACTCAGGGAAATTAAAAGAAGGCGCTTCTCCTTCATCTCCTGATTTTAAGCTCTAATTTGTTGAAATCGAGTTGTCATCACAATTCCAATCACTCCCGTTAATAGTAAAAGTGTTCTAATAGAGGCAGAATTCGCACAACCCATGCTATTAGATAATTAAGAAAGATGTTAGAAAGACAAGTGCTAATCCTTGGGCACACGGACAGCGTTTCCATCTGATCCAGCAGGTAGAACAAATTAATTACCCGAATCAATTAGTCCTAAAAGTACAGTTCTCCGGCAAGTGCAAGCCATGCCTTCCATATGGATGAGCTGGTAAATGGTAAATAGATGAGGAAAAAAGCTGGGAAAGAATAGGAACGGCGAGCGCGGGGTTTAATGAGTGCGCGGCTCGCGAGTTGCGCAGCGCCAGGCACGGCCCCGGGCCGGGGACAGCGGGGGCTCCTTCAGCAGCTGCCCAAATTGGGGAGGGGGCGGCCGGAGAGCCCCCCGTGCCAGCAGGGCACCCCCGGGAGCGGGCTGTGCCCGCTGGAGCCGCACCCGCACTCTGTGTGGTGCTGAGCGCCCGCGCACGGGCAGAGCTCACACACCCCACAGCGTGGGTTTGTGTATATTGAATTTATACACTGTCCTGCCTCTGTTTTATGCGTTATATTTGTGTTTATATCGCGTGTTATAGTGTTATATGTGTTTTTTTATATTTTAGTATATATATATATTTATACACAGATCCTTTCCTGCAGAGTGTGGATCAGCTACCCCGATGCAGGAAAGGTGGAGGAGTCCCCCAGGACTGTGGGAAAAACTCAACTCCTCTACCTCTTTTCCCCGGGAAAAATAATTTTTTAAAAATTCCAAAACCAAAATTCTCCTCCTCTCCTCTCCTTCCTCTCCTCTCTTCCTTCTCCTCTTCTCTCCTCTCCTCCCCTCCTCTCTCTCTCTCCTCTCCTCTTCATCTGCTTCCTTCTCCTCTTCCTATCCTCTCCTCTCCTCTCCTCTCCTCTCCTCTCCTCTCCTCTCCTCTCCTCTCCTCTCCTCTCCTCTCCTCTCCTCTCCTCTCCTTCCTTCCTCTCCTCTCCGTCTCCTCTTCCGTCCTCCTCTCCTCCTCTCCTCTCCTCTCCTCTCTCTCTCTCCCCTCCTAGGAAAACATATAAATAAACAAATATACAAATAAAACAAATACTAGATAAAAACGAATAGAAAACACAATAATCCTGTTGCAGTGGCCCTCCTGAAAGACCATTAGGTGTTTTTTGGCCGAAGGATTTTATAAATCCAACTAAATCAGTAGCTGGAGCAATGAGTGGATGAGTTCAGGGCGATGAAACGGGCTAATGCCCCCTGCTAATGAGGAGTGCTCAAGCTGCTTGCCGGGGCCATTTTCATCAGCTGGGATTGCTCTGCCGGGGGGCCGGGGCTTCACCCACTCCTGAGGGGGCAATTTGGGTGTTTAAAAGCAGAGCTGAGGGATTGGAGCTGTGGCACCGCAGCCAGGCTGGGTCACAGCTCCGAGAGCGGCAGGGCGATTTTTGGAGTTGCTCTTTTATTTGGGGCAGAGGTGAATGAGGCAGAGCAGGAAAGGGGCTGAGTCTTGGTGTTCGTTTGCAGCAAAACTCGTCCCCAGATTGGGCAGCGGCGCCCCGGGCATGACAGCCTCTCCTGGCTGCTGTTTTGGGGCAAGAAGCAGAGGGGACAGAGAAGGGACAGGATGGCAGCCCCAGGAAGGGACATCTCCCCTGCAGTGCTCACATCCAGGGGTTGTTTAAAATGTAACATTTCACAGCTCTCTGTGACAGAAATGGAGGGTGCCAGGTATGGCTGGTGCTCTTTGCCCAGAAGTTTTTCCCTATTTTTCCCCATTTGTTTCCCTGTTCTGCAGGTCCCTGGGGTGATGGGGGACCAGCAGGGTGGGTTCCATCCAGGGACCCCCAAAACACGCCCAGGAGCAGCCCCTGGAGCCTGGATTAGCCCTTGGCCAGCTGGACAGACAGATGGACACAAACAGAGGCTCCCTACACAGCCCATCCATCTGCTGCCGAACTCCGGGAGAGCAGAACCCGTGGGTGTGTGCCCAGCAGGAAACTGCCCAAACTGCAGGGTGGGGCACATCAGAGGGAAAACAGAGGGAGAAGGAGGGAGAAGCAGAGGGAGAAAGAGGAGGGAGAGAGAAGGAGAAGGAGAAGGAGAAGGAGAAGGAGATGGAGAAGGAGAAGGAGAAGGAGAAGGAGAAGGAGAAGGAGAAGGAGAAGGAGAAGGAGAAGGAGAAGGAGAAGGAGAAGGAGAAGGATTGGGATCGGGATCAGGGGCAGGACAAGGATCAGGATCAGAATTGGGAATCAGGATCAGGGTCAGGATACAGAATTGGGATCAGGATCAGGAGTAGGATTGGGATCAGGAATCAGGGTCAGGATCAGAATTGGGATCAGGATCAGGAGTAGGGATTAGGACCAGGATCAAGATCAGGAGCAGGAGCATGACAAGGACCAGGATCAGGATGGGGGATCAGGAGAAGGATCAAGATCAGGACTGGATCAGATCAGGTCAGGGACCAGGAATTTGGGGATCGGGATCAGGACCAGGATCAGGATTGGGATCAGAATCAGGGTTGGGATCAGGATCAGGACCAGGATTGGATCAAGATTGGGATTCTGGACCAGGATCAGGGATCAGGACAAGGATCAGGTCAGGATCAGGATCAGGATTGGGATCAGGATCAGGATCAGTACCAGGATGGGATCGGGGACCAGGGACCAGGATCAGGATCAAGCGACCAGGATCAGGACCAGGACCAGGACCAGGACCACAACCAGGGCCACAATCAGGACCAGGGAAAGCAGAGGAGCAGCTTGCAGCTTGGGCTGTTTTCACTACGGGTGTTTCCCTCCCCATTTGGGAGGAACCAGAGGGGAGAACCAGAATTGTCCCTTTTTCCAYCCCCCCTAAACCCCTTGGGGGACTCTGTGAATCCCAGCCTGGCACCCCAAACCACTCAGACCTCCTGACTTTTATCTAACCACAGCCACACTGCTGTGGGGCTTGTCTCTTGCTCCTTCAATGAAACAAAACTGATTTTTACGGGCTCCAAGAGGTTTATAAACTTGCTGGAAGGGATGCACCCCCAGTTCCTGATTTAATAACACCCGTGCYTTGCTTAGATAAACACCACCCATCATCACTCGCACACTTAAGATCATTTGAAGACACCACAGGCAGAATTTTACCCAGGAAAACARAAATGTGTTTGACTTAAAACCTCGGGGGTCATTTCAAAGGTCAGCCTGGCTGCATTGATGCTGGCAGCTTTATTTCAGTGTGCTGCATTAGGGATAAATTTGGCGTGGTTTAAAAATACAGGCACTTACCTTGGCGTGCCTCTTGAGGAGGTAAGGCAGCTCGGGAGCCCGGCCTTTTCAGGCCTTTCAAGACCAATCCACTCCAAAAGGAAGGGTTAAATTAAAAACAGACAGCCTTGATAGGCTCCAAATGGGAGCCTGGCTGCAGCAGAGAGGGCTGAAGAGCCCGGGGCTGAGCAGCCACACACCGAGAGAGGGCTTTGAACACAAAGCTTGGCTTAATGGAGAACGAGTTTCGGGCTTCTCAGCCTGGATGGCTCCCAACAGCTCCCTGCGTGGACCGCTGTATGAGTGCAGGATTTTTTTTTTTTTTTTTATTTTTGAGGCTTCAGATACAGAGACATTTTAAAGACTGGAAAGGGGAAAAAAAAAAAGTGGGAATCAAAAAGAGGCTCAACAAGTTATTGGTGAGTTTCATTTTCTACAAAAACATTCAGGTTCTTTTGTGCTCTGGTCGGCTGAGGTTTTCTGGCTGGGGGGGGGCTTATAAGGGGGGGGCTACAGGGAATTCCTTTCCAGCCTGTTTATCCTTCTCTCAGTCCGCATTAAGCAGACATAATGAAATGGAAGGAGAAAAGAATCTCTGATTTTCAAACAGACCCAGACCCACTCATAACTTCAGGCTAAATTGTTACCATGTCATTAATTTAACTGGGGTTTTTTGGGGGGGGTTTTTGTAGGGATTTTTTTTTTTTTAAGTTTTTTCTTGGTGAGTTTTAAGAGACATGAACTTCCTCACATTACTCACAGGGATGTGGGATTATTTTATTTTATTCAGGGGCTTTTCAGCAGTGGGAGAGGCAGATTTTCCATGGAGCAGCAAGTAAAATGAGGAAGAAATAATCTGATTTTCAAACAGACGCCATGACCCACTCATTACACCTTCACAAGTGCATCAAATTGTATCTGCTATTAATAGTAAACTGGGGTTTTTTTGGGTTTTTTTTGGTGGATTTTTTGGTTTTTTTTTTTTCTGGTGGTTTCAAGAAAGTGAACAGTCCTCTCTTACTCCAGATTGAGGATTATTTTTTCATATTTTCACGGGCTTTCCCTCAGTGGAAAGGTTCCCATGGAGCAGCAGAGTGTTGGAAATAATTTAATCAGAGGGAAGCCCAGAGAACAGGGAGGAAGAAACAATGGAATAAAATATCAAGATTGGATCGAGAAGAAGGGCAATAACGCAGGATTATCCCACCCCAGAGGTTAAAGGCAGGGATGGACACGGCCTCAGACATGGCACAAAAATTTCGGGAAAAACAAGGGAGGTCTGGAGCATTAGAGCAAAAGGGGGCAATCATAAAGGTGCAGGTTGTGCAGCTGATGCTCACAGCTGGAATGCAAAGCAAGCAGCACGGGGG
>NDFG01000003.1:2545235-2578100 GCA_002167245.1 Sporophila hypoxantha | reverse complement strand
AGCCTTGGCCTTGGCAGAAGTTTGCCAATGGAAAATAATGCGGAAAATTAAATTTTCAAGGCAAGGGCCATAAGCTTGGAGGCAGGAAACCAGCCAGAAACATGGGAATTATAGAAAATATTCCCCCAAATATTGAGGGATTTTGGGATTTTAGGAGCTGTCTCACACTCCCAAATAAAAGCTCTGCGTGTGCATTTCTGCCCGACAGAGATCAATCCTTAAAACCCCAAATAACTCCAACAACAACAACAACAACAAAAAAAAGGGAATTTTCCAGTTTGCATCCTCCAGCAAGCGCAATTTCACTCCCAACACACATTAAATTCATTTAGCCTAGTGCATTTTTAATAGACATTATTCATCTATTACCTTAATGAGCCTGGTGAAAGCATATTGCCTCCCAATTTTCACAAAAGCAGCCCAACGCTGCTGCAGCTTTTTCCCCTTTTGCCTTCTAAGGCAGCAGCACGGAGGGGGGAAGGAAAAAAAGCCACCGAGGCAGATAAGGTTTTTATTCTGTGTCACAACACTACATTAAGAATAAAACCTTCCACTTAAACACTTAAATGAAAACATCGAGAAACTAATTTACCATTTGTAACCACATGATTTAAGTAGGAGCAGCTTTAATTTTCTTCCCATTTTCCTCATATTCAATGTGAGCCCACATTAGATTTCACTGGCTCAAATCACAACACTTAAAGCCACTTTCATTTTCTTTCTGATTAAATAATTGAAATTCCTGTCACTGCCTGCACTTTACTAGCACACAAATTTTCTGTGTAAAGATAAATACTCTTTTTTCTCCCTTCACTGCCTGTAAGCTGTTTCTTTTTTTGGGGGCTTTTTTTCTTTTTTTTTCCTTCAGTTTAATCTTAAAAGCAGGCAAGGTTTCGTTTATTGATGGTTCCATAAAATGGATCAGTACTCCATTCACCTATTTCGTGGAATTATACCTCTCCCATTAAGTGATTGTTTGGAGAAATTATGGAAAGCCATCTTCTCTAATTTAGTTGCCATCCAATCCTAAAAGGACAGGAAGCCTGGATCCTTCTCTGCTGCTCCCTCTGCCACCCATTAATGCCCCAAACCTGGAGCTTTATTCCAGCTTTTCTCCCAATTAGCATCACAAGTTTTATTAATGCTCCCTAAGAAGTTATTCCCACCAAATCCAAGGCACTTGGAGGCTGGGAAAGGGAATTTCACAAATTCTGGGTTTCATGGAGGTTTCTGGATTAGAAAAGGGAATTTCAAGGAGGTTTCTGGATTGGAAAAGAGAAATTCACAAATTCTGGGTTTTGTGGGGGTTTCTGGGTTGGAAAAGGGAATTTCACAAATTCTGGGATTCATGGGGGTTTCTGGATTGGAAAAGGGAATTTCACAAATTCTGGGTTTCGTGGGGGTTTCTGGATTGGAAAAGGGAATTTCACAGATTCTGGGTTTCATGGAGGTTTCTGGGTTGGAAAATGGAATTTCACAAATTCTGGGTTTCGTGGGGGTTTCTGGGTTGGTCTGGGGAGAAAAGGACTCTGCATGGATTAATTCTGATTAATGGAGTTCAGATTTGTGTGGTTTGGTAAATCTGGGCTCAAGTTGCATTGGGTGAAGCAAAAAATAAAATATTTCTGAAATTATGGATGGAAGGGGAAGGAAGGAAGGAAGGAAGGAAGGAAGGAAGGAAGGAGAGGAAGGAAGGAAGGAAGGAAGGAAGGAAGGAAGGAAGGAAGGAAGGAAAGGAAGGAAGGAAGGAAGGAAGGAAGAAGGAAAGGAGGAAGGAAGGAAGGAAGGAAGGATGAAGGATGGAAGGAAGGAAGGAAGGAAGGAAGGAAGGAAGGAAGGAAGGAAGGAAGGAAGGAAGGAAGGAAGGAAGAAGGAAGGAAGAAGGAAGGAAGGAGGAAGGAAAGGAAGAAGGAAGGAAGGAAGGAAGAAAGAAGGAAGGAAGAAGGAAGGAAGGGAGGAAGAAGAAAGGAGGGAGGAAAGGAAGGAAGAGAAGAGAAGAAGGAAGGAAGGAAGGAAGGAAGAAAGGAAAAAGAAAGAGAAAGAAAGAGAAAAGAAAGAAAAAGAAAGAAAGAAAAGAAAGAAAGAAAAGAAAGAAAGAAAAGAAAGAAAGAAAGAAAGAAAGAAAGAAGAAAGAAAGAAAGAAAAAAGAAGGAAAATAAAGCAATTAAGACAACTTTAATTTTCATGTAACACATGAATCATCCACCCATTTAGAACCTTCGCCAGTGCTGACCAGCATTTTTGATGAAAACAATAAAAAATTTACAAATAACCCCAGAACTCCAGGGGCAAATTAGCCCCACCTAAGGCAGAAATCAGGGATTCTCTGTGAATGAGCAAGGCAAGGGGTCAGCCCCAGCTTTTAACGCTGAAAGGAGCTCCAAGAAAAGAAGAAAATCATCTTTTCATTGATTGCCCCATTCCCTTCCCCTCAGTATTCACCCCGAGGACATTGTTACATATAATCAACTGCCCATGTCAGGATTAATTAAGCAACTCCTAAGAAGCAGATGCTGCTTTTGTCAGGCCAAATGTGGGTGCAGGCACAGATATGATGCTAATTGAATCCTCGCTGCTGATTTTTCACCCCTAAATGCACAAGAAAGAGAAGAATCTTGGAGGCTCATCTGCCGAGCTGGGGCACGGGGAGGGAGCTCAGGGCAAGAAAATGAGCAGCCAAATCCAGGGGGATGTGCAGACACCAGGGGCTCCTTGGGAAGAAAAGAAAAAACCAAAAAAAACACCCAAAAAACACAAAAAAAACCACCCAAAAAACAAATCCAAACCGGAGATGTTAAATATCCTTGTGCCCTGTTGCCACCATCCAGGTGGCATCAGGAAATTGGTTCTTTGTTTAACTTTGAAGGAAAATGTAATTATTGAGGTTTTTTCTTACCAGAGGACTGAATGTTAAATATCGTTTGTGCCCATGTTGCACCATTCCAACAGATCAGGGATTTTTATTTCTGTTTAACTTTTAAGAAATATTAATATTATTTTGGTTTTTTCCCTTTAGCCAAATCTGAGGATAAAAGGTTTGTGCTCCTGTTGCCACCATTCCAGCGGGAGAGGAATTGGTATTCTTTGTTTACTTGTAAGGAAATGATGAATTTTTTGATTTTTTTTCCTTACACAGAGGATGAGTGTTAAATATGCTTGTGCCTCTTGTTGCCAACCATTCAGACAGTGATCAAGGATTGGTTATTTTAATAACTTTTAAAGAAAATTAATATTTGTTTAGAGTTTTTTTCCTTTAGCCCAAGGCTGAGCATGTGTAAATATGGTTTGGTGCTTGTTGCCAACCATTCCAGGCAGGGATCAGGGATGGTATTTTGTTTTACTTAAAGGAAAGATTACTATCTTTTGAGGTTGTTTTTTCCCTTTGCAGAGGCTGCAATGTTAAATATGGCGTATGTGCCCCAGTTGCCCACCTCCAACCAGATCAGGGATTGGTTGATTTTAGTTTCAAACTTAAGGAAAATGAATGCATTTTGATTTTTTTGTTCCTTAACCAGAGGCTTGAGATGTTAAATCTATGGCTTTGTCCCTCCGTTTGCCACCACTCCACCAGGACAGGATTGTTTTTTGTTTAACTTTAAGAAAATGAATATTTATTGAGGTTTGTTTTTCCCTTAGCCAAGTGGAGATGTTAAATATGTTTTGTGCCCTGTTGCTCAGGCCGAACCAGCAGAGGATAGGAATTGGGTTATGTTTGTTAATACACTTTAGGAAAATGGTTTTTTGAGTTTTTTCCTTTAGCCTAGAGGTATGAGATGTTAAATTGTCTTGTGCCCCTGTTGCCACCATCCAACACAGATCAGATTGGTTATTTTCGTATTAACTTGTTAAAGAAAATTATATATTGTTGAGGTTTTTGCCTTTAGCCCAAGTTGAGAGTCTAAATTAGACTGTGCGCTGTTGCCGACCATGCAGCCAAAGGGATGTTGGTTTCAATTGTTTAAACCGTTTAAAGGAAAATTGAATATTTTTTTGAGTTTTTTTCTTATTCCGCCGGAGAGCGAGATGTTAAATAGTCTATGTGCCTCCTGTTGCCTAACCACTCCAGCAGGGATCAGGAATTGGTTAGTTTGTTTTAGCTGAAGGAAAATGAGCAATTTTTTGAGAGGTTTTTTTCCTCTTACCTAAGAGGCTGCAGATGTTAAATGTGTGTTTGGTGCCGCATTGCCATCCGCATCCAACCAGATCAGGGATTGGGTTATTTTGGCTTTAACTTTAGAAGAAAATTAAATTTTTTTGAAGTTTTGTTTCCCTATAGCCAATGTGCTGAGACTGTTAACATATGGTTGTGCCTGTTGCCACCATCCAAGCGGGATCAGGGATTGGTTATTTGTTTTAACCTTTAAGGAAAATGAGCATTTTTTTGAGTTTTTTTTCCTTATAGCAGGAGCTGAAGATGTTAAATATGCCTTTGTCCTAGTTGCCCACCATTCCAGCAGGACATCCAGGAGAATTGGTTATATTTTTACACTTTAAAGAAAATGAAGCCATTTTTGAGGGTTTTTTCCCTTTAGCGCAAGGCTGAGATATGTTAATATGCCTTGTGCCCATTTGCCACCATTCCAAACCATCAGGATTAGGCTATTTTTTTCAACTTTAAAGAAAAGATATTTTTTTTGAGAGTTTTTTCCCTACTGCAGAGGCTGTAGATGTTTAAATATGGCTTGTGCGCGCTGTTGCCAACCATTCAAAGTCGATCAGGATTGGTCTATTTATTTTTTAAAGAAAATGAATATTTTTGAGGTTTCTTTTCTCCTTAGCCAGAGGATGAGTGTTAAATATGGTTTGTGCCCTGTTGCCCATCCGACCCACGCAGATTCAGGGACTTGGTATTTTGTTTAATTTAGGAAGGAAAATGAATATTTTTTGAGGTTTTTTCCCTTAGCCAAGAGGCATGAGGATGTAATATGGTTTGTGCTTTGTTGCACCATGTCCAAGCAGAGATCAAGGGATTGGTTATTTTTTTAACTTTAAGGAAAATTAATATTTTTGATTTTTTTTTTCCCTTCAGCAAAGGCTGAGCATGCTTAATGTGTTTGTGCCCCCGTTGCCACCACTCCAAACCAGATAGGGATTGGTTATTTTCGTTAACCTGAAGAAAATGAATATTTTTGAGGTTTTTTCCCTGTTGCCACATTCCGCAGAGATCAGGGATGGGAGTATTTTGTTTAACTTTAAAGGAAAATGCATATTTTTGATTTTTCCTTTAGCAGAGGCTTGATAGATGTAAATGTGGTTTGTGCTCAGTTGCCACCATTCAGAAGGTGACAGCGGATTTCGTTATTCTTTGTTATACTTTAAAGAAAAAATGAATATTTTTTGGCGTTTTTTTCCCCTAGCTAAAGGTGAGATATAAAATGGTTTGTGCTCCGTTGCCACCATTCAGCAGGGACCAAGGGATTGGTTATTTGCTTAATTTTTAAGGAAAATGAGCATTTTTGAGGATTTTTTTCCTTTAGCCAGAGGATGAGACCCATGGGATGCACAGCGGAGGTTTCCAGGCTCCATTGGAATTCTTGGAGACCAAAAACCAGGGAAATTTGGCGGTGCTTGAGAACCAACAACTCAAGAAATATTCAGGGTGCTTGAGGACCAAAACCAGGCAATTTGGGATTCTTGGGAATAGAAAAGAGTCAGGAATTTGGGGTGCTTGGAGACCGTAAAAAAGGAAATTGGGTACCTGGGCACCAAAAATCCAAGGAAAATTTTGGTGCTTGGAGACTAAAAAACCCCCCCCCAGGAAATTTGCGGGCTCTTGAGGACCAAAAATCAGGTAAATTCCAGGGTCCTGGGGACAAACCCCAGGAAAACATTGGGGTGGCTCTGGTGACTCAAAATCAGCCAAATTTTTGGGTGCTTGAGGACATAAAACCAGGAAATCTGGGGTGCTTAAGAGACCTAAAAAAGAGGAAATTGGGCGTGCGTGGGGACCAAAAACCAGGAATTTGGTGTGCTTGAGAACCAACAACCAATGAATTTCAGGGTGGCTTAGGACTCAAAACCAGGAAATTTGGGATTCTTGGAATCAGAAAAATCCAGGAAATTTGGGGTGCTTGAGAGGACCAAAAAAAGAGGAAATTTGCGCGCTACTCGCGACCAAAATCAAGGAAATTTGGGGTTCCGGGGAGCCCAGTGCCCAGCAAGCCCTCAATCCCGCCCCCAAAAAAAGCAAATTTGGCAAAATTGCTTTGCAACCCTCAGCAAAGTGAAAATGAGGAAATCCCAAATTCTGGCACAGGCTGACCCCAAAATTCGCAGCTTAAAGCTCGCTGGTGTTCCTTTTTGGGCTCACACCTCAGTTTTTTCCCCACTCTGGCACAAAAAAAAAAGTGATTTCTATCACCTTGGTTATCAAATATATAATTACATCTCTTTCTAGCACCCTATTGCTGAGAACTGCCTTTTAAATGAAAATATTTTCCATTTGATTTTTGTTAGCGTTGCTCAATGAAGAATTGGGAAAAAGGAGCTAATTAAGCTCTCCTATTAAGCCCCTACAATCACCCCTAAATTATGGCCCATGTTTATCAACCTTGGTGCTGGGAACACTTAAAATGTTGTGGTGTGTAAATATCAGGGCTGCAAGCGTTTTCTCTCTTGGTCCTGGTAAATACATTGAAATTTAAAGTGTGGACACAAACTCTGTGCTTATCTGAAAAACCGTATATTGGGAATTTAGGGGAGGTTTTTTGGAAATTTTAGGAGGGCTTTTATCAGGTCAAGAGAGCTGGGGCTGGGTTTTAAACACATTTAAAGTGGGTTTTTATTCATGCAGAAATTGTGGCATTGCTGCTGCGAGAGGCACAAAAAAAGCCAAAAATGGGGCGTTTTTTACAAAAATAATATTGGGAAAAGGCTGAGATATAGGGCAGAAGAAAATGCAGGGGATGCCCAGCCCCTTTTTGGGAGGGTTTGTGCTTTAATTTTATTTTATTTTTATTTTATTTTATTTTTATTTTTTATTTTTATTTATTTTTACTTTTATTTTTGTTTTGTTTTATTTTTATTTTTATTTATTTTTTATTTTTATTTTATTTTTGTTTTTATTTTTATTTTTATTTTTCTGGGCAGGTTCTCAAGTGTAGGGCTGAAGGAAGAGTTTCCTTCTTTTATGGATGACCACAAATGGTTAACAAGGAATAAAAAATCTCTCCTGGCTGATATTTGTTCAATTCTCTCCATGCTGAATGCCAGGGAAGAAAATCCTCTTCCTTTGGGTCGCCTGAAGGACTCACAAATCCCAGTTTTTACCAGCTTTTCCCAGTCATTTCCTTATTTTTCCCAATTTTTCCCAGTTATTCAAATCTAAATTTTCCCCAGTTTTTCCCCGGTTCCCAGTTTTTTCCCAGCCATTTCCCAATTTTTCCTATTTTTCTTTTCCTAGGTTTTTCCCCAGGTTTTCCCCAATTCTTCCCATTTTTTCCAGTTTTTCCGCAGTTTTTTTTCCAGTTTTCCCCCCCAGTTTTTCCCAGTATTTCCGTTCTCCAATTTTTCCCAGTTTTTTCCCAGTTTTTTTTCCAAATTTTTACCACATTTTTTCAGTTTTTTTCCGCCCAGTATTTTCCCCAGCTTTTCCCCATTCTTCCCCAAGTTTTTCCAGTATTTCCCCAGTATTTCCCCCAAATTTTCACAGTTGTCCCCCTGTTTTCCCAGTTTTCCCAGTGAATTCCCAGTTTTCCCCACAGTTTTCCCCCAGTTTTTTCCAGTTTTTCCAGTGATTCCGATTTTTCCAGTTTTTTCCCCAGTTTTTCCCCATTTTCCCAGTTTTTCTGGGAAAAGCCATTCCCAGCTCCCTCGGCTCCCTGCAGCCTAGGGGTCAAAGGTGTAAACACTGCAGAAAAAGAGGATCTTTGCTGCAAAATATTCACATTCCAGATTTTCTGAAGATGGGACTACAGAAATCAAATAATTTCTTGAAACTCGCAAGAATTCAACACTTCTGGGATGAAAAAAAGAAAATTAAATCTGGCACATTGAGGCAGCAAATGGGTCAAATATAATGGGTTATGTACAGCAAACTCACAATCAATGGAATTATTATTATTATATTATATTTTGTTATTCATTATTATTATTATTATTATTATTATTATATTATTATTTATATTACTACAAGTTACTATTATCATTATCATTTTTATTTCAAAATTTTTAACTATATTTATAATACTTATTATTATTATATTTATTATTATATTCACATTATTACTATTATTATTTATAAGTATTATTTCTTTCTTCTTCTTCTTCTTCTTCTCCTTCTTTATATTATTATTATTATATTATTATCACATTGTTACATTATCATTATCCTTATTATTTTATCTTCAAATATATATTATTATTTTACATCATTATTAATTTTTTATTTCAAATTAATTACTATTATTTTATATTCATTATTTATTATTATTATCACATTATTAACTATTATTAATTTTATACTATTATTTCTTCTATTCTTCTTCCTTCTTTCCTCTTTCTTCTTCTTCTTCCTCCTTCTTCTTCTCTTCTTCTTCTTATTATTAATATTATTTATTTTATCAGTGATTTTTGAGGACAAATTATCGGAATCTTCTGGTTGGAAGCACCCACAGGGATCAGCCCCAAAGTTCAAAACAAAACCCACAGTCCAGATTGAGGAGGACCCATACCAGCACCACAATTTAATTAATTGTGAAGAAACTTCATGGCAGGAGATAACACTCCAGAAATCCTGAGGGGGAGGGTGATTTTGCACTGAACCTTTGAATGGAAATACTGAGAAATCGTGAAATCCTGGCATTTTCCTGCTCTGAAACGAGGAGCACCCAGCACTTCGCGGCCATTTAGAGCTGATTTCTTTGTCTTGAGGCGCAGAGACTGCAAAATCAAACCAATAGAACCTTTTAAAAGCTTTCCTTGCCCAAACTAAAAAACACCCGGCCGACAGAGCAAGCTGCGTAAAGAATTTAAGACTAAGTAATGGAGACGTGGAAAGAGTGCAAAGTCTTGATAACACATTCTCAATTGGGTTACTCAAGTGGAAACCAAGTCGTTATAGGGTAATTGTAAAGAGCATTTTACATTTGGAATCAATTAAATGACAATCTTTAAAACCCTTTCTTTTAAAAGAGACTTTTAAGTTAACAGGTGATTTTAATTGGAACCATGGGACTTGCAGCCAGGAGGTGGGTTGGGGTTTTTTTTTTGTTTGGGGAGGGTATTTATTTTTTTGGAAGCTTTATATAAGGAAAATCGATGCTCTTCCACAGCAATCTTGAACTCCCAGAGCCTGCGCAGTGAGGAGTGAGGCTGAGCAAGAATTACAGTTTGGTGAGCTTTTCCTTGCAGTTAAATGTGTCTCATCACCTAATCTGTGACAAGGTGGAGGAGAATTTATCAAGGAGAATTATTTCAGTCAGAATCCCTCTGCCGACCTACTGTAAAAATTAGATTATTTGTGTTTAATTAGTAAACATCCCATTGCTGACCAGCAGTAATTCCCAATGATAAAATTCCACTCCAATGTGAAAGGGTGCAGGAAAATTTATCAAGAATAATTCTTTTTCAGTCAGAATCTTGCCCATAATAACTATTACTGTAAAAACTTAGAAAAATTCTAGAGCTATTTTGGTTTTAAATTAAAGTTTAAACAATCCAGCTGACATACAAGCAAGAAATTTCCAAAACAAATTCCTGCTTCCAGCTGGCAACACAAGGACAAAATGATCCAAATCTCAGCCCAAGAGCACAAACACCGTGGGCTGGAGAGAGAAAAACAAGGATGGGACTGCATGGGCTAAAGCTGGAATGGGACAATGAACTGCAAGATGCAAATGGAGCAGAACTGATCCAAGGGAGAGACCCCGGGAGCGCTCGTGCATTTTGGGGCCATTTTGGTTCCTCTTGGGTTCATTTTGGGGCCATTTTGGTTCACCTTGGGTTCATTTTGGGACCATTTTGGTTCCTCTTGGGTTCCTTTTGGGACCATTTTGGTTCATCTTGGGTGCAGCCCTGGCTGGGCTCTTGTGCTGCCCAAGGTGCATCCATGGAGGCCTGTGGCAGCTCCAGCTGTGGGTTTCTCTGGGTCTGCATTGAAGGCACTTGGGACAGCAGTTCATGTTCACACTCAGGTGTTTATTTATTATTTCTTATCAGTGAAACAGTCTCACAACCATGAGTTCTGCAGCAAGGCACACAATGGCCAACAATCTCTTGTTCCAAGGTCTTTTAAGACTAAACTATCCAATTAAGAACTTACTCCTAGATTATTTCTCTTTTAACCCAATAACTGATCCCAAAGAACCCCCTAGCGTGGATTTTCTGCCCAATTACAAAATGCCACCCAAACCCATGGAGAAGAAGAAGGAAGAAGAAACCCAGGACAACACCCTGTGCCCTCCATCTTGCTGCCATCCACAACACATTAAAATCCCAAAACCTAAACTGAGAGAATGAGTCAGGTTGGGGAACTGTTGGTTTTCTCTGGATCTGGATTGAAGGCACTTGAGACAGGAGTTCATGTTCACACTCAGGTGTTTATTTATTATTTCTTATCAGTAAAACAGCCTCACTACTGTGAGTTCTGTAGCCTTTCATTAGAAGGCACACAATGGCCAACAATCTCTTGTTCCAAGGTCTTTTCAGACTAAGCTCTCCAATTAAGAACTGACTTTTCTGCCCAATTACAAAATGCCACCCAAACCCAAGAAGAATAAGGAAGAAGAAGCATGAAGAAGAAACCCAGGACAACACCCTGTGCCCTCCATCTTGCTTCCATCCACAACACACTAAAAATCCCAAAACCTCAATTTCACACCAAGTGACACACCTGCATTGCTGTCTATAATCCATTTCACACTTTTGTGGATTCCAGTCTATCTTGAAGTCTTTAGGAAACTTTCTCCATGAATGAGGCTCAAAGTCAGTGCTGCCCTGGGGGTCAGGGCACCCCAGAGCAGACACAGAAATATTCCCAGTGCTCTGGGTTTCCACAGAAGTCTTTTAATAAATATCTGTTTTATTCATTAACTCTGTCCAGCCTCCTTCCCAAGGCATCAGGAGGGGAATTGCTGTGTTCCCACTCCTCCTCCATGGAATTGCTGTGTTCCCACCCTCTCTCCATGGAATTGCTGTGTTCCCACTCTTCCTCCATGGAATTGCTGTGTTCCCAGCCTCCTTCCATGGAATTGCTGTGTTCCTACTCCTCCTCCATGGAATTGCTGTGTTCCCACTGTTCCTCCATGGAATTGCTGTGTTCTCACCATCCCTCCATGGAATTGCTCTGTTCCCAGCCTCCCTCCATGGAATTGCTGTGTTCCCACCCTCCCTCCATGGAATTGCTGTGTTCCTACTCTTCCTCCATGGAATTGCTGTGTTCCCACCCTCCCTCCATGGAATTGCTGTGTTCCYACTGTTCCTCCATGGAATTGCTCTGTTCCCACCCTCCCTCCATGGAATTGCTGTGTTCCTACTCTTCCTCCATGGAATTGCTGTGTTCCTACTGTTCCTCCATGGAATTGCTGTGTTCCTCCTGTTCCTCCATGGAATTGCTGTGCTCCTACTGTTCCTCCATGGAATTGCTGTGTTCCTCCTGTTCCTCCATGGAATTGCTGTGTTCCCACTGTCCCTCCATGGAATTGCTGTGTTCCTACTCCTCCTCCATGGAATTGCTGTGTTCCCAGCCTCCCTCCATGGAATTGCTGTGTTCCCACTGTTCCTCCATGGAATTGCTGTGTTCCCATCCTCCCTCCATGGAATTGCTGTGTTCCCAGCCTCCCTCCATGGAATTGCTGTGTTCCCAGCCTCCCTCCATGGAATTGCTGTGTTCCCACTGTTCCTCCATGGAATTGCTGTGTTCCCAGCCTCCCTCCATGGAATTGCTGTGTTCCCAGCCTTCCTCCATGGAATTGCTGTGTTCCTACTGTTCCTCCATGGAATTGCTGTGTTCCCACNCCTCCCTCCATGGAATTGCTGTGCTCCTGGCGTGCTCACAGTGATTAGAGGCTCTGTGAAGTTATGGAGCAGGGATCCAATCCCACAGCCCTCTTTGGAGGGGTGAGTGTTCCGCAGGTTTTTTCCCTGCCTGAGCCAATCTGCACAAATAGGCTTTTAAATTAAGCAGTGATTTGGAATATAAGTGAGTGCATTTAAGCCGCTAAGAGACGGAAAGATCCTAATGGCTGAAATATTTGTCATATCACAAATAAACTGGCTGGATCGGGAGCCACTAATATAACTAATTTTTACCAAATCCTTCGCTGCTCTGTGAGAGAAAATGAGGTCAGCACAGGTTGAGGCAACAGCAAATGAGCAGCTGCCAGGAGGCAGCGCAGAATACTGATAAAGGACTCTGCAGGAACTGCACTGCCTGCCCACAGAAACTGGAATCACTTTGTTCAAATTAAGATATAGCTTCTTCCAGAGCATCCAGGGCTTTCATGGAAAGGTGCCAACGAATACAGCTCCAATGGATCTGGGAATACAAATGCATTTCCAAAGGCTCCCCAACACCTGGGCTTCATCCAGCTTTTAATCCCTCTGTGTTGATTTGGGGCTGGACGACAGAGGGGCAGGAGGGTGCCCTGGGGCAAGCTGATGAGAGTTCCCTGGATTCCCACAACCTGACAGCTCCTCTGGGATCTCCCATCCAGGATTAAACCCTGACTTAATTGCCTTTCAGAGTGGAAAGTGAGATGGAGAGGAGCTCACAATTCACTTTAATAGCGAAAACCCAAGCCCAAATCCCAGAAAAATTTGTGCCAAGGGCAAACCTTGCACTTCTGGATCTGTGAATAACAAAATTGCATTTCAAAGGCTTCCCCACACCTATGGGCTCATCCTGCTTTTATCCCTCTGTGTTGATTTGGGCTGGGCAGAGGGCAGGAGGTGCCCTGGGCAGCTGATGGAGCAGTCCCTGGGATTCCCACAAGCTCCTCTGGGATTCCCAGTTCCAGGAATTTAACCCTGACTTAGATCGCCATTCATGAGGAGCAAAAGTGAGATGGAGAGGACACTCACAACTCACTTTTAATAGGAAAAACGCAACCCAAATCCCAGAAAAATGTGCCAGGGAGCAACTCTTGCACTTCTGAGTGATCTGAATGATCAACAATGCATTCCAAAGGCTTCCCACACCTGGGCTCATCCTGCTTTATCTCTCTGTGTGATTTGGGATGGGGCAGAGGGCAGGAGGTGCCCTGGGGCAGCTGATGAGAAGTCCCTGGGATTCCCACAGCTCCTCTGGATTTCCCAGTTCCAGAATTAAACCCTGACTTAATGTGCCATTCATGAGGAGAAAAGTGAGATGGAGAGGACTCACAACTTCACTAATAGGAAAAACCAAGCCCAAACCCAGAAAAATTGTGAGGGGCAACCTTGCCACTTTTCTGGATCTGGCGAATACAAATGCATTCAAAGGCTCCCCCACACCTGGGCTCATCCTGCTTTTATCCCTCTGTGTGATTTGGGATTGGAGAAAGGCAGGAGGGTGCCCTGGGGCAGCTGATGAGAGTCCCTGGGATTCCCACAGCTCCTCTGGGATTTCCCAGTTCCAGGAATTAAACCCTGACTTAATGTGCCATTCATGAGGAGGAAAAGTGAGATGGAGAGGAACTCACAATTCACTTTAACAGCAAAAACCAAGCCTAAATCCCACAAAGTTCGTGCCAGGGGCAACTCTTGCACTTCTGGAGGGTGAGGAACCGAGAGGAGCCCCCAGACTCCCCTGGGCTGTGCCAGTTCAAGGTGCTCACRTGGAGAATAAAACACCTTGGGAAGAGGGAGAAGCTCCTGCAGCAGCAGCAGCCTGTGCTCTGAAAGCTGCCCCAGACATCTGGGACCAGCTGGGATGAGCCAYGCTCTGGTTCCAAGGGAACAACAACAGAATTGTTTGTGTTCTCATAAAGGGYTCAAGAACACTTTGGAAGGGGAATTTTCTCCCTCCTTTACAGGCACGAACAGCCTGGCTGAAAAAGAGGAGGATTTYGGTCATGATTTGCCCTTTTCATCCCTAAACCCCAAAAGAGCAAAGAAAGTGCAATTCCATTGGAAACTGAGGCACGGAATGGGTTCCAAAAGAGTCATAAAATATCCTAAATTGGGAGGGACCCACGAGGGTTGAGTCCAGCCCCTGGCCATGCACAGACACCAGAACAACCCCACAAAATCCTGGCATTCCTGGAGCTCTGGCAGCTGTGCCCATTCCCTGGGGAGCCTGGGCAGTGCCAGCACCTCTGGGGGAAGAACCTTTCCCAAAAYCCAACCCAAACCTGCCCTGGCTCCAATCTGTTCCTCCAGGTTCTGGTGTAAGGAAAGAGCCCCAGCATCTCCTCCACTGTGACCCCACAAAAATCAGCTCTGAGAGGGGACCAGGGTGTCCCTGTTCTTATTTGGGATGATCTTTAATGCAGGATCACTGGGATCCAAGCCCAAATCCCAGCGAGAGCCACGGGAGAGGGGCTCTCCTGGGATCAATCCACAGGGAAGGGCACAGCAAGCCCTTGGGAGCATCAGCCAATTTCACTAAAATAAGCTTGACATGGATTAACAATTGCAATAATTCCTAAATGGAACAGGAGAGGGGTTCATATTTGATAACCATTAAATGGTTTAATGAAATAATTATAACCCAGAGCCCTGAGCCTGGCCACRATCAATACCTATGAGCTCTGAGGCACAGCCTGACCCCAGCTCCCAGCAGGCAGAGTGGGGACTGCAAATGTGATTGACACTAAAGCTGCATTAAAACACCCCCATCAAGGGCACTAATAGATTAAAGGCCGCTGTGGCACTGCAGTGGGCTGGTCAATACCCTTTATTTCCTGCATCAGCCCCAATTTTGCCACCCTCCCTCACACTATTAGTGGCAGTCGATGCCTGGTGCTGGCAGAGCTGCATTAATGCAGGCTCACAAAAGCAGGGAGCGTGGCATTATCACTTCACTCACTTTCAAATTACAGCCTAATGCTGTCTGCAGGCAGCTTGTGACACGTTAACACTCGGTGTGCTTTGTGGGGCCGGGCAAACATTTCATGTGGGAGGATTGCAGGGAGATTTGATGAGTGAAATCAGCCCTGCTGCCCGGTGGGAAATCATTCCTGGGAAGAGAGGCAGGCACTGGTGGGAAATCTGCAGGGAGGGGATGGTGGCGATGAGGGGGAGCGGAGGAAGAGCAGGGAGGAGGAGGAGGAGGAGGAGGAGGGTGCTGAGTGCCTGTGTGTGCTGGGAAAAGAACAGTGGGAATAAACCCAGGCTTTGTTAGGAGCAGGAACAGGAATAAACCCAGGCCTTGTTAGGTACAGGATTAGGAATAAACCCAGATTTTATTAGGTACCAGGATTAGGTATAAACCCAGACTTTGTTAGGTAGAGGAACAGGAATAAACTCATGCCTTGTTAGGTACCAGGACAAGGTGTAAACCCACACCTTGTTAGGTACAGGATTAGGAATAAACCCAAACCTTGCTAGGTACAAGATTAAGTATAAACTCAGGCTTTTTTAGGTACAGGAATAGGAATAAACTCAGACTTGTTAGGTACAGGATAAGGAGTAAATCCATTCCTTGTTAGGAGCAGGATTAGGTAAAACCCACGCCTTGTTAGGTACAGGATTAGGAATAAACCCACACCTTGTTAGGTAGAGAACAGGAATAAACTCATGCCTTAGGTACCAGGACTAGGGGTAAATCCACACCTTGTTAGGTACAGGAATAGGTAAAACCCAGACTTTGTTAGGTACAGGTACAGGAATAAACCCAGACTTTGTTAGGTACAGGATTAGGAATAAACCCACACTTTATTAGGTACCAGGATTAGGTATAAACCCCGAGTTTGTTAGGTACAGGATAAGGAATAAATCCATTCCTTGTTAGGAGAAGGATTAGGTAAAACCCACCCTTGTTAGGTACAGGAACAGAAAACTTAGCTTACTACGACGATAAACCCAGGCCTTGTTAGGTACAAGATTAAGTATAAACTCAGGCTTTTTTAGGTACAGGAATAGGAAAAACTCAGACATTTGAGTGACTGGATAAGGAATAAATCCATTCCTTGTCTAGGAGAAGGTTAGGATAAACCCAGCCTTGTTTAGGTACAAGATTAGGAATAAACCAATCCTTGTTAGATATAGGAACAGGAATAACCCATGCCTTGTTATGGTACCAGGACTAGGTGTAAACACCTTGTTAGGTACAGGAATAGGATAAACGCCAGACTTTGTTAGGTACAGGATTAGAAATTAAACACACACCTTGTTAGGTACAGGATTAGGAATAAATCCACCGGCTTGTTAGGTACAGGATTAAAGTATAAACACACCCTTTGTTTGGGTACAGGAATAGAAATAACCCACACTTAATGTACAGGATCAGGTATAAACCCATGACTTGCCCCCAGTGAATAGAACCCACACTTGTAAAGTACAGGAATAGGAATAAACCCACACCTTGTTAGGTACAGGATTAGGAATAAAGGCACACCTGGCACCCAGGTGCCAGGATTAGGTGCCATGATGCTGCTTTTAAATGCTGAATAATGCCCAAAAATACATGGAACATGTGGCTGTGTCCAGAAAAACCCTTTATTTCAGTTATTTTCTGCTGTGGCTCACAACAAGCCCGATCCTGTGCAATCCCTGAGACCCCAAACCCATCTGAGGCACCCCAGGCCCTGATTCACGACTGCCTTGGCTCAAATCCACTGATCTGGGCTTGGCCAGGCACTGGGCCTGACTGCTGCGGAGCATCCTGCACAACGCGAATTCAGAGCCAGCCGGCCACTCCGAGCCCAACAGGCCCTGAACAGCAACGCTGGCCCTTTTCCCAGGGAAACAAAACTCACCAGCCCAGTTACCTCATGGCAGATTGCAGGAGCCAGTTGGCACTGTCAAGCAGCCGAGCTGACGCTGTGCCACCTTGGGTCTGGGAAGCATCCTGCATATCGCGAATTTCAGGAGTCAGCCGGCCAACAGGCCCTAAAAATAAACTCTGGCCCTTTCCCCATGAACAAAACTCACCAGCCCCAGTCCCTGATGGCAGATTGCAGGAGCCACTTGGCACGGTCAACCAAGCCTGAGCTGGCGCTGGTGCCAGCTTGGGTCTGGGAAGCATCCTGCCTATTGTGGAATTTCAGGAGCCAGCCAGCCACACCGGCCCACAGGCCCCTGAACAGCCATGCCGGCCCTTTCCCCAGGGAAACAAAACTCACCAGTCCAGGTACCTCATGGCAGATTGCAGGGGACACTTGGCACTGTATATCCAGCCCCACTTGGCACTGGTGCCAGCTTGGGTCTGGGAAGCATCCTGTGTATTGTGGAATTTCAGGAGCCAGCCGGCCACACCGGGCCACAGATCCTGAACACCAACAAAGGCCCTTTACCCAGGGAAACAAAACTCACCAGCCCAGGTTCCTGATGGCAGATTGCAGGAGCCAGTTGGCACTGTATATCCAGCCCCAGTTGGCGCTGGTGCCAGCTTGGGTCTGGGAACCATCCTGCGTATTGCGGAATTTCAGGAGCCAGCCGGCCACTCCAGCCCACAGGCCCCCAGACACAAATCTTGCCCCTTTTCCCTGGGAAACAAAACTTACCAGTCCAGGTACCTCATGCCAGACTGCAGGAGCCACTTGGCACTGTCAAAGTAGCCCAAGTTGGCACTGGTGTCACCTTGGGTCTGGGAACCATCCTGCATATCATGGAATTTCAGGAGCCAGCCGGCCACTCCCGGCCACGGGCCCCGAACAGGAACGCCGGCCCTTTTCCTTGGCAAAGAAAACACCAGTTCAGTTTCCTGATGGCAGATTTTAGGACTCTGTTGGCACTATCAAACCAGCCCGAGTTGGCACTGGTGCCAGTTTGGGTCTGGGAACCATCCTGCATATTGTGGAATTTCAGGAGCCAGCCGGCCACCCTGGCCCACAGGCCCCGAAGAGGAACGCCAGCCCTTTTCCTTGGCAAAGAAAACACCAGTTCAGGTTCCTGATGGCAGATTGCAGGAGCCAGTTTGCACTGTCAAGGCAGCCCGAGTTGGCACTGGTGCCAGCTCRGGTCTGGGAAGCATCCTGAGCAATGCAGAGTATGAGCAGAGCACAGGCTGCTGATTTCAGCTGAAAAAAACCAGCCCCAGATTCCTTTAGGGAATAGAAAAACAGAGACAGGAAAGCAAGGTTCAGGCACTCCTGCCTCAGCTGCATTTCACCTTTAAATTCCTCCTATAATGAAAATCTCCAACCACAATTTCAGTCCATGCCCTTCCTTACACCAAGCTCTGACCTCTCCTGAAGGGCTTTTATTTTATTCTTTTTTTTTTTCTCTTGTTTTTTTTTTTTAGGTTTCCTTTTTTGGTGGGGTGTTTCCTTATTGTGATCAATKCAAAAATCCCCTAAATTCGATATTGTTTTCACTCATTTGTTCCCCTKCTGCCCTGGTTCAGGTGCTGCTGTGGCTGCAGGGCCCTGCAGCAGCTCCTGCTGTCCCCTCTGAGCCCCACARATCCCAGACCTGGGCTGTGCTTGTGGGATTCACTCTCTGAGCCCTCCTCCCCGAGCCCCACCAGGCTGTGGGTTTGAACCAGAGCTCTGACAGCTCCCAGGAACTCCCTTCACCCACTAAAGACCCTAAAACAATAAAGAAAGACCCTAAAACAATAAAGACCCTGACCCACTAAATACTCTAAGCCACCATCACTTTCCAAACCCAATTTCGTGGCCCTCAAGGCAACAAAAAACCTTGCATACAATTAATGGGAGGTGTTGCTYTGGATTATATTAAACACCATAAATAATTTGGGGTGATTTAATTCAAACACAGAGAGACAACCAAGAAAAGGGACTCACAAAAGTGATGTCCCAAAAAAAAGGGACCTCTATGATTCCACGGGCAGGTGCTGCTATCTGGTGGCCCAGCACCAGCAGTGCCCCCAAATTAAAATGTATTTAAATCCTTTAATTTCCTTCTCAGTTTTGTGTGAATAATYAATTTTTCATTATTCCCTGGTTGTTATTATTAGGGGGTTCTCACAGGTGGCAGTGCAGTGTGGGGACACCAAGGACAGCCSTGCCAGTCTGTCCCAGGCCAAAGTCACCCGGATCGGGCTGGGACAGGGGGATTTCTCCAGAGGTGTTTGGGATAAAATAGGGATCAGCACTCRGGGGTGGTTTTGACTCCAAATCAGCCCAGGGATGTCCCAGAGCACGGTGGGGGCTCATGGAGCTGAGCAAGGAGAAGGGACACTGGAATATTCCGGATCCCAGCTTGCCTAGGAAAGGCTGAACCCTGAAGCAGGGAAAGAATTCCATGACTGCTTTAGGAGTTTTAATTTTCCCCATTAAATTTTCATGTCAACCTACCGTGCTCAGGTGCCACCCAGCTCTGGCACAACCCAAAACTGAAAGAAAACACTTGGAACTTGAGGGATCAGGGTTCGAGGGGAGGATTTCTGCTGGGATCCAGGGACTCGGGAATGGCCCAAGGGGAATCACTGCAATGCCCCAGACGGGCCATTTGAGAGGGGCTCTAACACAAAATATTTTACAGCCCCAGACTGGATCATCTCACCCAAGTTCCTTTTAACTGGTACTGCTCTAGGAATTTTCTGATTTTAGCTGCAAATTAACTGTACTCCACTGGTACTGTATAAACACATTTATCCATACAGCAGTGGAGTTTAGCCATAATATCTTACGTAAAAATTTTGCATAAAATATTTGCATAAAAAACAGTATTTTATGAATACAGTAAGTATTAGTTTTTTTAGTAATTATTTTAGCCAAGTATTGCTGAATACATCACCCCAAAGCTCCTCCCTGGCCAGCAAATTCTCCAGCTCCAGCCACCTCCAAATTATCCCAGAAGTTGAGATACTTCAGCAAGCAACTCCTTTAAAGAAAAATTATCCAGTGTTTTTGAACTTGCAGGATGCAATTTATAAAGTTGAACYTAATCTAAAAGGTCTTTTSCAACCTAGTTAATTCTGAGATGTTCTGCCAAAGGTCAGTAATCCCTTTTAAAAATCCACCCAGACCCTAAATGCTCCAGCAGCAGCTGGTTCCAAACCCTTTTTCCCACTGCAATACCCACCTGGATCAYRCTCAGGCCAGCACTAATTACCTGCATTTAGGTTTTTTTCCTTWATTTCCACTGGTCAGCTGGTACAAACAAGTGAAGGCAGAGACAGTGTGATGCCCATTAAATAGTTTTTATTCTTTAGGACATGAATTGCATTCCCACTCATTTACAGTACTGTAAAGTGCAATGGTTTTCATCTCCCACCTGCGCACACTTTCAAGTATTTAAAATGCCCAGAAAAAAAAATGGTTTTGTTCCGTTTTTAATTTTTTTTTTCCTCTTTTCTTTTTTTTTACAGCAGCTCAGTTATGGAGTTATTAATCTGGCAAAATAAACCCAGATGTGCCTACAGGATTGGGTCCTTCACTCCAACCCCCAGAGCTGGGGGTCTCCTCCAACACTAACTGCTAGTGGAATGCATTTCCCAGGCTCCTTAGTCCACCTCCTCGATGGTTGGGCCAGAGGAGGCTCCCCCGGAGGGAGGAGCTCCACCCCCGGGGAATCCTCCAGGCATCCCACCGGGCATCCCTCCTGCGCTCTGGTACAGCTTGGTGATGATGGGGTTGCAAACYTTCTCCAGCTCCTTCTGCTGGTGCTCAAACTCCTCCTTCTCGGCCGTCTGCAAGAGAAACGAGAGCTCAGCTGCTTCAGCTCATGGGCACAGCCCAGGAGGGAAGCACAACTACCTGGGCATTTATTTTAACAATCTGGGGCAGAGTTTAGCCCCCCCAATCTGGGCCAGGGTTTAGCCCCAACACCAAGTCAGACTTGCGTTAGAGACARAATTATTTCTGCTTGGTTTGGSAGCTCGCATTGCTCCAGAACAACAWCATAATCCTGGGAGGCAGCCAGGGAATGGGAGGGAGGGATTGGGAACTYTGTGCTGCCCAGCTGTGGTCGCTCAGACATCCAAGGAAGGTACTTGGACCAACACCAGTCTTTCGACTTCTGGTGGAAACTACGAATGGCTTTGGAATCTCTTTCATCACAGCAACCAGTGCTCCTCCTCCAGCCTCAACTGCCCCTGCAGAACTGAACATGGAATCTGACAAACCTGGTTCTTGTCCAGCCAGTTGATGATCTCATTGCATTTGTCCAGGATTTTCTGCTTGTCATCGTCAGAGATCTTGCCCTGGAGCTTCTCATCTTCCACGGTGGCTTTCATGTTGAAGGCATAGGACTCCAGGGAGTTCTTGGAGGACACCTTATCCCTCTGCTTCTCATCCTCTGCCTTGTACTTCTCTGCCTCCTGCACCATCCTCTCAATGTCCTCCTTGCTCAGCCGGCCTGCAGACAACACAAACCCTGAGTATGGGCTGTCCTTTTTTAGGGAATGATTTCAAATTCCCAAACATCACAATTTTAATTTTGGGAGACAGAAGAAGCCCAGACCACACCTTCTTAATAAATCATTAAATAATACAAAATAAAAAAAGGCTCACACAGATMCAAATCTGATTACAGCCAATTCTGATTAAAACAGCAGGCAGAGCTTGACAAATCCATTTTTAAGTGCTCTGCCACCCTCAGGACAGCAGATCCTTACCCTTGTCATTTGTGATGGTGATCTTGTTCTCCTTGCCAGTGCTCTTGTCCACAGCAGACACGTTCAGGATGCCATTGGCATCGATGTCAAAGGTGACCTCGATCTGAGGGACCCCTCTGGGAGCAGGGGGAATGCCAGTCAGCTCAAACTTGCCCAGCAAGTTGTTGTCCTTAGTCATAGCACGTTCTCCTTCATACACCTAAGGAGAAAAACCATCACATTATGTCAATTAAGTCATAATGGGTTAATTAATTACCATCCTGAAGGGATGTGGTCGCTCAGACATCCAAGGAAGGTACTTGGACCAACACAAGTCTTTCGACTTCTGGTGGAAACTACGAATGGCTTTGGAGTCACTTTCATCACAGCAACCAGGAATTTACAAATTACAGGAAATTTTAACACCTCTGGCCTAATAATTACTTTAAGTGTTAACCAGTGAAAGTACTGACAGTGTGCTGTTATTACCCCAGAGTTCTCTGCTCACCTGGATCAGCACCCCGGGCTGGTTGTCAGAGTAGGTTGTGAAGGTCTGGGTCTGCTTGGTGGGGATGGTGGTGTTGCGCTTGATCAGGACTGTCATGACCCCTCCAGCTGTCTCAATACCCAGGGACAGGGGAGTCACATCCAGCAGCAGCAGGTCCTGCACGTTCTCTGACTTGTCTCCAGACAGGATGGCAGCCTGCACAGCTGAGGGGAGACAGAAACACAGCATTAAAACCCCTGCAAAACATCCCTGTGAGCTGTGCTGGTAACACAGGGCTGCATTAAAACCCCTGCAAAACATCCCCTGTAAGCTGTGCTGATACCACAGGGCTGCACTAAAACCCCTGCAAAACATCCCTGTGAGCTGTGCTGATGCACAGGGCTGCATTAAAACCCCTGCAAAACATCCCCTGTGAGCTGTGCTGGTAACACAGGGCTGCATTAACACCCCTGCAAAACATCCCCTGTGAGCTGTGCTGATGCACAGGGCTCGCTCAGACATCCAAGGAAGGTACTTGCACCATCACAAGCCTTTCGACCTCTGGTGGAAACTACGAATGGCTTTGGAATCTGATTCATCATTGCAAGTCCAAGGGGAATTAATTCCTACAGGATTGAGGTGAAAACCCAGGGCCTACACCATGAGGAGTTACAGAGTGAGTGGTCACTTACCTGCCCCATATGCCACAGCCTCATCAGGGTTGATGCTCTTGTTGAGCTCTTTGCCGTTGAAGAAGTCCTGCAGCAGCTTCTGGATCTTGGGGATGCGCGTGGAGCCCCCGACCAGCACGATGTCGTGGATCTGAGACTTGTCCAGCTTGGCGTCCCTCAGCGCCTTCTCCACAGGGTCCAGCGTGCCCCGGAACAGGTCAGCGTTGAGCTCCTCGAAGCGAGCCCTGGTGATGGAGGTGTAGAAGTCGATGCCCTCGTAGAGGGAGTCGATCTCGATGCTGGCCTGGGTGGAGGAGGACAGGGTGCGCTTGGCGCGCTCGCAGGCGGTGCGCAGGCGGCGCACGGCGCGCTTGTTCTCGCTGATGTCCTTCTTGTGCTTGCGCTTGAACTCGGCGATGAAGTGGTTCACCATGCGGTTGTCGAAGTCCTCCCCGCCCAGGTGGGTGTCCCCTGCTGTGGATTTCACCTCGAAGATGCCATCTTCRATGGTCAGGATGGACACATCGAAGGTGCCGCCGCCCAGGTCGAAGATGAGAACGTTTCTCTCAGCGCCAACCTGCAGAAAACATTGAAAAACACTTTCAGTACCCAATTCCTGCTATACTGAAACACCTTCCTCACTGGCCAGACAGTGACCCTATGGCAATGTTCAGAGGTCCCAGGGTGAGGGAAAAGAATCTTGACTCCATGTGTCAGAAGACCAATTTATTATTTTATGATAAAATATATTTTACAGTTATTTTACGATATATATTGAATGTATAATATATACAATTAACGTACATTATTTTATGATACAGATAAAATTTTATGATATATTAAAATAAAATTATAAAGAAAATATTTCGTCAGAAGGCTAGCAAGGAATAAAAGAGGTATTATAATAAAATCTTGTGAGTGACCAGAAAGTCTCCCCAGTGTAATTCCCACTCAGGTGTGCAAAGCACACTCCACCCTGTCCAGAGTACAGGCTGCTGTGCTGCTCTGCTCCAAGACAGCTGAACTGTGACTGGCCATTAATTAAAAACAACCATGAGACTTATCAAAGATGCACCTGTTTCATTCCACAGCAGCAGATGATAATTTACAATTTCCTTCTGAGATCTCTCAGCTTCTCAGTAGAAAAGATCTTAGCAAAATTTTTTATGAAGTGTGTCAGTGACACGACCCCTCCATACCTTCTTGTCCAGCCCATAGGCAATGGCAGCTGCTGTGGGCTCGTTGATGATCCTCAGGACGTTGAGCCCTGCAATGGTTCCAGCATCTTTGGTGGCCTGGCGCTGGGAGTCRTTGAAATAGGCTGGGACAGTCACTACAGCATTGGTGACAGTCTGCAAACACAGCAAACAGCTCAGTCAGGGGGGAAATCCTCACACACAACTGCTCACCACGTCCTGCTTCAGCCCCAGACTCACCTTYCCAAGATAGGCCTCTGCAATTTCCTTCATTTTGGTTAAAACCATGGAAGAGATTTCTTCTGGGTAGAAACTCTTGGTCTCGCCTTTGTACTCCACCTGCACCTTGGGTCTGCCAGCATCGTTGACCACAGTGAAGGGCCAGTGCTTCATGTCAGACTGCACCACAGAGTCATCGAACCTGCGCCCAATCAACCGCTTTGCATCTGGGAAACAGCATTTGAATGTATTAATAATTCTAGTAATTATTAGTAACCAGTAATTTCTAATTAAAAACCTAAAATTCTTGCTAAAAATGCACAAAATCTCTAATCACCATCCTTAACGTTATTACTGTTATAGACTCAGATGCAAACACCAAATTTCATTTTTTATATGAAATAAAWTCAGTGCTATTCCCTCTAAAATACTGCAAATGCTGAGCCATAAACCAGGCTGAAACAACTAATTAGGATTATTTAAGACTGACTACCCTGAAAGATCTACTACAGGGCAAATATTTTCCCTGCCTCTAATGAATTTTGGGTTTTAATATCACAGCTTTATTTATTATTTTATGGCTAAAAATAATTCAAGCACATAACTTCTATAAGAAAGCCATAACCTTAGTTTTAAATAATTAACTAAAAAACAGAAAAAACCTTTTGCAGGAATTTTTTTTTGGGGAAAAAAATCTCTTTAATTCCTAAATAAAGTGCCAATCCTGCAGCCTCACCAAAGACTGTGTTGGTTGGGTTCATGGCCACCTGGTTCTTGGCAGCATCCCCGATGAGCCTCTCTGTGTCTGTGAAGGCCACGTAGCTCGGCGTGGTGCGGTTGCCCTGGTCGTTGGCAATGATCTCCACCTTCCCATGCTGGAACACGCCAACACAGGAATAGGTGGTGCCAAGATCAATCCCGACAGCTGGTCCCTTCGACATCTTGTCTAAAAAAAAAAAAAAGAAAAAAAAAAAAGAAAAATAAGAGTAATTTAGTTAAAAGTGAAAATGAAGCTTGACTAAAGAAATTGTGGTAATTTCGTTTTTTATAATGTTCAAGAGCAAGCTAGATAGGGCTGAAATATAAGGAAAAAGAAAAATATTTTTAGATAAAAGTGAAGCTGATATAGCTTGCATAGAGAAATTGTGGCGTTTTTTTCTTAAACGTTTAAGGGCAGGCTGGTGGGGCTGGGAGCAGCCTGTTGTAGTGGACTGTGTCCYTTTTTAAGGGGCTGTAACCGGATCCCTTCCCGCCTGACCCGCTCCGGATGTTCCCGGCATTCCAGCCCCGTTATCCCACGTGGGCCCAGCCGCGCACACCGGCTGCATTCCCCGCCTCCGCCGCTGGGCGTCCCCCGCACCACGCGGCCAGAGACTCCAACTCCCAGMGTGCCCCGCGCCGCCCGCGCAACGTGACGACGGCGCCGGGGCGTGTCCAAGGGCTGCCGGGAAAAGGAGTCCCCGCCGGGCGGGCCGCGTGTGCCAGCACAGCCGCAGCCCCGTGAGACACCGACCCCCCCTTGGAGCCGTCCCCTCCGGAGCCCACACGCGGCCGTTCTCCACCCCCGGGCACGGCAGCACCCGCTATGCCCCGGCACCGCCCCARGCCGCCCCCCAGCGAGGTAAGATGGGCGCTGCGCCTCCCCGAGCCCTCTCCTCTTCTCCCCTCCCCCGCCCCAGCAGAAACTAAAAGGAGCGGGGGGAAGGGGGGGAAGAGAGTTTCCGCTCCTCCCCCTCCCGCGGCAAACCGCATTTAAGAGATAAATATGGAAACACCGGGATTATAAAAAAAAAAAGCACCTCAGCGGCCCAAAATAGGTCAGTACTCGCTATTCTCTCCCTATCTCCGCAGCACAACGGTTCGTGAGGACATAAAATCACCCGGGAGCGCCCTCCGCCTTTTCCAGGCCACCCCAAAGCTGCCTCCAGCACCCGCCCTACGCCATCCCAATGCAGCTGCGTCCCAGCCCGCCCTCCCCGTGCCGTGTGGTGCCCCCCCAGCCCCGTTACCCGCAGTCCGGCCCGGTCTCTCGTTCCCACACTGGGCAGGCTCTCAGCTCAGCTCCGGCTCGCTCAATGCCCCGCGACCGCCGCGCCGCCCTTTTATACCCGCCCAGAACCTTCCAGAAGGCCACGCCTCCCTCGCACAGGTCTGACCAATCAGCGCGTAGATCCCTCCCCTCTGCCCGCCAGTGATTGGTCCCTGCCGTGCGTGACGCGCGGCGGAAGGGGGCGTTGCGCGCCGGCCGGCCCCGCGTTCTCGAACCTTCATGCGCTTTCCCCGCGCCCCCCCAAACCCCGCGGTGGGCGCGCCTTTCTTCGCGCTTCAACCAATCAGAGCCCGCATTGTTGGTGACGACACGAGCGGAAGGCGTGGCGCGGGGAGCGGGCGGGCTTTTTAGCCAATAGGCGCGCTGCGCGCCAGGTCTYTATTTGCATATTTCGCAATGGGGCGGGAGGGGCCAATCGGCGCGCGGGAATGGCGGGTRATTTGCATAGAGGGCGGTGGGGAAGGAGAGCGGCGGGGAAGGGGAAGCGCAAGATGGCGGCGCCATGAGGGGCGAGCCTGGGCGCAGCCCCGGGGATCCCCCCGTGCCCGCCGGGGTCGCTCCTTCCCCTCAGGAGCGGCGGCGTTCCCCGATCYCATACCCGCAGCCATCGCCGGGCGCTTCCCGCAGCCTGTGCTCAGCAAATCCCCCGAGTACAACAATCTCCGTCCTCCATGTTCCCTCCTGCACGGCTCTGGAGTTCCCCGCTTTACCCCGCGGGCTGTTCCTCCCGCAGGGAGCCGTGTTGGGGGTGTTTCAGGCACTAGAACTGCTGTTTTCCACAGAGAAAAAGCCATTTTAGTATCTCCACACTTTATAATTCATTCTAAATATTCCCATCCATCAGGAACCCGAGTGCAGGCCCAGGACAGGCTGTCACCCTTAGTGTGTGGGTAACGCAGCTCCCAGCATGGATTTATTTRTTTATTTGTGAGAGGAATGAGGGATTTGKCTTTCCAAACAAGCTGTGGGGCTGCTGAGAGATAAAACCAGCACWGGGAGAGAAAAGAAACAATGGGAAGGATTCCACTGAGTGATGAATAGAAAAAAATATTTGCTTTTATTTATAAACTTTAGGTTTGTTGATAAACAAAATTAGACGTTGAAAGATGAAAGAAACAACGGGGAAGAAAGAAACCTACATTCYKTAAGAATTAAAAATTAAAAGGGAGGRTTATACATCAGAGGGGAATCTTTGGGATCAGGGAATCTGAACCTCTCAAGTACCTCAGAAATGGGGAAGGAGAGAAGGGAAATTGGGATAAAAAGGAGGCTGAGTCCTCAAAAAACTGGAGAGACCCCAGGGGATGCCCCATGGCCTCTCCTTGATTGCAATAAAGTCAAAGGACTGCTCTGTCTCCTTTTGGACATGAACCTCTGGTGTTTGTGGATGAATTTTCCTGACATGTGGGAAGGGAAATGGGGGTTTTGGTGTCCCTGGGGGTGAGGGGAGCGGGGCAGAGGTCGGGAATCACCGGAGGTCAGGGCTGTGGCTGTGTCCAACATTTCCAGGGAATAAAGGCCAGGGAGGCTCTGGGAGCAGGAACACAAACACCGAGTCCTGGCCAGGCTCTGGCACACGGCACAGGGGAAACCAAAACTGTGAGGAACAGCTGCTCCCTTTTCATAGGTTAGGAAGGTTTATTAAACCTTATCAAAAATATAACACAAGACTGAAAAGAGAAAAAATATTATCTTTTCTGAATAAAGAAAAAAGGTGCCAGGAGCAAAAGATTTTCCCCACCATGTGCTCAGCCCCCTCACAATGGARGTTTTACCCTTTTTAACCCTTTAACCCCTCCCAAAGTTCTGTCCATCAACCCCTTCTTCTCTGTTCAGTGGTGGGGATCTCTTCCTCTAAAGGGGTAAAAAAAAGGGAAATCTCTTCCATTTAAAGGGGCAAAAACAGCACAAAAAAGCATTTCAGGTTCTCCCAGGTTGATTTAGACAAAAATKCTCTTGGTAGCACTTAAAAACCCAGCACAGGAGCACAGGAGCAGATCCCTCAGCCTGTTCCTTGTGTGTGTCTGTGTGAAATWCAAAGCTGTGTTTCGTGTCAGGTACAAACAGGTGATGTGTGTATTTGTGAGTGCACTGACAGTGGGAGAGCTGTGAATTTTAATAATAACTGAGGAAAATGAAGCATGGAAAAAGGCCTTTGAAATTAACCCTAGTTGATTTAGGAGCATTGGAATTAAAGCATTAAAGATGTTGCTTTTTGCTTATAGTTAATCCATAAAGAGCTCTGCAACAACAACCTTTTGAAGTATAATTTTAGAATATTATTTGTATCCTTGAAACTATAGCTTTGGAATATAGATAAAGGAAATATGCTTATCTCACACCCTATTGAAGCAAAGAAAAACAGCTTGAGAGAGGAAGATGACCATCACCTCAAGGGTTTATGGTTTTGACCAAGGGAAGCTGGACATCACTGTTATTAGATTTATTGTCTCTGCAATTAAAAAGGTGGACCCACATTTGGGAGTTGGACTCCACCAGATGGGATTCGTCTTCCTTCTGTCGGAAACTAGACCACGACCATCTGGGGATACTCCTTTAAAAACACATCCTGAGAAAAACTAAATCACAATAGTGTATAGAATTGTGATGTAATAATTTGGAATAAATATTGCTGATCTATAAAAAATTGGAAATAGAAACTGCTGAAAAAACCTGATGAGTACCCCTATAAATACCTGTAATCCCCAATTATCGACGTGCAGTTGGAGGGAAAACTTCCCCCGCTGTACCCAGCGCTGTATTGCTCATACTTTACCATATTAAATAAAAAATTGATTGCTGCTTGAATATTGGCCTAGTCAAGCTTCTTATTTATAACATCTGTGATAATTCCTGTGGGCAAGCCACATCCTGAGCTAAGGGTGGCAACATCCCTTGTCCTGGCASTTTGGGGTGACAAACGAGGGGATGTGACGCAGTGCCCTGGCTCGCTGTGACCCAGTGCCAGCCCACAGAACCAGTCCCACGCCAGCAGGAGCACTGGCCCCACAGGAGCCACGGGTGTCCTGCCAGTTTGTGGCTCCTGCTCTCGCTCAGGGCTGAAATCTGAGCTGGGATTTTGGGGCGGCATCCAAGRGGTGGCTTTGGAGCTGGAATTGGGGTGCAGAAGGTTAAAGGCTGGACAGGGGAAGGGGCTCTGGGTCATGGAGCACCAGCTGTGCCCCCCCAGGTAAGGGCAGGTGCACCTGGCAGGGGGGGGAGGGTGGGGTAAAGGGTGTGCCGAGAACATCCAGAGTACGGCCTGCTGTGCTGCTCTGCTCCAGGGTTACTCCAGAGACGCTCCTCAGTTGTAATTCCCACTCAGCTGTGCAGAGCAAGCATCACGTCCAGGCTATGTGTGCTGTTCTGCTGTTCTGCTCCAGGGTTACTCCAGAGATGCTCCTCAGTGTAATTGCCACTCAGGTGTGCAGAGCACACTGCACATGTCCAGAGTACAGCCTGCTCTGCTGTGCTGCTCCAAGGTTACTCCAGAGATGCCTCCTCAGTGTAATTCCCACAGAACAAAGTGGTAAAGTGTGCCAGAGCATGCTCCCCCATGTCCAGAGTACAGGCTGCTCTGCTGCTCTGCTCCAGGGTTACTCCAGAGATGCTCCTCAGTGTAATTCCCACTGAGGTGGGCAGAGCACACTGCACGCATGCCCAGGGTACAGGCTTATGTACTGTTCTGCTCCAAGGTTACTCCAGAGATGCTCCTCAGTGTAATCACACTGAGTGGTGCAAAGAACCTCCACCCTGTCCAGAGTACAGGCTGCTGTCTGCTCCAGGGTTACTCCAGAGATGCTCCTCAGTGTAATCCCACTCAGGTGTCAAAGCACACTCCCCATGTCCAGGCTAGTGTGCTGTTTTGCTCCAGGGTTACTCAGAGTTGCTCCTCAGTGTAATTCCACTCAGGTGTGCAAAGAACCTCCACCCTGTCCAGAGTACAGGCTGCTGTGCTGTTCTGCTCCAAGGTTACTCCAGAGATGCTCTCAGTGTAATTCCCACTCAGGTGTGCAAAGCACACTCCCCATGTCCAGAGTACAGCCTGCTCTGCTGTGCTGCTCCAGGGTTACTCCAGAGATGCTCCTCAGTGTAATTTCCCACCGAGCCCACCGCAGCACCCCTGCTGTTCGCCATTGGGGTGGTTTTTTGGGGTTGATTATTTTTAAGGCCCGGGGAGAATTACGGTGGCAGCCAGGAATAGCAGCTGGGGATGCCACGGTGACATTCAGAGTGCGAGCAGGCTGGGAGCGAGGGCAGGCAGCGACACCGCAGTGAGTCAGTGCRGGGAGGAGAGCAGTTTGCAAGTGACTCATCCATCAGAAATTAGAGGCTGTTAAACTGGACAAAAGGAGCTCATTTGCTTGATATCACACCAATTAAAGCTTGGCAGGCTGAAGTGTTTCGTTTAAGTGTTTAGTGTGGAGGYTTTTTTCTTAAGTTATGGATTTGGGGAGTGAATTTAGTGTATCAAGCGCTGCTTCTCCTTTCAGGGTTTAAAACAGAATTGGGAGGAGAAGGGAGATTATCAAAGGCATTCCTGCTGCTCACCACGGCAGCACTTATTTATAAAACACTATTTATACAACACTGAACTTTGAAAATCACCCATTTCCAAGGCCCTGCCTTCCCTTTCCCACGGGGTTCCCCYCTCTCAGCCGGGTTAAAAATAACCCCGAATTCCCGATCTTGTACAAATTCTGCCACTGCACAACTCCTCTCTGAGCCTCTGAGGGTTTTTAATGTCACCAACTCCGCTGGGAGCAGGAGCAGCGTTTGCWCTGAGTTAGGGACAGACAGGCCACACCTGTGACACCACTGTGTTGTCACCCCGTTTTGTTTTACATACCAATTATGTCGCAATTTTTGCTCCCACATTTCAGCGAGGATTGTCGATGTCTGGACACCTCTGCAAAAACACCCCGTGGGGAAAGAAGGCTGAGAGAACCCAAGCACGGCACCTTTGGCTCCCCTAAATCCCACCCCCGGCTGCCTGGATTGAACTTCTGCTACCAGTTTAATTCTGGTGGCAGCTTGACTTTGTTAAATAAAAACATTTCAAAGAAATGGCAATTTTCTTACCTCTAGTACACCAATGGTTTAGTTTATTCAGGACATATTCTTCCTTATTTAATCTATGCATAATTATAAAAAGAGGTCCTAAGGACATATTCTTGAGTTTAAACTAATGGCAAGCATTTGCCCAGTAGCAACAAAATGACAGTTCAGAACCTCTCTTGGGCATTACAGAATTATGAATTTCAGGAGAAGAGAGTCTTTCATGTGCTAATTAAAAAAAAAAAATAGAGATGTTTTTAGCCACCCACTTTGGAGCTCCAGAKCTGTGAAACTGATGAGTCAAGACTCATCTTCAGTTAAAATTTGCAAGATCTTCCCTTTTGATGGATGACCACAATGAGGAAATGGCTTTAGCACCTCAACACAGCCATTGCTGCGAGCTGCCCCCGCAGGTTTATCTGCAGAGACCTGGACTGGCTGAACACAGCTCAAGGTTTCCTGCTCTCCTCGGAGCCCATGAGCAGAGCCAGCACGTGGGCTGGCACAGCAGCAAGGTCACAGCAGGGTGAAGGTGAAGCCACCAGGGGTTGTTGTCGTTGTTGTGCTGGCATTATTTATTTACCAGGTTGGCTTCCAGCACCTGCATCCTCAGCCAAAATATCCCAGATCCCCGAATATCCCAGATACAGCCGAATATCTGGGGTTTATCCCCAAATAAAACCACATTGGCCTCCGTGCATCGCCCAGAGTTTCACATCTTTTGTGAAATGTCACCTCATTTAGACTGAAAAATASCCAGGAAAAAAAGCCCAGCTTCCCCACGCTTCCCATGCAAATGTGCACMCAGGCCTGCTTAGCTTAGCTTAAACATGGTATTTTTAACTCCAGCCTTTTTTATTTTCCCCCTTTGGATTCAGCTTGGCAGCATGAAACCCATCACACCCCAGAAAATGGTACGAGTTGAGTTCAGCTGCAGCACTTCAGCTGCAGCACCTTTATTTATAAAACAACCAACCAAAAAAAAAAATTATTAAATCATTGATTCAAAGTGAATCAATAATAAATATTTGCTTTCCTCTGAGTTGTTCAGACACAGTACAAGTACACCAATCATAGCAGGTAGCAGAGATGGAAGCTTAGTTTAGCTGCTGAGAAACAAAAAGCTACATAACATGGTAGGCATTTAATYACACAGTTCATTAACAGCTGGTATATGACAGTAAATGCTTTAATACACTATTTTACAAAACAAGGTTTGGCTTATTTGCTTCCCTTGTGCAACTCCTGGTGGGCTGGAGCTTGGAAAATYGAATCCCTTTGGAATGATCCCTTTCTCCTGCTCCCTTTGGTGAAGAACTTTTCCCTTCCCTGGGAGTCGCTGATGTGTGGGCTGAGGCAGAGACCTGGACACCTCCTGCATCCCAACAAACCCAGTGTGACTGTTCAAAAGCAAAGCAAATAGTAAAGCAATAGTAATTTTGGGGGCATTGAGTAGATTGGGGGCAATAATAGTTTTGGGGGCATTTAGTGTTAACATTTCACCCTTTAGGTTGGGGAGCAGCAGTAGATGTAATGGCATTTTGTGTTAACCTTTCACACAAACTATTTAATGCTGTAAAAAGAACAGAAATAGCCTA
>NDFG01000003.1:2533725-2544505 GCA_002167245.1 Sporophila hypoxantha | reverse complement strand
CCACAGCAGCAGAGGCTGCCAGGGCTGCCCGAGGGCTCCAGGAAATCCTGCCAGGGCAAATCCTCCTCCCTGCAGGCTGCAGAGGCTGCTCTCTGCTCACTGCCAGCCYGGGCTGGGATCCAAGCTGCCCCTGTGGCTCTCGGGACTGTCCCGCTGGGTTTGTGCTGGGCAGGCTCAGGGAGAGCACTCAGTCCTGGGTCTGTGCTCAGGGTGAGGATCCCCAGCTGGAGGAACGTTCCCTCTGTTGGCAGAGTGACTAAATTATTCTTTGTCTGCTTAAAAAGGCAAAAAGCCCAGAAGTTTCTCTCCCGTTTTGGTACAAAGACRCCTCATAGGAGCTTTTGGACTTCTCCTTAGGGCTGGGGCTGAGTGGAGAGAGGCCAAGAGGTCTGGCCTGGGTAATTCACTAGGAAAAGAAGAGAACAGAAAGAGAGCTAGAAAAAGAAGAGAACTAGAAAAAGAAAAGAGCTAGAAAAAGAAGAGAACTAGAAACAGAAGAGAACTAGAAAAAGAAGGCCCTCCACAGAGAAAAAACCGAGCCAAGGGCAAGAGGGTTACATTGCTCCTGACCCTCCAAAAGGATTCCTCTTTTTTTCATCTCTCTCTAAGTTCCTTTTTCCATAGGTCCCTTAGGAGTTTTTCTATTTCTTCTTTCCTGTTTTTCTTTCTAGTTTTTTTCTGTTCTCTCTTTTTCTAGTTCTCTTCTTTTCTACTCTGTTTTCTTTTCTAGTCTCTTCTTTTCTAGCTCTCGTCCTCTTTCTTTTTTCTTAGTCTTTTTTCTAGTTCTCCTTTCCTTATTTTTCTAGACTCTCTTTTCTGTTTCTCTTCTTTTTCTAGTTTTCTTCAGTTTCTTTTTTCTAGTTCTCTTCTTTTTGCTAGCTCTCTTTCTGTTCTCTTCTCTTTCCTAGTGAATTACCCAGGCCAGACCCTCTTGGCCTCTGTTCCACTCAGCCCCAGCCCTAAGGAGAAGCCCAAGCTGCCTATGAGGCGGTCTTGTGTACCAGAAACGGGAGAGAAAACTTCTGGGCTTTTTTGCCTTTTTTAAGCAGACAAAAGAATAATTTAGTCACCTCTTCCAACAGAGGGAACGTTCCTCCAGCTGGGGATCCTCACCCGAGCACAGAGACCCCAGACTGAGTGCTCTCCCTGAGCCTGCCAGCACAAACCCAGCGGGACAGTCCCGAGAGCCACAGGGGCAGCTTGGATCCAGCCGGGCTGGCAGTGAGCAGAGAGGCAGCCTCTGCAGCCTTGCAGGAGGAGGATTTGCCCTGGCAGGATTTCCTGGAGCCCTCGGGCAGCCCTGGCAGCCTCTTGCTGCTGTGGAACCTCGTTGTCTGGACCGGGCTGCAGCACGCAGAGGGGCAGGCCTGAACTCCTGCTCTGGGGGAATCCATCCTGGCTGCTCCGAGCACCTGGCTGGCTCAGAATTTTCAGCCACCTGGGATGGAGAGATTCTTTTACAATTGGTTTTTTGAAATATAAAATTTTTATTTCACTGTTTTAATGTCTTTAAATGAGGCAGCAATCATCCTCCTGGGCTATTTCTTTCTTTTTTAACATAACAGCATTAGTTGTTGTGAAATAGGTTAAAACAAAATGCCATTACATTAACTGCTGCCCCAGAGACCTAAGGTTGTGAAATGTAACACTAAAATGCCCCCGAAACTACTAATTGTCCCCATATCTGAAACTTGCCATCTGCTATACCCCAAAATTACTTAGTTGCTTAACTATTTGCTTTGCTTTTGAACTGCACGCTGGGTTTTGGTTGGGATGCATCCCAGGCCAGGGATGGAGGAGATTCTTTAAAATTGGTTTTTTGATAATATTTTAATATTCCACTGTGTTTCACAATGTCTTCATAAAAAATGAGGAGCTAGCATCCCTCTTAGGCTATTTTCTGTTTTCTTTTTACAGCATTAAAATAGTTTGTGTGAAAGGTTTAACACAAAAATGCCATTTAAATCTACCTGCTGCCCCAACCTAAAGGGTGAAAAGTTAACATAAATGCCCTTTAATCATCTACTATTGCCCTATCCAGATCTGCTCAATGCCCTCGTGAATTACTAGTTGCTTTACTATTTGCTTTGCTTAGAACTGTCCACGGACTGGGTTTGTTGGGATGCTCCCAGGCCCGGGATGGAGGAGATTCTTGAAATTGTTTTTTTTGGAAAATATTTCCTAATTCACTGTTTCAATGTCTTTCTTAAATGAGAGGCTAAGCATCGCCTCCTAGGCTATTTCTGTTCTTGTTTACAGCATTTAAATAGTTTGTGTGAAAGGTTAACCACAAAATTGCCCATTACATTCTACTGCTGCTCCCCAACCTAAAGGTGAAATGGTTAACACTTAAATGCCCCCAAAACTCTATTATTGCCCCCAATCTAACTCAATGCCCCCAAAATTTACCTATTGCTTATACTATTTGCTTTGCTTTTGAACAGCTCACACTGGGTTTGTTGGGATGCAGGAGGTGTCCAGGTCTCTGCTCCAGGCCCACACATCCACGCGAACTCCCAGGGAGGGAAAAGTTCTTCACCAAAGGGAGCGGAGAAGGTGATTCATTCCAAAGGGATTCGATTTTCAAGCTCCAGGTCCACCAGGAGTTGCATAAGGGAAGCAAAATAAGCCAAACCTGTTTTGTAAAAAATAGTGTATTAAAGCATTTACTGTCAATACAGCTGTTAATGAACTGTGTATTAAATGCCTACCATGTTATGTAAGCTTTTTTTTTCTCAGCAGCTAAACTAAGCTTCCATCTCTGCTACCTGCTATGATTGGTGTACTTGTACTGGTGTTCTGAACAACCTCAGAGGAAAGCAAATATTTATTATTGATCACTTTAATCAATGATTTAATAATTTTTTTTTTTGGTTTGGTTGTTTTATAAATTAAAGGTTGCTGCAGCTGAAGTGCCTGCAGCCTTGAACCAACTCGTACCATTTTCTGGGGTGTGATGCGGTTTTCATTGCTGCAAGCGAATCCAAAGGGGAAAATAAAAAAGGCTGGACGTTAAAAATTACCATGCTTTAAGGCTAAGCTAAGCAGGCCATGTGGCACGCTTGTGCACATTTGCATGGGAAGCCGTGGGGGAAAGCTGTGTGCTTTTTTTTCCTGGGCTGATTGTTCAGTCTAAATTGAGGGTTGACATTTCACAAAAGATTGTTGAAACTCTGGGGGCGATGCACGGAGGCCAATGTGGTTTTATTTGGGGATTAAACCCCAGCATATTCGGCTATATCTGGGATATTTGGGGATCTGGGATATTATTTGGCTGAGATGCAGGTTGCTGGAAGCCCAACCTGAAATAAAAGAATGCCAGCCACAACAACGGACAACAACCCCTGGTGGCTTCACCCTGCCCTGCTGTGACCTTGCTGCTGTGCCCAGCCCACGTGCTGGCTCTGATATGGGCTGCCGAGGAGAGCAGGAAACTTGAGCTGTTTCAGCCAGTCCAGGTGCTCTTGCAGATAAACCTGCGGGGGCAGCTCGCAGCAATGGCTGTGTTGAGGTGCTAAAGCCATATTCCTCTTGTTGGTTCCATCCATCAAAAGGAAGTCTTGCAAATTTTAATGAAGATGAGTCTTGACTCATCAGTTTCCACAGATCTGGAGCTCCAAAAGTGGCGGTGGCGTAAAAACATCTCTATTTTTTTTTTTTTAATTAGCACATGAAAGACTCTCTTCTCCTGAAATTCATAATTCTGTAATGCCCAAGAGAGGTTCTGAACTGTGTCATTTTGTTCGCTACTGGGCCAAATGCTTGCCATTAGTTTTAAACTCAAGGAATATTGTCCTTAGGACCTCTTTTTATAATTATGCATTAGATTAACTCAAAGAATATGTTCCTGAATTAAACTAAACCATTGGTGTACTAGAGGTAAGAAAAATTGCCATTTCTTTGAAATGTTTTTATTAAAACAAAGTCAAGCGCCACCAGAATTAAACTGGTTGCAGAAGTATCCAATCCAGGCGCCGGGGGTGGGATTTAGGGGAGCCAAAGGTTGCCGTGCTTGGTTTCTCTCAGCCTTTTCTTTTCCCCGGGGTTGGTTTTGCAGAGGTGTCCAGACATCGACAATCCTCGCTTGAAATGTGGCGAGCAAAAATTGCGACATAATTGGTATGTAAAACAAAAACGGGAGTGACAACACAGTGGTCGTCACAGGTGTGGCCTGTCTGTCCCCTAACTCAGAGGCAAACGCTGCTCCTGCTCCCCAGCGGAGTGGTGACATTAAAAAACCTCAGAGGCTCAGCGAGTTTGCTTGCAGTGCAGAAGTTGTACAAGATCGGGAATCTGGGGTTATTTTTAACCCGGCTGAGAGGGGGGAACCCCGTGGGAAAGGAAGGCAGGGCCTCGGAAATGGGTGTGATTTTTCAAACTTCAGTGTTGTATTAAATAGATTTTATATAAAAAGTGGCTGCCGTTGGTGAGCAGCAGGAATGCCTTTTGAAATAATCTCCCTTCTCCTCCCAATTATGTTTTAAAACCCTGAAAGGAGAAGCAGCGCTATGATACACTAAATTCACTCCCAAAATCACATTAACTGGAAGAAAAAAACCTCCACACTAAACACTTTAACGAAACACTTTCAGCCTGCCAAGCTTTTAATTGGGGTGTGAATATCAAGCAAATAGGCTCCTTTTGTCCAGTTAACAGCCCTCTAATTTCTGATTGGATGAGTCACTTGAAAAACTGCTCTCCTCCCTGCACTGACTCCCACTGCGGGTGTCAGCTTGCCCTGCCCTCGCTCCCAGGCACTGCTCAGCACTCTGGATGTCAACCGTTGCATCCCCAGCTAGCTATATCCCTGGCTGCGACCGTAATTCTCCCGGCCTTAAAATATATCAACCCCCAAAAAACCACCCCAATGGCGGAACAGGCAGGTGGTTGCTTGCGGTGGGCTCGGTGGGAAATTACACTGAGGAGCATCATCTGGGAGTAACCCTGGAGCAGCACAGAACAGAGGCAGGCTGTACTCTGGACTGGGGGAGTGTGCTTTGCAACACCTGAACGTGGGGAAATTACACTGAAGAGCATCTCTGGAGTAACCTTGGAGCAAGAACAGCACAGCAGCCTGTACTTCTGGACAGGTGGGAGGTTTCTTTGCAACACCTGAGTGGGAATACACTGAGGAGCAACTCTGAAGTAACCCTGGAGCAAAACAGCACACTAGCCGGGACATGGGGAGTGTGCTTTGTACACCTGAGTGGGATTACACTGAGGAGCATCTTCTGGAGTAACCCTGGAGCAGACAGCAGCTTGTACTCTGGACAGAGGTGGAGGTTCTTTGCACCACTTCAGTGTGATTAACACTGAGGAGCAATCTCTGGAGTTAACCTTTGGAGCAGAACATACTAAGCCTGTACCCTGGGCATGCGTGCAGGTGTGCTGCTGCCCACCTTCAGTGCGGAATCTACACGAGGAGCATCTTCTGGAGTAAACCCTTGGGAGCAAGAGCAGCAAGATCAGCCGTACTCTGGACTGGCGGGAGCATGCCTCTGCACCACTTGACCACTTTGTTCTGTGGGAATTACACTGAGGAGGCATCTCTGGAGTAACCTTGGAGCAGCACAGCAGAGCAGGCTGTACTCTGGACAGTGTGCAGTGCTGCTCTGCCACACCTGAGTGCAATTACCAGCGTGAGGTAGCTTTCTTGAGTAACCCTGGAGCAAAAACAGCAGAACAGTCACACATAGCCTGGAACGTGGATATTGCTTGCTCTGCACAGCTGAGTAGGGAATTACCAATGAGGTAGCGTCTCTGGAGTAACCCTGCGAGCAAGAGCAGCACAAGGGCAGGCCGTACTCTGGATGTTCTCGGCACACCCTTTACCCCACCCTCCCCCCCCTGCCAGGTGCACCTGCCCTTACCTTGGGGAGGGCACAGGCTTGTGTGCCTCCATGCCAGAAGCCCTATTACCCCATGTCCAAGCCTTATAACCTTCTGCACCCCAATTCCAAAGCTCAGCCACCACCTTGGCATGACCGCCCCAAAAATCCCAGCTCAGATATTCAGCCCTGAGCGAGGCAGGAGCCACAAACTGGCAGGACACCCCGTATAGGCTCCAGTGCTCTGCTGGCGTGGACTGGATCTGTGGCTAGGCACTGGGTCACAGCTGAGCCAGGGCCTGCGGTCACATCCCTGCGATTTGTCACCCCCAAACTGCAGGACAAGGGATGTTGCCACCCTATAGCTCAGGTGTGGCTTTGCCCACAGGAATTGCACAAGATTTTATAAAATTAAGAAAGCTTGGACATAGGGCCAACTATTCAACGCAGCAAATCAATATTATTAGATTTAATATGGTAGAATGAGCAATACAGCGCTGAGTACAAGGTGGGGAAGGTTTCCCTCTTACAAATGCACACCGATAAGATTGAGGATTACAGGAATATATATAAGGGGTACTCATCAGCTTTTTTTTCAGCAGATTTCTATTTCAATTCTTTTATAGATATCAGCAATATTTATTCCAAATGATATACATCACATTCTATTTACACTATTGTGATTTTAGTTTTCTCAGGAGTGTTTTTAAGAGTATCCACCAGATCGGTCGGTGGTCTAAGTTTCCGACAGAAGGAAGACAATACCGATCTGGTGGAGTCCAACTCCCAAATGTGGTCCACCTTTATTAATTGCAGGAAGACTAATAAATCTAATAAACTTGATGTCCAGCTTCCTGGTTCGAACCAATAAACCCATTGAGGTGATGGTCATCTTTCCTCTCGTCAAACTGTTTTTCTTTGCAATCTTAATAGGGTGTGCAATAAGCATATAATTCCTTTTATATATTCCAAAGCTATAGTTTCAAGGATACAAAGTAATTATCTCTAAAATTATACTTCAAAAGGTTGTTGTTTGCAGAGCTCTGTTATGGGATTACTATAAGCAACAAAGCCAACATCTTTTAATGCTTTTAATTCTAATGCTCCTAAATTCAACTAGTGGGTGTAGTTGCAAAGGCCTTTTTCCATTGCTTCATTTTCCTAGTTATTATTAAAATTCACCAGCTCTCCCACTGTCAGTGCACTCACAAATACACACATCACCTGTTGTACCTGACACGAAAACACAAGCTTTGAATTCACCAACAGACACACACAAGGAACAGGCTGAGGGATCTCTTTACCTGTGCTCTCTGTGCTGGGTTTTTAAGTGCTACCAAGAGGCATTTTTTTGTCTAAATCAACCTGGGAGAACCTGAATGCTTTTTTGTTGCTGTTTTTACCCCCTTTTTAAATGGAAGGAGATCTCCCTTTTTTTTACCCCTTTTTTGAGGAAAAGAGATCTCCACCACTGAACAGAGAGAAGGGTGTTTGATGGACAGAACTTTGCGGAGGGGTTTAAAGGGTTTAAAAAGCGGGTTAAAACTTCCATTGTGAGGGGCTGAAGCACATGGTGGGGAAAAGTTTTTGCTGCTGGCACCTTTTTTTCTCTATTCAGAAAATATAATATTTTTTTTCTCTTTCAGTCTTTTGTTATATTCTTGATAAGGTTTAATAAACCTTCCTAACCTATTAAAAAGAGACCTCGTGCCTCACAAGTTTTGTTTTCCCTGTTTGCCGTGTAGCCGGGCCTGGCCAGGACTCGGTGTTTGTGTTTCCTGCTCTTCAGAGCCTCCTGGCCTTTATTCCCTGGAAATGTTGGGACACAGCCACAGCCCTGACCTCAGGTGATTCCCGACCTCTGCCCCGCTTCCCCTCACCCCCAGGGACACCAAAAACCCCCATTTCCCTTTCCCCACATGTCAGGAAAATTCATCCACAAACCCAGAGGTTTCATGTCCAAAAGGAGGACAGAGCATCCTTTGACTTATTGCAATCAAGGAGAGGCCCATGGGGCATTCCCCTGGGGTTCTTCCAGTTTTTGTGAGGACTCAGCCTCCTTTTTAATCCCAATTTCCCTTCTCTCCTTCCCCAGTTTCTGAGGTACTTGAGAGGTTCAGATTCCCTTGATCCCACAAGATTCCCCTCTGATGTATAATCCTCCTTTTAATGTTTAATTCTTTAAGGAATGTAGCGTTTCTTTCTTCCCCGTTGTTTCTTGCATCTTTTCACGTCTAATTTGTTTGATCAACAAAAAACCTTTAAAAGGTTTTTTTATTAACAAAAAATAAAAAAAATAAAAAAACAAGGGCCCCCAAAAAAAAAAATTTTTTTAATTTTTTTTTTTTTTTTTTGCTTTTTTATTCATTCACTCAGTGGAATCCTTCCCATTGTTTCTCTTTCTCTCCTGTGCTGGTTTTATCTCTCAGCAGCCCGCACAGCTTGTTTGGAAAGACAAATCCCTCATTCCTCTTCACATAATAAATAAATAAATCCAGGCTGGGAGCTTTGTGGTTACCCACACGCTAAGGGGTGACAGCCCTTGTCCTGCGGCCTGCCACTCGGGTTTCCTGATGGAATACTGGGCATATATTAGAATTTGAATTATAAAGTGTGGAGAATACTAAAACTGGCTTTTTCTCTGTGGAAAAAAACAAGCAGTTTCTAGTGCCCTGGAAACACCCCCAACACGGCTCCCTGCGGGCAGGAACAGGCCCCGCTGGTTAAAGCGGGGAACTTCCAGAGCGTGCAGGACGGGAACATGGAAGGACGGAGATTGTGTGATAACTCGAGGGAATTTGCTGAGCAACAGGCTGCGGGAAGCCGCCGGCGACTGGGCTTGCGGGTATGCGGGTATCGGGGAACGCCGCACGCTCCTGAGGGGAAGGCGGCGCGGCACGGGGGGATCCCCGGGGCTGCGCCCCAGGCTCGCCCCTCATGGCCCGCCATCTTGCGCTTCCCCTTCCCCGCCGCTCTCCTTCCCACCGCCTCTATGCAAATCACCGCCCATTCCCGCGCGCCGCCATTGGCCCTCCCGGCCCCATGGCGAAATATGCCAAATTAGAGACCTGGCGCGCAGCGCGGGCCTATTGGGCTTTAAATAGGCCCGCCGCTCCCCGCGCCACGCCTTTCCGCTCGTGTTCGTCACAACAATGCAGGGCTCTGATTGGTTAAAGCGCGAGAAAGGCGCGCCCACCGCGGGGTCTGTATTGGGGCGGGCGCGGGAAAGCGCATGAAGGGTTTCGAAGAAGCGCGGGCCGGCGGCGCGGCCAAACGCCCCCTCCGCCGCGGGGCGTCACGCACGGCCAGGGACCATCACTGGCGGGCATGAGGGGAGGCGATCTACGCGCTGATTGTCAGACCTGTGCGAGGAGGCGTGCCTTCTGGAAGGTCTGGAGCGGGATATAAAGGAGCGGCGCGGCGGTCGCGGGGCATTTGAGCGATCCGGAGCTGAGCTAGAGCCTGCCCAGTTTGTTGGAACGACCCGAGACCGGGCCGGACTGCGCGGTAAACGGGCGCTGGGGTGAGCGCACCACACGGCACGGGTCAGGGCGGCTGGGACGCAGGCTGCATTGGAGATGCGCCGTAGGGCGGGTGCTGGAGGCGGCTTTGGGGTGGCCTGGAAAAGGCGGAGGGCGCTCCCGGGTGATTTTTATGTCCTCACGAACCGTTGTGTCTGCGGGATAAGGAGAGAATAGCGAGTACTGTACCTATTTTGGGCAGCTGCGTATATTTTTTTTTAAATTCCCTGTGTTTCCATATTTACCTCTTTTAATGCGGTTTTGCCGCGGGAGGGGAGGAGCGGAAACTCTCTGCCCCCCCTTCCCCCCCCTCCCTTTTAGTTTTCTGCTGGGCGGGGCTGAGGGAGAAGAGGAGAGGGCCGGGGGAGGCGCAGCGCCCATCTTTACCTCGCCCATGGGGGCGGCCTGGCGCGGTGCCGGGGCATAGCGGGTGCTGCCGTGGCCCGGGTGGTGGAGCAAACGCCGCGTGTGGAGGAACCGGAGGGGACGGCTCCAGGCGGGGGGTCGGTTGTCTCACGGTGGCTGCGGCTGTGCTGGCACAACGCGCGCCCGCCCGGCGGGGACTCCATTTCCGGGCAGACCCTTTGGACACGACCCCGCCGCCGTTCGTCACGTTGCGCGGCGGCCGCGGGGCCACTCTGGGAGTTGAGGAGTCTCTGGCCGCGTGGTCGGGGGACGCCCAGCGGCGGAGGCGGGGAATGCAGCCGGTGTTGCGCGGGCTGGGCCCACGTGGGATACGGGCTGGAAATGCCGGGAACATCCGGAGCGGGTCAGGCGGGAAGGGTATCCCGTTACCAGCCCCTTAAAAAGGGCACACAGTCCACTACAACAGGCTGCTCCCAGCCCCACCAGCCTGCCCCTTAACATTTAAGATAAAAAAAACGCCACCAATTCTCTATGCAAGCATATTCAGCTTCACTTTACTAAAAATTTTTTCTTTTTCCTTAATTTCAGCCCTATCTAGCTTGCTCTTGAAACATTATTAAACAAGGGAAATTTACCACAATTTCTTAGGTCAAGCTTCATTTTTCACTTTTTAACTAAATTACTCTTGTATTTTTTTCTTTTTTTTTTTTCTTTTTTTTTTTTTTAGACAAAGATTCGAAGGGACCAGCTGTCGGGATTGATCTTGCACCACCTATTCCTGTGCTTTGGGCGTGTTCCAGCCATGGGAAGGTGGAGATCCCATTGCCAACGACCAGGGCAACCGCACCACGCCGAGCTACGGTGGCCTTTCACAGACACAGGAGAGGCTCATCGGGGATCTGCCAAGAACCAGGTTGGCATAACCAACCAAACAACAGTCTTGGGTGAGGCTGCAGGATTTGGCCACTTTATTTAGGAATAAAGAGATTTTTTTGTTTTTCCCCAAAAAAAAATTCCTGCAAAAAAGGTTTTTTCTGTTTTTAGTTAATTATTATCTCTCTCTGT
>NDFG01000003.1:2486778-2520844 GCA_002167245.1 Sporophila hypoxantha | reverse complement strand
GGAGGCAGCAGCAGCTCAAAGTCATTCCTGGAAATAGATTTTCCAGCTCTTTCCTTCCCGAGGAGYTCAGGCTGCCTTGGCTGGAGCCCAGGCTCGGCTTAGGGGAGCGCAGGGGCGGGGAACAGACGGGCTCCAGGAACAGGAGTCAGCGTTCCCACTGCTCCTGCTCCCCTCCCTGCTCATCCAGAGCTAAATCCGGGGAACAGTTGTTCCAAAGGCTCAAGGAGGGCTCAGAGAATGTGGCTAAACTGTGTGCTAAATAGGAGCTGGAAATGAAAAGAAAAAAGGGGAAAGAAGGGAGGAAGAAGGGGAAAGAAGGGAGGAAGAAGGGGAAAAGAAGGGAGGAAGAAGGGGAAAAGAAGGGAGGAAGAAGGGGAAAAGAAGGGAGGAACAAAGGGGAAAAGAAGGGAGGAAGAAGGGGAAAATAAGGGAGGAAGAAGGGGAAAAAAGGGGGAAATGGGGGGAAAAAAGGTGGGGAAAGAAGAGAAGAAGAGGTGGAAAGAAGAGGAAAAAATGAAGAAAGAAGGTGGAAAGAGGAGGAAAGAAAGGGAAAGAAGGTGGAAGGAGGGGGGAAAAGACGAGGGAAATGGGGGAAAGAGGGTGGGAAGAGGGGGAAAGAAGGAAGAGAGAAAGGGGAAGAGGGAAGAAAGAATGTGAAAAGGTAGAAAGAGGGGGAAAGAAGAGGGAAAGAAGGGAGGAAAGAAGGAAGAAAGAAGAGGAAAAGAAGTGGAAAGAAGGGAGAAGGAAGGGAGAAAGAAGAGGGGAAAGGCAGAAAGAAGATGGGAAGGGGGGGAAAGAAGAGAACTGAGGGAAGAAGAGTGGSAAAGAAAGGAAAGACAAAGAAAAGAAAGRAAAAAAGAAATAGAAAMGAAAGRAGGAAAGGAAACCACCCCCAAACCCTCTCAGAACCACAACGGACAAGCAGCTTCAMTTCATCACCACAAAAGAATATGCAAATGCTTCAAAATACCGAAATTACAAATGTGAGAGAAAACGGCTGCTTGAGGTCTGTGCTAATTTGCTGAGGGAGAGGAGGGGTGACTTTAATCTGATTTTCTGAGAAGTCTTCACAAAGATTCTCACMGTCACGAAATTTGTCAGTGATGTTTCCCGGAGACTTAAAAAGCTTTTCAGAACAACCTCTGAGGACACGTAAATCTCCTTACAGTTTGTTCAAACCTCGGTGGGAAAGTGCGGGGAGGGAGTGTGGGAGGCGGGATTGACCCAAAGGCGTTACCTGATTTCATTGGGTGCCTCCTCTTCCTCGTATCTCTTCTTTTCTTTCCTCCTTATGGTCAGCCTCACCACCAGCAAGAGCAGGGAGAGCCCCAGCACCACTCCACACACCGCCCCGGCGATCATGCTGATGTTTTGTGCATCTGTTGTCCAAAAAACCAAATTTATCGGTGAGCCTTTGTTGGTGTGGGGAGTTTTTAGTCCATGCTACGAGTGCCAGCACTGGGTGCAACTCGGGACAGCACGCTGGAGTTTATTTTTGAGGTGTGTCCCCACACAGAGGTTGAACCAGTTTATCTCCAGCTAAGCAGGGAGTGAAGCGGTTTTCACCTCTGCAAAGGTGAAACCACGAGTGCTGTGCCTTCAGCTGTGGGGCAGAGGTGGAATAAGGAGGAAAAATCCCCTTCTGAGTGTGAAAATACAGAAAATACAAAGACAGGGCAGCCCCCGTGTGAAACACAGCAGCAGGCAGCACCCAAGGCAGAGGTGATGGCAATATTTAATCTCTTAATGTTTCCCCATGAGGATTTTGTTCCCCCCTTCAACTTCCCTTGAATGCTTACAGCCCTATTCTGAAATTGGACTTGAAATAAGGAGGAAAATTCCCCTTCTAAGAGTGTAAAAATACAGAAAACACAAAGACAGGGCAGCCCCCATGTGGAGCACAGCACCAGGCAGCACCCGAGGCAGAGCAATGTTTAATCTCTTAGAATTTACCCCTGAGGATTTTGTTCCCCCCTTCAACTCCCCTTGAATGATTACAGCCCTATTCTGAGATTAGAGTTGAAATAAGGAGGAAAAATCCCCTTCTAAGTGTAAAAATACAGAAAATACAAAGGGCAGTCCCCATGTGGAGCACAGCACCAGGCAGCACCCGAGGCAGAGGAATATTTAATCTCTGAGAATTTACCCATGAGGATTTTGTTCCCCCCTTCAACTCCCCTTGAATGATTACAGCCCTATTCTGAGATTAGAGTTGAAACAAGGAGGAAAAATCCCCTTCTAAGTGTAAAAATACAGAAAACACAAAGACAGGGCAGCCCCTGTGTGAAACAGCACCAGGCCGCACCCCAAGGCAGAGGTGATGGCAATGTTTAATCTCTGAGAATTTACCCATGAGGATTTTGTTCCCCCCTTCAACTCCCCTTGAATGATTACAGCCCTATTCTGAAATTAATTATTCAAATGTGGAGGAAAAGTGACTGGGGCAGACAAAGCAGGAAAGGAAACCATCCTGGGCAGGGCCTTTTCCATCCAAACCAGCCAGGTAATGAGAGAACATTTCCCATGGGTGATGGGCCCTTTGCTGATAGTTTGTGACAACCTTTTTGGGTAAAAGTGGTCAGGCTGGGCTYGGCTGAAAGGTGTTTCCTTCAGCTCAGTCCCTCAGGAGGGTTTAGCAAAGCCAAGGGAGGTTTTAAACCAGTTCAGTTCAATTGCCAGAAAAGCTGCCTGGACGCTTTTACTTCACATGCCTGAGGCAAACCGGTTTTCCTTATTCCATATTCCAGTTATTTCAGGCTTGGCTGGGCAGAARAATTCCAAAGCCGTGGAATCTCCAGGAGGAGACTTCTTTGTTAGGAGCCTTATCACAGCAGGTCCAGCTTGGGGAGCTGCTAAACTCCATTGTTTGGCTGGGGGTGATAAACTCCACCCTTTTCCTGGTATGCAGATGTAAAGGACRCCCTGGTGCGGCTCCTCAGGCGATTTCGACCTCTGCTGTTCAGGACACAAATGGCTAAACCTTATTAAATTATGTCACAAGTTACTTTTTATCCTGCAAATTGTCCTGCATTWACTTCCTCATTTTGGGACCCCTCCCCAWGAAAGGGACCACTGACCCATTTCAAGGAAGAAATTACACATGCTTAATAACTTTTGAACTAATTACCATGCTTAATAGCTTTTGAACTAATTACCATACAGAGCGGGGAATGGGATGGACCAAAGTCATGAACATGTATTTGTACTTTGGTATTCAATACTTGTACAGATAAAAGGGCTCTGTAATCACCTGTAAATTGTGGTGTGTATTTGGGAGCTATCCCGGAATAAACATTCACTTTCTAACTTTAAACTTTTAGTTAGAGAGGTTTTGGATATGTGTACTAGATCAATATCCATATTGGGAATGGGCTGTACCAAAGTGATGAACATGTATTTCTATTTTGGATATTCAATACTTGTATATATAAAAGGACTCTGTGATCACCTGTAAATTGTGGTGTGTATTTGGGAGCTATCCCACAATAAACACACACTTTTTAACTTTAAACTGTTCGTTAGAGAGTTTTTTGATATTAGTACCAGATCAATATCCATATTGGGAATGGGATGTACCAAAGTGATGAATATGTATTTGTATTTTGGGTATTCAGTACTTGTACAGATAAAAGGGCTCTGGAATCACCTGTAATTTCCTGTGTATATTTGGGAGTTATCCCACAATAAACACACACTTTCTAACTCTAAACTGTTAGAGGGTTTTTGGATATTTGTACTCGATCAATATCTATATTTGGAATGGGATGTACCAAAGTGATGAATATGTATTTGTATTTTGGATATTCAATACTTGTATATATAAAAGGGCTCTGTAATCTCCTGTAAATTGCAGTGTGTATTTGGGAGCTATCTCACAATAAACATTCACTTTCTAAGTCTAAGAGTTTTTGGATATTGGTACTAGATCAATATCCATATTGGGAATGGGATGTACCAAAGTTATGAACATGTATTTGTATTTTGGGTATTCAATACCTGTACAGATAAAAGGACTCTGGAATCACCTGTAAATTGCAGTGTGTATGTCGCAATAAACATACACTTTCTAAACTGTTCCAGAGTTTCTGTCCGTCACCGTTGGATATCGGTACTAGATCAATATCCATATTTTTAATAAATCCCTCCCGTGTCTCCTTTGTGGCCATCGCGGGTGTCGGCGGGGGTGTCCCTGCCCAGGGCGGTACTTACGCTGCACTGTCACCTGCAGCACGCAGCTCTCCTGCCCCGCCTCGTTGGTGGCCACGCACTGGTACAGCCCCGTGCTCATCTGCGTCAGGTTCTTCAGCAGCACCTGCCCGGGGTTCGAGATGTCTGCGAGGGGAAAACACCGCCGGCATTAATCAAACGGAGGGAGGAACTTCAGCTGTGGGCAGGGCAGAGAGGAACAAATCSATCTGTGGGGTGAAATCAGCTCCAGAACAATGCCAAGGAAAGAAGAAAGGAAGGAATGAAGAAAGAATGGGGGAAGAAGGAGGAAGGAGGAAAGAAGGGAGAAATAAGGAAGGAAGGAAGAAAGAAGGGAGAAAGAAAGGGGAAAGAAGGGGGAAAGAAAGGAGCAAGGAGGGGAAAAGAAGGAAGAAAAAAGAAAGAAAGGGGAAAGAAGGGGGAAAGGAGAAAGGAGGGGAAAGAAGAAAGAAGGGAGAAAGAAAGAAAGAGGAAAGAAGGGGGAAAAGAGAAAGGAGGGGGAAAGAAGGAAGAAAAAAGAAGGAAGAAAGAAGGGAGAAAGAAAGGAGAAAGAGGGCGGAAAGAAGGAAGAAAGAAGGGGGAAGAAGGGAGAAAGAAAGGAGAAAGAAAGGAGATAGAAGGGGAAAGAAGAGGAAAGAAGGGGGAAAGAAAGGAGAAAGGAGGGGGAAAGAAGGAAGAAAAAAGAAGGAAGAAAGAAAGGAGAAAGAAGGAAGAAAGAAAAGAGAAAGAAGGAAGAAATAAGGGTGAAAGAAAGGAGAAAGAGGGCGGAAAGAAGGAAGAAAGAAGGGGGGGAAGAAGGGAGAAAGAAAGGAGAAAGAAAGGGAAAGAAGGGGGCAAGGTGGAGCAGCCCCCAGGTGCAGCCGCAGCGGTGTTGGAGCATCCCCCCAGCGCTCCCAGCGCCCCAGGGAAGCAAAGCCCCGACTCACTGACTCTGGAGTTGGGCGGCAGCTGCTCGGCTCTCTCGTCCTCCTCGCTGAGGCGCTGCCAGCGGTAGGAGATGGGCGCCGTGCCCGAGGCGGAGCGGCACTGCAGCGACAGCTCCTTCCCCTCCAGCAGCTCCCCCTCCAGCCAGCACTTGGGCTTGGAGGGTTTCTCTGCAAGGAGAAGACAGGTCATGGCATCACAGCACAGTTTGCTCACTGGAAACCTTTCCTTTGGCATTTAAACAACTTCCAAGAGCTGTCTTCTCTGGAATGCGTGAAGGAATCACACCAGTGATGGTTTTTAGGGGAGTAAAACTCCTCCCTTTTGCCTTTTCCTTTTCCCTTTCCCTTCCCTTCCCTTTCCTTTTCCTTTCCAAAAACACAAAGACAGATATAAATCTGAGCACTGAAACTCAATCTTGAGGTGTCTGTGCTAGCAGGAACCTACTAGAAGAGATGCAATCTGATGGGAACCTTGATGGAGCCATTGGGTGACATGAGATGATCTTATGAATTTTTTTGAGGGTCAGCTACTTAGTTCAGTATATCATCACCTCAAACATCCTTTAGGCTCTTCCTGTGGCCAAAAACACAAAAGCAGATTTTAAAGTTGGGCACTGAAACCCAATGTCGAGGTGTCTCTGTATTTCTACCCTGCTGAAAACCAATCTCTCTCCCCAGGAAGTGAGTCGATTCTTTTTTTTTCCCTTGGGAGAAGAAGGACCTGCCCAAACCCACAACCTTGAGGGTGAGGAGCCAGAAAATGCTAGGCAGAAACCTACTAAACACAATCAGATGGGAACCTTGATATTTTCATGTGGAGCCATTGTCATGAGACATCCTAAGAATTTGTTTTAGGGTCAGTACTTAGTCCAGTATTTAGTTCAGTCTATACACCAACCAAACAGTTCTTTAAGGTACTTCCTGTGGCCAAAACCACAAAGGCAGATATAGAGCTGAGCACTGAAAACTCAATTCTGAGGTGTATGTGCTAGGCAGGGAAACCTGCTAGAGATGTAATCAGGTGGAACTTATAATTTCCATGGTGTGGAGCCATTGTGTATGAGATTGATCCTTAGGAATTTTTTGAGGTCAGTAGCTTAGTTCAGTACTGCCACAACTCAGACCAGTTTTTAGGCTTCTCCTGTGCCAAAAAATGCCAAAGAAGATTTAAAGTTGAGCACTAAAACCAATCTTTGAGGTGTCTGTGGCTAGGCCAGGAACTACTAGAGATGCTAATCGATGGGAACCTTGATAATCGTCATGGTGGAGCCATTGTGCATGAGATGATCCTAATGAATTTGTTTAGGGTTCAGTATCTTAGTTCAGTACCAGACCCTCAGACCAGTTTCTTTAGGCTCTTCTGTGGCCAAAAACACAAAGGCAGATTTAAAGCTGAGCACTGAAACTCAATCTTGAGTGCCTTTGTCTCATTTCTACCCTGCTGAAACCAATCTCTCCCCAGGAAAGTAAGCTGGATTTCTTTTTTTTGCCCCTCTTTTGGGAGAAGAAGGAGCTGTCCTTACCCACAACCTTGAGGGTGATGCGAGCCCACTCGTACTGGCCAGCGTTCTTGACCTTGCAGATGTATTTCCCTGCATCGCTGGACTGCAGGGAGATGATTTGCAGGGATGCATCTCCAGCAAGGAAGTTGGAGGTGAAGGAGACACGGCCCTTCTGCTCCTCGTTCAGGTCATCATAAACACGGCCCCCAGAGTAGGTGATCACCTGGGAGCAGAGCAGACATCGAGTTGTTGYTTTATTTTCACGTGGGACAACAAATCTGAGCATTTCCAGGGGCTGCACATCSCAGGGAAGTGACTTGTCAAGGGTCACACAGGAAGCCTGAGGCAGGGTGGGGAAGCAAACCTGGGTTTCTGCCCTGAGAATGATGCCAAAAGTGTATTTGTTTCTGCTGGAGGTTTATATTGGGCACTTACTTTACAAGCATCAGTTTGTGCCACAACGCATCAAAGCAGTCTGGAGGTTTGGCTGTGCTAATTTAAGTCTCTGCAGACCTCATTTTATAGGGACTAAACTACTGTGTTGTGAAAAATGCCTATTTTATGATTGGCTTTTTGCAAATATTCAAATGAATACTATATGTGTTGTTAGAAAGTGATGCTGTATTAATTCTCTTAAGTAGTGTGTTAAATATAGTTTTAGGTTATAACAAAATGTTAAAATAGAAACTGTGCTATGTAGGATACTTTTTTTCCTAAAGAAAGGACTTGCATCAGATAGCAGCCCCAGGACACCTGAATCTTTCAGAGAAAGAGAATTTATTGCTCCATTATCAGGAGAAACAAACTTCTTCCTGCCTTGCTCAGGATTCAGAGGAAGAAGCTGACACTGCCCAGACAGAATCCTGTGTTTGAATGGAATTTCTGCATCATGGATGAGGTGTATGAATATGCAACAGGCTGTTGCTTTTAAGGGTTAATCCTCTGTTAACGTGGGTCCTTTTTCGGGCTTATTTTGCCCAGAAAAGGTACCTGGACTGTCCATAACTCTTTGTTTTATTGTCTCGTATTGTCCTAATTCTAATTGTCCAAATTATTATTACTCTAATTGTATTACTATTTTTATAACCATTTTATTACTTTTAAACTTTTAAAATTTTAAAAACAAGTGATGGGCGTTTTTTCACATGTGTTGTACTGAAACCAAGGATTCAAAAACTGGGCCTGCAAARGCCAAGGTTATTTTGAAAACCTGAAGGGCACTTCTGAACCTGATCTAACAAAGACTGACTACATTTAAACAAAAAAAAATCCATTGTAACCCAACCTGATCCATGTTAGATATCAAATAACTTTTGCACATTMTAAAAGTCTCTAAATCAGCTCTGTTTCCCAAACCCTGCTCTCATCATCAGAACAACCTGCAGAGATCATCACAGCAGGGCTGGTAAGTGGAGGGCTGGTGGTGTGAGGGCAGAAAYAAAGCGATTTTCTCAGCACACGCACCGCTTTCTGCACGGTCTCGGAGATGTGCAGCAGCCACTCGATGTCCAGGCTGCCCTGCTCCAGCAGCCCCAGGCGGTGGTGGCACGGCAGCGTCACGTTTTCCTCGGCCACCCTCTTGAACTCGGTCTGAGCCTCGCAGAGCCAAACGGAACAGGAAGCTGGAAGACAAATTTCAAATTTCAATCTTCCAAGTGGTCAGACGTGGGAACCCAGGAAATTCYTCTGGCTGCCCTGGAGGGCTCCAGCCCCTGCCCAGGGGGCTCAGAGACCTTTGAAGCCACTCATTAAAGAGTTAAAATACAAAAATGCAAGACACTCAAGGAGCTTGGTATTAGGGAACCATATAGGGCAATAAATTCTTTAGGGGAACAAAACACACTGACACCAGGAAACTCTGGGGCCAGAATATTTAGGTAAAAACAAGAAAGTAATGGCCTAAGCAGAATTGAAAGCCAACAGTGGTCAGCTTGACCCAGTATCTTCTGCCAAGCCCTGGAGACCATGCCAAGTACACCAGGAAACTGCCCAAATTGGGAAGAGTTCAAAAGTTTAGCCCGAGGAAGACTAGCTGAACGACCCCTGCCCCTGATGAAGGCACAGGAACTCCCACCAAGATGACTCCTCAAAATAAGAGACTCCGCCTACACTCCACCCATATATGAATATGCATGTAGTAATATGAATATGCATGTAATATGATGTAATCTTTGTTCAAAACTGTATAAAAGACCTGCATTTGTTGYTGATCGCTAGAATCCTTTTGTCCAGGGCAGCCTGGAGGATTCTCCAATGCGTTGCTAATAAATACCTCCTGCTTATAGACTTAAAACTTAGTCTCTGAGCAGTTATTATTTCACCTTTTGGGGCAAATTTGGCATCACCTTGGCACAGAGCCCCAGACCCTGTGCCTTTGATTTAGCCCTTGGAAAAAACAATTCCCAACCTTTATATGAAGAATTACAAATCAAGAAAGTTTAACTAGAATAATAGTTAGTTTGTCATGGGGTGAAAAATAGATTTTTTTGGGTTTTTAGAATGGGGGCTTGGGACAAGCAGCTTCAATTTAGCACCATAAAAGAATATGGAAATGCTTCAAAATACCATATATCAGAAACGTATATGTCGGAAATATTATGTATATGAGAAATATACATATCAGAAATATTATACATATCAGAAACATGTATATGTCAGAAATATTATGCTTATCAGAAATATTATGCATATCAGAAAGATATTTATTAGAAATATTATGCAAATCAGAAATATATATGTCAGAAATATTATGTATATCAGAAATATATATATATCAGAAATATATACCAGAAATATATATATCAGTAATATTATGCATATCAGAAATATATATATATCAGTAATATGATGTATATCAGAAATATTATGTATATCAGAAAGATATTTATTAGAAATATTATGCATATCAGAAATATATATGTCAGAAATATTATGTATATCAGAAACATATATATATCAGAGATATTATGCATATCAAAAATATTACGCATATCAGAAATAAGAAACCAGCCTGGGAAGAAGAGGGTTAAACTTAAGATAACTGTGGAATAAGCAGGATTGGGAAGTAACTTTGAATAGCAGCGCCAAAACCAAACCCTATGAGGTTTTTTTGGTCTGTCAGCATCTAAAAAAGAAATAAAAAGGGAAGTGCTGGGCGAACCCGCTAGAGGGAAGCAGAGSCCGAGGAATGTGAGACAAAATCCCCCAAAAGGGCCGGGAAGGCCTAAAAGCTGCAGGGAGATGGGCATGTTCGGCCAGCGCTGCCTCAGGCGCTGCCTGCTGGAGATTTTGGTCTGCATCCATGGAAAACTGCCCAAAAATCCACCCTCAGCTCTTGGCTGTGCCCATCTCCAGCTTGTAAACGCGGCCTCGGCACGGGAAGTTCAAACTCSTCAGTTAAAACTGACCCAGAAGGTCAGAGGGAGGGAAGGTTACAGGCCTTGGGTCCAAAATCAAAAATTCCCCACCCAAATTTCCGTGGGGCACCGCTGCCGTTTGCCAGTGSGGTGTAAATCTTCTCTTGAGTTGTTCTGCAGTTTTGCTGTTCAAAAAAAAACCCCTAAAACGGTTTCTTTTTTCCCTGTGAAATGAAGTGGGAGGAAATATTTTGCTTCCTGGGCCAAATATTGCGAAAGTGCTGAAAATTGGGGAAGTTCAGAGCACTGGGGAGTCCCACGTGTGGCCGGACACACAGTCCTGGGAGGACAGAGCAACAGCACAAGAGGTTCCAATTACTCAGGCTGGGTTTATTCCTATATTTTTAATATTATTATGTACTATTTATATACTTTTATGCTATTTAAACAGCRGATCCTGAACCTTCAAGTGAAAACCAGACAGAAAATTGACAYCCARYGTGTCTCTCCCTCATTTTTCCCATTTCTTCAGGAGYGACTTTTAGAAAATTCCTTTCTGCTCCCATTCTCAGCTCTGCCTTGAGTTACCACGACCATTCCTCAGCTTCTGAGATTCGGAGATTTAATTTCTCCTTCCCAAAYGCTTTATCAAGAATTATCATCCACGCCATTAAATATCCAGAATTTTAGGACAGGTGGAGCCTTGCCAAGCCCTCAGCTCTCCCCCAGTGAAAGCTCCTTCCCAGCCACATTAGCTGCTTGCTTTAAAGGGAAAAGTAATCCCGTTTATCCCTGGATTCGCTGCTCTCCAAGCTCCATCTGCCAAATACAATTAGAATTCCTGCCCAGGATGGATCCAGCTTTTCCCTGGAGCTGGCGTTGCTGCGGGCTGCCCTCATTAGCGCCGCCACTGCCACATCACTGATCAATAATCTTAATTTAGGCACCACAACCGCGACATCCACGCGACATTTGCAGCTTTTTCCAAGCCCTGTGGAGCTCTGAGGGTTCCTGCATAACCTCGCAGGTGTTTCGAGTTTTTAAGCTTAATCCTGATCCAGGTTTTGCATGTAAAATTATAATTTTTCTGCGAGATTATGGCAGTTTTCATTCTTTTCTGGCTTAGACAGGCTGGGTTTAGCAGAGCTCACACCTTAGAGGGATTCTTGCTGCTCCCAGGAAWTATCTGTGGRTTTGAGGAAGTTTATGATGAGTCTATAAACTCATCTTCTAAATGGGGAGAAAAACCAGGGAGACATCCAATGGAATAGTGAAAAATTCCTACAGCACCCTTTATTYTTTCAAAGAAATCAGAAATAATTTKRAGCTSATTCATCACTGRCCCAATGAGCAAACTCAYACACTGTACAAACTTTTCYATAACATTATTAAGAAAAAAAARTCTTATTTACARCMCCCTGATTTGTCTCTTTAATCCTTATTAATGCTTTACCAATGCCTGAAAACTCCCACAGGAGTTTAAATTTTGCAGGTTCTCTAGACAGGAGTCTCACTTTATTTCCCTCCAGTCACCCAGATGTTGAAAASAAAATATAACAGCCTCTTACAATAACCCAACATGAGTGCCAGGCTGAGAAATTACCCACAGAAAATCCCAAACTACCTCAACATGAACAAATCTCATATTTTCCACAGTTTGGGTAGGGTCTTGCTGCAGCAAACAGGGATGARATGGTGATTTAGGTGTAGAAAAGTGCAAGAATTTATGGCACAGGAGAGAAAAAGGAGCCAGAAACAGATGCAGGTCCCTTCTAGGTTTAATTATGCAAAGAAGAACAAACACTCCCTGAAATTTGTGTAGGTGAGACCTGGCAAGAAGAGTCCAAATAAATGAGATTTTTAATAGATAAATAAAGGTTTAAAGGTTCTATGACCACTTTCTGGTTAAAAGTTGAAGTAAATGAGATTTTTTAATAGATAAATAAGGTTTTCACCCATTTTCATGGGTTAAAAGTTTGAAATAAATGAGGTTTTTAATACATAAATAAGGTTCACACCCATTTTCCATGGTTAAAATTTGAAGTAAATGGATTTTTTACCAATAAAATAAGGTTTCAACCATTTGCATGGTTAAAAGTTGAAGTAAATGAGATTTTAACAAATAAAATAAGGTTTTAACCCATTTCATGGTTAAAGTTGAAATAAATGAGTGTTTTTATAAATAGATAAATAAGGTTTTAACCGATTTTCATGATTAAAAGTTGAAGTAAAATGTAGATTTTTTAATAAATGAATCAAGATTTATAGCCTACTTTCATGGTTAAAAGTTGAATAAATGAGGTTTTTAATAGATACATAAGGTGTTGTAAACCACTTCATGGTTAAAAGGCTGAGGTTAAATTTCAAAGACTGCCAGAGGAGAGTCTGCCCCTTCCAGCAGCACTGCCCAGGACACMGGGCAGGGGCTGCAAAGGGATTTATTTATCCCTGTGCTGTTCCAAACCTTCCCTCCCAAAGCTCCCCAGCCCTGGGTGGCCTCAGGGGCTGGATCCTGCCCACAATGGATGAAAAAAGAGATGATTTTCCCAGAAATCATGTCCAAAAGCAATGCCACATTTCTGCAGGCTCCACAGTTCTTGCCCAACAAAGCCTCTGCTCCCTTCCACATCCTGTGGGCAGCTCTTTGTGCTCTCAGGAATTTGGGAATTGCTGCCTGTGGCTTCACTCAGTGTGGAAACCCAGGGCACTGGGAATATTTCTGTGTCTGCTCTGGGGTGCCCTGACCCCCAGGGCAGTGCTGACTTTGAGCCTCATCCATGGAGAAAGTTTCCTAAACTCCAGAATAGACTGGAATCCACAAAAATGTAAAATAGATTATAGAGAGTAGTGTAGGTGTATCACTTGGTGAGAAAATGAGGTTTTTTGGGGATTTTTAGTGTGTTGTGCATGGAAGCAAGATGGAGGGCACAGGGTGTTGTCCTGGGTTTCTTCTTCATGCTTCTTCTTCCTTCTTCTTCTTGGCTTTGGGTGGCATTTTGTAATTGGGCAGATTTGGGACCAGTTATTGGGTTAAAAGGGAAAATAATCCAGGTGTCAGTTCTTAATTGGATAGTTTAGTCTTAAAAGACCTTGGAACAAGAGATTGTTGGCCATTTTGTGCCTTCTACCAAAAAGCTGCAGAACTCACAGTAGTGAGACTGTTTTACTGATAAGAAATAATAGATAAACACCTGAGTCTGAACATGAACTGCTGTCTCAAGTGCCTTCAATCCAGATCCAGAGAAAACCAACAGTCCCCCAGCCTGACTCATTCTCCCAGTTTAGGTTTTGGGATTTTTAGTGTGTTGTGGATGGCAGCAAGATGGAGGGCACAGGGTGTTGTCCTGGGTTTCTTCTTCCTTCTTCTTCCTGGGTTTGGTGGCATTTTGTAATTGGGCAGAAAATCCACACTAGGGGGTTCTTTGGGATCAGTTAGTGGGTTACAAGGGAAAATAATCCAGGTGTCAGTTCATAATTGGAGAGTTTAGTCTTAAAAGACCTTGGAACAAGAGATTGTTGGCCATTGTGTGCCTTGCTGCAGAACTCATGGCTGTGAGACTGTTTCATTGATAAGAAATAATAAATAAACACCTGAGCCTGAACATGAACTGCTGTCCCAAGTGCCTTCAATCCAGACCCAGAGAAACCCACAGCTGGAACTGCCACAACTCAGCTCCCATCCCATGACTCCAGGAGGAGGTGGCATTGCTTTTCCTGCTTATCCCAACTCTTCTTTTTTTCTTTTTTTTTTCTTTTTTTTTTTTTTTTTTTTTTATTTTTGGTTGTTTTTAAATGCTTTTGGAAGCGTTGGGCTGAAGGCTTTGGGTGGCACAGCAGTGACCCTGTGTGACTGTTCCCTGCATTGTTCCCGGGACAATAACTCACCCCACACCCTGCAGACAACCACAGCCATCCTCTCATCCCTCCCCGTGTTGAAATCTCCAAGGAAAACACAGCAACAAAGATTTTAATCAAGCCCAAAACCATGCAGACACCGCCCAGATTGATCAGGGGAAGGACTCCAGGGGGTTTTTAGCCCTCTCAGCCCCTTCTGCCTTGCACACATGGCAGAGTYGAGATAAATTAAAAATAAATAATATGGACAACAGGCTGGATCCCTCAGCAAAGATGTCAGGCTTGAGGAATTCCTCAGAACTCGTTTCAAYAACGTTTTAAGGACTCCTCATTGTGAGTGTATGTCATAAAAGGGGTTGAATTTCAGCAGCATCAGCCCTCTGAAATGGGAGCAGAGGGAAGGAGCCTGTGCAACACAGCAARCAGCAAATGCTGAGTGAACCGAGGCTGTGTTTGGCCTTATCACAAATTCTGTGCCCCCAATGCAGAGTTTTCATGCCTGAATCCTTCCAGGATCCCACATTTTCATGCTGTGCTGAATCCCAGAGAGTTTCCATACCYGTTACAATTAAATGTATGTACACACCCCCCACAAACCCCAACATCAAATATACATTRGCAGACAAGCAGAATCAAAGGGGAAATAAATGCTTTGCTGACGTTTTTATTTGTGGGCAAATTCCCATCCTAAAAGCTAAAGAGCTCCCAGACTTAAATCTTTCATTAGGTTCAGAAGGTTTGAATTAGGGAGCAATGCTAAAAATAGGTTTTGCTATTTAAAAAGTAATAGGTTGTGCTGTATCACTTAACTGCTGGAATTAGGAGGAACAGCCTAGAAAAGATTCAGAGAACCAAGATAAAAGAAATGCACAATAAAGCTTTGTAAGCTTAGCCCAAACCACACCCAAGGCCAAACCAAGCTCACTTAAAATGTGAATATCCAGAACAGGTTTTCAATATTTCAGCTTCTCCAGGAACATCTGTGCAGTTTGTCCTTCAGCAACGCTTTTTATGATTTATTTTGGTTTTTTATCAAAGATGAGGTTTGCACCACAACATTCCTGATGTCCAGGGAGGAGCAGAAATGCAACCTGTGATTTTCCTGCAGCTCCAGAGGTCGGAGGTGACTCAGGAAGCGCCCGGAATCAGCTGCTGAGGAAAACTTATCCACACACACACACACACACACACAGTTTGTGCCCTGTCTGAACAATTCCCAGCTCACCTGTGATGGGTGCTGTGCCTGCTGTTGTTGGTTAAGATCACAGCCCGGGCTGGGTGCAGGTGTGACAGGAGCAGCCCCGGTGCCAGGGCACATCTCATCCTCCTGCACAGCAAACGTCCCCTGCAGGCAGGGCTTCCTTCCCCGGCATCCTCCTAAGAGTCACCCTCACCTCTGTGCCCCTCCTCTGAGGGAGAATGGGAGCTTTCCAAGTGAGTTATTAAAAATATGGATATTGATCTAGTACCGGTATCCAATTGTGACAAAAACCCTCTAACAGTTTAGAGTTASAAAGTGTGTGTTTATTGTGGGGTAACTCCCAAATACACACCTCAAGTTACAGGTGATTCCAGAGCCCTTTTATCTGTACAAGTATTGAATACCCAAAATGCAAACACATATTGATAACTTTGGAACATCCCATTCCCAATATGAATATTGATCTAGTACGGATATCCAAAATCTTTCTAACAGTTTAGAGTTAGAAAGTGTGTGTTTATTGTGGGATAGCTCCCAAATACACACCACAATTTACAGGTGACTCCAGAGTCCTTTATCTGTACAAGTATTGAATACCCAAAATACAAATACATGTTCATGACTTTGGTACATCCCATTCCCAATATGGATATTGAGCTGTGGATTTTGATATCCAAAATCTATGGATTTTGATATCCATTGATATCAATTCAATACAAGTACTGAATACCCAAAATACAAATACATGTTCATGACTTTGGTACAGCCCATTCCCAATATGGATATTGATCTAGTACCGATATCCAAAATCTTTCTAACAGTTTAGAGTTACACAGTGTGTGTTTATTGTGGGATAGCTCCCAAACACACACCACAACTTACAGGTGATTACAGAGTCCTTTATCTGTACAAGTATTGAATACCCAAACCACAAATACATGTTCATGACTTTGGTACATCCCATTCCCCACTTCCTGTGGTAATTAGTTCAAAAGCTATTAAGCATGGTAATTAGTTCAAAAGCTATTAACCATGCATAGTTTGTTCCTCGAAATGGGTCAGTGGTCCCTTTCATGGGGAGGGGTCCCAAAATGAGGAAGTAAATGAAGTCTTCCTCGTTCTGGCCTTTCTACCTCTTCAATGCAAATGTGACAAATGAACCCTTGGTAGAACTCCCATTCCCCATCTTCAATTGGTTTCAGAGCAGAGGAGGCCACAATTGTCTTATGTTCCTAAAAGCTCTTTATCAGTTTCTATATTCTTCATTATAAACCCAGCTAACACAACATTGTGCTGACAAGCAATCAATTATTAGTTAACTACTAACTCTTAACTTCATCAAGGCCTACCCATTGATTTTGGTTAATTCTAATAAAGCTTATCTCTAACTAAAACCTCAGCTCCTCTAAAATCCCTAAATTCCTCAAAGTTTATGTCTCACAAGAAGGAAGGTTGGATATCAGGAAAAAGTTTTTCACAGAAAGGTGATAAAGTTCTGGAAWGTTCTGCCCAGGGAGGTGGTGGAGTCCCCATCCCTGGGTGTGTTTAACAAAGCCTGGATGTGGCACTGGGTGCCAGGGTTTAGTTGAGCTGTTGGGGCTGGGTTGGACTCGATGATGTTAAAGGTCTCTTCCAGCCTGGTCATTCTGTGATTTTATGAATTCCCTGTGGTCCTGACTCACCCACTCTTCCCAAARTCCAGGCTGTTGGAAAAAAACCACCTCATTGCATGCAGAAATCCCCTGCTCTAGCTGCTCTCAGCCAGACCTGAACTGCTGAAATACTTYATTTTAGTAAAAACAACCCAAATAAGCAAAAACTTCCTACTTAAATCAGCCCAGAGAGAATAAACATGCACAGAACTACACCAGGGTGTTCCTCCAGCTGGATAATCCTTCATTTGCCTCACAGTTTTGTGCTAAAATCAAAGTGTCTGAAAACAGGATGCGTCTAAATTAGGCCTGTGCAGGAATAATGTGTTTGGGAGTTYAAAACAAAAAGGACAGCCTGCCATGTCGCAGCTCTGAACCACTCCCTCACGCCAGGAATTTTGGATGTTTCACATCTGCTGGAGTCTCCTCTTGCTGGAGCCTTATAGGAAACGATTTGCTGAGTTTCTCTGACAACAAGAGCTTGCCCCCTATCCAGTGCTGACGAGAAAAGCCCTGAGCGTTTTGCAATCAGCAGATTCAGGATTTCAGCTGCTGGAGCAGGAGGCTGAGCACGACTTTTATGGCCAAGGAATTCCGTGTGCAGTCAGACTCTGCAGGGCTGCTGGCGTGACCGGGGAGCGGGAGGACACTGCAAACAGCTCCACACTCCAGCTTTTAAGGCTCAGAGGGCCTTAAAATCAAACTCTGGGGAAACAAAACCTCTTCTTTCCCCGCTGTGCTGATCAGACACAGGCACACAAAGGGTTTCACGTCCCCTTGGGTTCTCTCCCCCGGTTTTTGCTGCGGGTAAAGCAGGATGAGGCAAAGCTGTGTTGTTTCATCCCAGAGTTATGAGCAGAACCCAAAAAGGTCGRCAGCCCCACTCATGCTCGGACCACAGCAGCCCTCACAGTTACCCTGACAGCATTTCAGGCCAAAATAAACAGCAGGCAGCGTCTCCTTGCAGACAGCTCTGTGCATTCCTCGCACCGGGGAGGGAGCCTGGAGGCGGCCGCCGTCTCCTGAGGGTCATTAAGGGAGCACAGGCTGTGCCCTGGGACATCTGCTCGCTGTGTTCCTTGGCTGGCACAGCCACACAGGCCAAGGGGTGTCTTCTCCAGAGAGCCCCAGCGCTCCCAGTGACCACGGGCCGGCCCCAGCACGCTGCCTGCAGCCGCCTCCCCTTTGGTGGCCGCGCAAAAGCATCCCAAACAGGAAAGATGCTGGGTAAGGGGTGGCTCCCCCTCGCTGAGGTGAAGGAGAGGGGTCAGGCCAGCCCCATCCCCATCCAGGCAGCCCTGCAGAGCCTCTGGAATTGGAACCACAYGTGCTGAGGCCGGGGGAGCTGTGCAAACAGAGCACAGTCCTGCACGCGGCCCGGCTTCCAAGCGGTGACGTGAGGAGTTTGGAATTGAGACTGCAGAGGAGGAGCAAGCCAGGGAGAGCAGAAAAACAACAAAAGCAGAGCAAAACCTCTGCTTTTTAGAGGTTTGCACATGGAGAGGGGCTGGAATTGGGCTGGTGGTGCTTTACCAGCAGAATATCAGCAGTGCCCAGCAATCCTTCATTTGGAAATCTTGGATGAGCCAGGGAGGGGATTTGGTGGCTGAACCAGCACAGCATTAGAGCCCACCTGTGTGAGTAAATTCACTTTTCCTGGAGTCTAAATGAGGTGATTAATAAAAAAAACCAACAAAAGCAGAGCAAAACCTCTGCTTTTTAGAGGTTTGCAACAGATGGGGCTGGAATTGGCTGGTGGTGCTTAACCAGCAGATATCAGCAGTGCCCAGCAATCCTTCATTTGGAAATCCTGGATGAGCCAGGGAGGGGATGGGTGGCTGCACCAGCACAGCACCAGTGTGTGAGTAAATTCACTCTTCCCTGTGTAAATTCACTTCTCCTGGAGTCTAAACAAGGTGGTTCATCAAAAGCCCCCAGAGGAAGGTTCAGTACTCCTCAGGGAAATCCTTATGGATTAAAAACAAGTGAAAAATAAATCCTGCAGTACCCAACGACCATGTGCAACTGAATTTTGCAATAAAAAGGCAAAATTCTGTCTCTGAAAATAGCAGAGTTAACTTCCACCACCAACCCACATCGAGTCCAAAGTCTAGAGAGGCTTGKGAATATTGGGAAATAAAGCACTGGAGCCTTCCCTTGGCCAAGGAGCCTCCCAGGCAGCCAGCAGCTCTGGATGTGCTTTCCCTTCCCTCACTGCACTTTTAAAAATTCCACTGCGAGCAGGAGATTCTGCAATTCCACTGCGAGCAGGAGATTCTGCTTCCCAAGAACAGAAAACAAGGCTCCAGCCCTGCATCTCCCAATTTAATGGTTCAGGGAGTGCCTGTGCACAGGAATGTGTGAAATCCCTTTGCCTTTGGTCCAGGTAATTTTATCAGGGCATTGACCCAGGAGTCTCCTGTTCCCAGCACCAGCTCAGCCAAGCCTCTCAGTGATGCAGCTGGGAATTCTGCAGGTCTCAGACTCCTGGAGTCTGGAAAGCACCCATGGCTCTCTGATATTCCCTTTTTTCCAGGCATTTTTGGGTTGCTTTGTGTACCTTAAAGATCTGAAGGCAAGAAAACCTAAGAATTCCATCCCTAAACATCAGMAATYTCACTCCTTTCACCCGGTTTCAGAAGGATTAAGAGGAGGAAGATGGTTTCAGTGATCATTTCTAGGGTTTCTTTCCCTATTCCATTGCTCTCTGATCTTTTCTTTTTTCCCCAGGAATTTTTGGGTTGCTTTGTGTACCTTAAAGATCTGAAGGCAAGAAAACCTAAGAATTCCATCCCTAAACATCACAAATTTCACTCCTTTCCCCTGGTTTCAAAGAGGAGGAGGATGGTTTCTTCCTCCTCTTTGAAACCAGGTGAAAGGAGTGAAATCTCTTCTTTTCTTTTTTCCCCAGGCATTTTTGGGTTACTTTGTGTACCTTAAAGATCTGAAGGCAAGAAAACCTAAACATTCCATCCCTAAACATCAGMAATTTCACTCCTTCACCTGATTTCAAAAAGATTAGGAGGAGGAAGATGGTTTCAGTGATCATTTCTAGGGTTTCTTTTGTCTGAGGAATATTCTTAGGCCTCAGTCTCGCAGGGAATCTCTTGTTGCTGTCAGTTCAGGGACACACAAATGAAGGCACACAGAAATGAAGTTCTCTGCCCAAGGCAGACACGGAGCAGAATCCAGAATACAAACCCAAAGAGACAGCAACAAAACTGTTTTCAAAGCAGTATTTGTCCATCAGATCTTTCCTCACCCGTTTTGAAATCCAAGGAGAAGGTTGCATCAGCTAACTCTGAAAACTGAGGAGATTGGAAGAGACTTGAGACATTGATAAGGATTCCCAATAAAAATGTTATTGTGCTGAGGATTCATTCTCCCTTTTTTATCCCTTTACATCAAGATTTTAATCAGAAGGCAGTGAACTGCTTGTGCTTTTCTGCTGCTTGGTGTCCTGGAAATTCAGCTTGTTCTAAACTTGCCCCAGAAGGGACCAGGAAACTCAAAGTTTTCACACCTGAGGTTTTCACTCTTGAGGTTTTTCTCATCAGGGTGAGCTTCATCCTTCCCTGCAGGAGGGAATTGAGGCAAGAACYGGGGAGCTCAACCAGCCCAGTTTGTTCCTTTGGCTCCATTCCCTCTTGTGAGCCTGGAAATGCAAAYAGCCCCAGGTTTACATCTGCAAACCCCACAAAATCTCCTTTCCTGCAAGGAATTCSAATTATTACAATTTACTGTTCCAAYGGGTTCATTTTGGCTTTGAAAATTCCCAGAGTTCTGGAGCCAGGATTGCCATGAGGAGCCACCAAAATATTTGGCCRCTCTGTGCAGAGCAGAGATCCCTCTGATCCCATTCCCAGCAGGGTTTGGTGCAGTTTTGAGGTTCAGCCTTCACTCCCTGCTCAGCCCTGACACTTGTTAGGAAAATTCATCCACAAACACCAGAGGTTTATGTCCAAAAAGGAGACAGAGCAGTCCTGGAACTGCCCCATGGCCTCCAATCAAGGGAGAGGCCATGGGGCATCCCCTGGGGTCTCTCCAATTTTTGGAAGATGCAGCCTCCTTTTTATCCCAATTTCCCAGCCACATTTCCCTTCTCTCTTCCCCCATTGGCTGAGGTACTTGGGAGGTTCAGACTCCCCAAAGCACCTGATCCCAAAGATCCCCTCTAATGTATAACCCTCCCTTTTAATTTTTAATTCTTATGGAATTTAGGAATTTTTCCCTATTGGCTGAGGTCCTTGAGAGGTTCAGACTCCCCAGAACACCTGATCCCAAAGATCCCCTCTAATGCACAACGTTCCCTTTTAATTTTTAAATTCTTATGGAATTTAGGGGTTTTTCCCTATTGGCTGAGGTACTTGAGAGGTTCAGACTCCCCAAAGCACCTGATCCCAAAGATCCCCTCTAATGCACAACCCTCCCTTTTAATTTTTAAATTCTTATGGAATTTAGGGGGTTTCCCCCATTTCTGAGGTACTTGAGAGGTTCAGACTCCCCAGTATGCCTGATCCCAAAGATTCCCCTCTAATGTATAACCCTGCCTTTTAATTCTTAATTCTTATGGAATTTAGGGGTTTTTCTTCCCCATTGTTTCTTTCACCTTTCAATGTCTAATTTTGTTTGTCAGCAAACCTATTTGTAAAAGCAAATCTCTTATTCCATTCATCAATCAGTGGAATCCTTCCCATTGTTTCTTTTCTCTCCCAGCGCTGATTTTACCTCCCAGCACTGGGAGAGCTTGTTTGGAAAGACAAATCTGCCATTCCTCTCACATCCCTGTTACCTCCATGGGATGTTCAGTTGTGGGCTCCTAATTGTGCATAACAGGCTCTGACATCTCACTTACCCACTACAAGCACCACTAATATGATACAAAATGAATGCCTAATGTATTAACACTCTGTCACTTTTCATCTCCACTCAGCCTCAAAACCTCGGCCACAGCTGCCCCAAGGCACCGAGTGAACAGCAGCAGCTCCTCCCCAGCACCCCCAGGAGTCGTGTGAGGGAGATGTTGAACCCTGCAAGGCTCCAGAGAGGGAGCCAAGGTGCAGCTGCAGGGGCTGAGCAGCGGCAGCTTCGCCCAGAGTGGTGCTGGCCACGCTGGTGCCTTTTGGGGCKACATAAAAACAGAGCCCAGGCAAAACTGAGAGAATAAAAATTCSTTATTCCTGCAGGTTTTCAGGTGTTTAGGGCAGATGAAGCCMTCCRGGGCCTACACCCAAAAATKGACACACAGGTTTTCACACTTTGGGCCATTTGCATTTTGGGGGTGAATCTGCCAATTCCAGCTCCAGCTAATGAAGTCATTGACCCCAAGTTTGCTCCCCCAACTCCCTTTTGTTTCCATCTCTGGGGCCTGAGGCAGTGAGGTGTCCTTGATTGCCAGGCCTGGAGAGGAATTGTTGTGTCTGCCCAGAATGGGGAAGCAGCAGCTCCCACTGAGTGTGGAGTTTGGAGTTCTACACTGAAGAACTGCAGGGTTACAAACAGATGGAAAAAAGAATAATATACTATAATTAAATATAATTTTTTATCATTGTTAGTAGTAGTAGTAGTAGTAGCATTAGTATTAAATATAATATAATCTCTTTCAAGTAGATGGAAAATAGAAAAGCTAAAATCCTGGAGAGGAATTGTTGTGTCTGCCCAGAATGGGGAAGCAGCAGCTCCCACTGTGTGAGGAGTTTGGAGTTCTACACTAAAGAACTGCAGGGTTATAAATAGATGGAAAAAAGAAAAGCTGAAATCTTGAGGCATCAGCAGTGTCAATCCACTGCTTTCAGCCTCCTTCTCCTCAATTCTATTGAGGGCAGGGTCAATTATTTTGTCCAGTTATTTTAAATATTCACTTAAGCTGTTAGCTGGTTTCCAGTTATTTAAAATATTTACTTAGCTTGTTYCTAGTTATTTAAAATATTCACTTTGCCTGTTAGCTATTTGCCTGTAATTAAATATATTCTTTAGCCTGTTACCTTATTTCTAGTTACTTAAGATACTCACTTTGCCTGTTAGCTTGTTTCCAGTTATTTTAAATATTCCTTTACCTGTTTGCTTGTTTCCAGTTATTTAGGATATTCCTTTACCTGTTTGCTTGTTTCCAGTTATTTAAAATGTTCCTTTGCCTGTTAGCTTGTTTCCAGTTGTTTGAAATATTTACTTAGCCTATTAGCTTGTTTCTAATTATTCTAAATATTCCTTTGCCTGTTTGCTTGTTTCCAGTTATTTTAAATATTTACTTAACCTGTTAGCTCGTTTCTAATTATTTTAAATATTCCTTTGCCTGTTTGCCTGTTTCCAGTTATTTTAAATATTCCTTTACCTGTTTGCTTGTTTCCAGTTATTTTAAATATTCCTTTACCTGTTTGCTTGTTTCCAGTTATTTAAATATTCCTTTGCCTGTTTGCTTGTTTCCAGTTATTTAAAATATTCCTAATCCAGAGGTAAGAAAATGAAAGGAACCTCATTCTTTAATCCTCATTTTTCACTGGCTTTAGTATGAACCAGAAATTCAAATTTTTTGGTTCTCATCGCTGGGTTGAGCTCCCTCCCTGCGCTTCCCCTGGAGTTTGGCAGAGCCCTGTACCAGCTGCAGGCAGGCTCTGAGAAACACGAGCAGCTTTTCTCTCACTTTTTCCACTCCTGGCAGGGTTTGAGGCTCTGGACATGGCACTGAGCTCAGCGTGGAGCTGCAGCTGCAGTTTGTGAATCAGCGCTGCCGTGGGATTGCTGAGGAATGCAAACCCCACGGAAAGGCTGGGAGGGACCCCAGCAGCATTTTAGGGAGCTGAATCTCACAGGAATTCACTGCACACCTTGTGTGAGTTCACACTGCTGAGCACGGCCTCACCTGGCCCCAAATATCCCAAATTCCTTCCCAACGACATTCACAAGGCAAGGATTGGACTGAACACCCCTGAGACTTTAAAATGAGACAAAACACAACTTGGAAAGAAATTCTCCCTCTCCAAAAGGGAGCACAGCAGCTCTTTTAACTGACAGCCCTGCACAGCTGCTGCAAGTGATCCAAAATCCTGAAACTGGTCGAAACTCGGCACAGAAAACGTTATTTAACACAACGTATGATTGATTGATTTATTGCCTCTTATATTTATTTATATTTAATTTAATTTATATTTTATATTTATATTTATATTTATATTTATATTTATATTTATATTTATATTTATATTTATATCTTTATCTTTATCTTTATCTTTTATCTTTATCTATATCTCTGTTTATATCTATAATCTATATCTATATCTATAACTATAACTATATTTATATTTATAAATTTTTATAATTTTTATATTTATATTTATTCATATCTATACTTTATATTCACATGTATATGTATACTTATATTTATAGGTATATGCATTTTTAATATTTATGTGTTATAGTTATATTTGTATTTATATGTATTATATTTGTAGGTATAGGTATATTTATATTTATAGGTATAATTTAATTTATGTTTCTGTTTTCAGTGACCCAAGGTGTTCTCCTATACTGAAAAAAGCCCAAGGGGGATTCTGCTCCCCACAKGGTTCCAGCCTGGGAGCTSAGGATGCCAAATTCCAACTTCTGGATCCATTCCACTTGACAACAGCCCACAAACCTAAAAAGGGCACRACCATACACAAAAAAAAGTGCAGCAACATTTTCAGCCTAAGAAACAGCCTCAGAAAATGAAGAAATATTGAATTATTTTTTGCTTCTGTCAAAATTTTGGGAGATTGAAAAAYTTCTGGGAAATTGTGTTTGTTGGTTGTTTCAAATCATGTTTATTGGTTGGCTTTGGGGCTTTTTTGCTTATTTACTTAGAAACCTCTTCAGTTTTAGTGTAGATGTGCCAAAATCCTGCTCTTTAAAAGTTCAAAGGCACGAGTTAAGTCACCAAGTAAGATGTTTGGAAAAGGCAGAAGGACTAAAGCAGAAAGCAGCTCCATTTCCTTTCTCTCAGGAAGACGCTCAAATTACAACTTTTCAATTCCAATTTTAGCAGCCTGTCAAAAATACAGGTGGGAAGACTGAAAAGAAASCTTTGGCATTCCTGGAGGTAAAATCAAACCTGCAAACTGTTGGAGGGGCCAGAGAGGGATGATGTTCCAGAGGCAGGGAGCTCAGCCCAGCACTCTGATGTCACATCCAGTGTGAGGGGAATGGCAGATTTGTCTTTCCAAACAAGCTGTGGGGCTGCTGGGAGATAAAGCCAGCACTGGGAGAGAAAAGAACCAAAATTTTCTCCTTTCTTCTTAGACTATCCTAAGTACTTCCTCTTCACTTCTCCAGGCTGCCTTTTTGTTATACCAAAATATTTTCAAGGTAACCTGAATACATCCCTGTGTTCTGAAAAAACGCATTTCTGATGAAGGATTCCACTGATTGATGAATGGAAAAAAAATATTTGCTTTTACAAATAAACTGTAGGTTTGCTGAKAAATGAATTTGGATATTGAAAGATGAAAGAAACAATGGGTAAGAAAAACCCCTAAATTCCATAAGAATTAAAAATTAAAAGGGAGGTTTATACATTAGAGGGGAATCTTTGGGATCAGGTGTTCTGGGAAGTCTGAACCTCTCAAGTACCTCAGAAATGGGGGAAACCCCCTAAATTCCATAAGAATTTAAAAATTAAAAGGGAGGAATGTGCATTAGAGGGGAGTCTTTGGGATCAGGTGCTTTGGGGAGTCTGAACCTCTCAAGTACCTCAGAAATGGGGAAAGAGAGAAGGGAAATGTGGCTGGGAAATTGGGATAAAAAGGAGGCTGCATCCTCCAAAAACTGGAGACACCCCAGGGGATGCCCCATGGCCTCTCCCTTGATTGGAATAAAGTTCCAGGACTGCTCTGTCTCCTTTTAGGACATAAACCTCTGGTGTTTGTGGATGAATTTTCCTAGCAAGTGTCAGGGATGAGGTTGGGAAGGAAGCAGATGCTCCCCTGCCAGCAGCTGAGCTGTTACAGGGATTTTTTCATGTTTGCAAATACCAAGGGTCCTGCAGAGGATCTGTGCAAGCCCAGGGCCATGGCCGGGGGCCACCCCGAGCCAGAAGATGTCGAGCWTGGTGCCTGCCAAGCGTTCCTGTGACCTTTGCTGGGAAAGAGCAAAGCAGCTCCTTGGCACAGGATCCCTGCAGCCAGGGATGCCCCGAGTGAGGCTGCAGAGCCCTTTGGAAGGGCAGGAATTGGGGATCAGCCTAAAAAACGCCTGGCTGAGAGCTACAGCACGTCAGGGAGCCCTGCAGAGGAGCACAGAGCGAGCAGGAGTGGAGGAGGAGGAGGAGGAGGTGAAAATGGGATTCAGGCAGCTGCTGAAGCGTTCTGCTGATGGGATGTGAAAAGGTCAGGCACCTTTGGGGAAACACGCTGGGGTAGGAGTGACGGGGGTGTAGGATGGTCGGGATGGATGGGGACGAGAGATCTCTGCAGCCAGGGCTGGAATTTGGGGTTTATGGCAAAGGGCCTGGGTGCAGGGCCCTGCTGGGAGCTGCCAGCCACAGCTCAGAGCAGGCCTGAGAGAAGAGAGAGATAAAGAGAGTGGTAAAGAGGATGAGAGAGCGAGGTTCCCGTCACAATACGATAAATCTTCTTCTGGTCTTGGAATTTGAGGTTTCTTGCAAAGGGCCTGGGCTCAGGGGCCTTTTGGAACTTGTGGTTTATTGCAAAGGGCCTGGGTGCAGGGCCCTGCTGGGAGCTGCCAGCCACAGCTCAGAGCAGGCCTGAGAGAAGAGAGGGGGAGAGAGGATGAGAGGGTGAGAGAGTAAAAGGGGTAAGAGAGAGAGGTTCCTGTTACAATACAATAAATCTTCTTCTGTGTTGAATCTTCTATTTCTCACTAACCAATCTAGTCCAAGATACAAATCCTACAACATTTACATACAGCCTGTAAGAATCATTACATTGCCATCCTGTGTTACATTTTAAACCCTAAAAACTCCTCGAAGAGAATAGAATAGAATAGAATAGAATAGAATAGAATAGAATAGAATAGAATAGAATAGAATCTTTTTTAAAATTCCCAAGAAACCCCAATCCAAATTCCAATATATAATTCCAAATCCAAATAGATTTGTATTATATATAATATTATATATGTAATGTAAATAATATAATATAATATAATATAATATAATATAATATAATATAATATAATACAATATTTCAAGAATCCCAAGAAATTCAAATTCCAATATAATTCCAAATCCAAATATCTATAATATATATAATATATGTAAATGATATGATATAATATAATATTTTTTAAAATTCCCAAGAAACCCCAATCCAAATTCCAATATATATGATTCCAAATCTAAATATATATTTTATTATCTATATAATATAAGTAATGTAATTTCTATTCTATTCTATTCTATTCTATTCTATTCTATTCTATTCTATTCTATTCTATTCTAAATTCCCAAGAAACTCCAATCCAAATTCCTGCTCCAGGCAGACCCTCAGTCCCTCGATCACCTTTGGCTGGGCTCATTGCAGTGTTTATCTCACACAATATTTCAGCTCAAGGAGAACCTGGAGCCCTGCTGCACAGGCTGGGTTTCCTGGACAAGCTGCAGCTTCTCTGATCTCACTCCTGTCCTTTCCAATCTGAGCAAGAAAAGCTGCAGTGCCTCGGGGGGAATGTGTAAAGCTGACAGAGGGAACAAGAAAATTAAAGGAATCAGAGCCAGGCTTCTCAGAGGTGGATGAGAAATCCTAAACAGGGGAATCCCAGACAGATTTTAGGGRAAGAAATCACAGTGAGAGCAGTCAGCCACTGGAATGGGGGTTCACAGAATCATGGAATGGGGGCTCACAGATGTGGGGTCATGGAATGGGGGGTCACAGAATCATGGAATGGGGGCTCACAGATGTGCAATTACAGAATAAGGGATCACAGGTTTTGTGATCATGGAATAAGAGCTCACAGTTGTGGGATCATGGAATGGGGGTTCACAGAATCATGGAATGGGGGTTCACAGGTTGTGGGGTCATGGAATAAGGGATCACAGATTGTGGGATCAGAATAAGAGCTCACAGATTGTAGGATCATGGATAAGGGCTCACAGGTTGTGGGATCATGGAATGAGAGCTCACAGGTTGTGGGATCATGGAAGCAGGGCTCACAGGTTGTGTGTGGAATCATGGAATGGGGGCTCAGAGGTTGTGGGATCATGGAATGAGAGCTCACAGTTGTGGGATCATGGAATGAGAGCTCACAGGTGGTGGAATTATGGAATGAGGTCTGTGGGATCATGGAATGGGGGCTCACAGGTTGTGGGATCATGGATAAGACCTCACATGTTGTGGGATCATGGAATAAGGGATCACAGATTGTGGGATCAGAATAAGAGCTCACAGATTGTAGGATCATGGAATGAGAGCTCACAGGTTGTGGGATCAGAATGAGAGCTCACAGATTGTGGAATCATGGAATGAGGTCTGTGGGATCATGGATAAGACCTAACAGGTTTTGGGATCATGGATAAGAGCTCACAGATTGTGGAATCATGGATAAGGGCTCACAGATTGTGGAATTATGGAATGAGAGCTCACAGGTTGTGGGATTATGGAAGCAGGGCTCACAGGTTGTGTGTGGAATCATGGAATGAGGGCTCAGAGGTTGTGGGATCATGGATAAGAGCTCACAGGTTGTGGGATCATGGAATAAGGGGTCACAGATTGTGGGATCAGAATAAGAGCTCACAGACTGTAGGATCATGGATAAGGGCTCACAGGTTGTGGGATCATGGATAAGAGCTCACAAAGTGTGGGATCATGGATAAGAGCTCACAGAGTGTGGGATCATGGATAAGAGCTCACAGAGTGTGGGATCATGGATAAGAGCTCGCAGAGTGTGGGATCATGGATAAGGGCTCACAGGTTTTGGGATCATGGATAAGAGCTTGCAGAGTGTGGGATCAGCATCCTTGGGGCTGTTCCAAACTGGACTGGCTGAGCTGGGTGAACTTGTCCTTGCTTTGAGCCAGAAACCCCTTCCAATTCCCACTGTTCTGTGCCAAGCTCCGAGTCTGGAGGCAGAGACAGATCCCTGAGAGTCAAATCCCACCCTTCAAACCTGCAGCTTTCACTGCAACCCCCAAACTGCCCCCAAAAATCACAGAGAGCTCTTCCCCCAGTGCAGAGGAGCCCCTGAATGCCCCATTGGTGCCACCAGTGTCACCCCAGCAGGGAGGAGGGGGCTCCCCACAAGCTCCAAACCCAGCCTGGGTGGTCTGTGGGATAGCTGAGCTCAGAATGTGAGGAATTCAACCTCTGTCCTGCTGAAATGTGATGAATTCAGCCTCTTTCCCTGCTGAAATGTGATGAATTCAGCCTCTTTTTGTGCTGACAGTGTCTGTGAACAGGTCCCAGCTGTCCCCACTTCCACTCCAGGACCAGTTTTTTCCCATCACACAGAGAGCAAAATAAACAAGTGAGTGATCAGATCCGTCACCTGATATTGTTTTTTTGATTTTTCAAGTAGAAACCTCCATGAAATATTGGGGTTTTCCCAATATTTACTTGGGCAGCACTGAAATTTCAAGGTGCCAGAAAAATGACTGCTAATAAATCATGAACTGGCCACAAAGCAGCACAAAAAGAGGAAAATGGTGCTAAATATTAAGGTTTTACGTTAGCAGAGTGTCTGATATTATTCAAAGCTTTAACTTGGGGAATTGAGGCAAGAACTGGGGAGCTCAGCAGCCCAGTTTGTTCCTTTGGCTCCATTCCCTCTTGTGAGCCTGGAAATGACAACAGCCCCAGGTTTACATCTGCAAACCCCACAAAATCTCCTTCCTGCAAGGAATTCGATTATTACAATTTATGTTCCAATGGGTTCATTTTTGGCTTTGAAAATTCCCAGAGTTCTGGAGCCAGGATTGCCACGAGGAGCCACCAAAAATATTGGCCGCTCTCTGCAGCACTCATGGGGTTTTTTGCTGGTTTGAATTCTCTATGAAAAGCCATTTTCTGTAATAGGAGCTGCCCAGCTTCTGCCCCTTGCTTTAAAAATGCTTTTCATGGAGAAGAAATCCCAGATAAAAGCACTGAGCACTCTGGGCTCTGCTGTTCACCCTCACCCCTTCACCCAGGGCATTCCCAGCTGGAACTGCAGAACAGCCCCAAAAAGCTCATTTTTAACTGGATTTTACTTCCCAAATCTGGGAATTGGGGATGACCTCTCAGGGAGGATTGTTGGGGTGCCCTGTGCTGGATTTATGATCCTGATGGGTCCCTTCCATTCTAAGCCTCTTTCAGGAGTTGTAACAACAAGAGAAGGTAGAAACTTGCCAGAAAGGAAAGCAGAAGTTCAGTGTTGTTCCATTATTTCACTGTTTTAAACCTCCTAATACTTTCACTTTTCCTTCTGCACAAAGACATCCACAGTGCCACGCATGGACAATAAAAAAGGACAAAAATCACAACTCCCCCCTGCTAAAACCTCTGTGTTCCCTTCACTGCAGCTCCCAACTCTCCCTGTTTTCTGTTTGCAAGGGAAAAAAACCCAACCAGATATTGAAAGCACAGTGGGTAACTCAGGATGCAGCAAACTGACCAAGATTGGGAGGAACTCAACCTGTGGCAGATTTTGGAATAAATCTACAATCCACAAGCTCCATGCAAAGGAAATGCTGTGTTCAGTGTTGTCATTATTTATGGTTTTAAACCTCCTTATTTTCACTTTTCCTTCTTGTATAAGCAAAGCCATCCCACAGTGCCACCTGGACAATAAAAAAGGACAAAAAATCACAACTCCCCCCTGCTAAAACCTCTGTGTTCCCTTCACTGCAGCTCCCAACTCTCCCTATTTCAGTTTGCAGGGGAAAAAGAAAAGGATATTGAACACACAGTGGGTAACTCAGGATGCAGAAAACTGACCAAGATTGGGAGGAACCAGTGGCAGATTTTGGAATAAATCTACAAGCTCCATGCAAAAGAAATGCTGTGTTCAGTATTGTCATTATTTACTGTTTTAAACCTCCTTATTTTCACTTTTCCTTCTTGTGTAAGCAAATACATCCCACAGTGCCACCTGGACAATAAAAAAAGACAAAAATCACAACTCCCCCCTGCTAAAACCTCTGTGTTCCCTTCACTGAAGCTCACAGCTCTCCCTCTTTTCTGTTTGCAAGGGAAAAAAAAAACAGATATTGAACACACAGTGGGTAACTCAGGGTGCAGAAAACTGACCAAGATTGGGAGGAACCAGTGGCAGATTTTAGGATGAATCTACAATGCACAAGCTCCATGCAAAGGAAATGCTGTGTTCAGTGTTGTCATTATTTATGGTTTTAAACCTCCTTATTTTCACTTTTCCTTCTTGCACAAGCAAAGCCATCCTACAGTACCACCTGGGCAATAAAAAAAGGACAAAAATCACAACTCCCCCCTGCTAAAACCTCTGTGTTCCCTTCACTGAAGCTCACAACTCTCCCTGTTTTCTGTTTGCAAGGGAAAAAAAACAGATATTGAAAGCACAGTGGGTAACTCAGGGTGCAACAAGAATGACCAAGGTTGGGAGGAACCCAACCTGTGGCAGATTTTGGGATGAATCTACAATGCACAAGCTCCATGCAAAGGAAATGCTGTGTTCAGTATTGTCCAATTTATGGTTTTAAACCTCCTTATTTCATTTTCTTCTTGTATAAGCAAAGCCATCCCACAGTGCCACCTGGACAATAAAAAGGACAAAAAATCACAACTTCCCCCTGCTTAAAACTCTGGTGTTCCCTTCACTGCAGCTCCAACTCTCCCTGTTTCAGTTTGCAGGGGAAAAAGAAAAGATATTGAACACACAGTGGGTAACTCAGGTGGCAGAAAACTGACCAAGATTGGGAGGAACCAGTGGCAGATTTTGGAATAAATCCACAAGCTCCATGCAAAAGAAATGCTGTGTTCAGTATTGTCATTATTTACTGTTTTAAACCTCCTTATTTCACTTTTCCTTCTTGTAAGAAATACATCCAGATGCCACCTGGACAATAAAAAAGAACAAAAATCACAACTTCCCCTGCTAAAACCTCTTGTGTTCCCTCACTGAAGCTCCACAGCTCTCCCTTTTTCTGTTTGCAAGGAAAAAACCACGATATTGAAAGCACCAGTGGGTAACTCAGGGTGCAGCAAAACTGACCAAGATTGGGAGGAACCAACCAGTGGCAGATTTGGATGAATCTACAGCACAAGCTCCATGCAAGTGAAACCTCTCACCTTGCTGCTGCGCAGATTTCAGTCCCCTAACCATGAGGCCAAGCTTAACTCCAGATTAATTTATGGCCCTCAGTCTTTCTGCTTCAAAAAAAAAAACCAAAAAAATTTATGGTGTTTATGCAATTTACCTGTGGAAAAACAAAGCTGTGCTGACATCCAGAGATTGGCATCTGACACAGCCCACAGTGGGAAGGGAAAAAACCCCAAAATCTGCTCATTGCTCCTGGTTTCCAGCTAGGAGTGAGCTCAGGCTGGGAGGAGGTACCTGGCTCCCTGCCCAAACCTTCCCTTCCTTCTTCTGAGGCCCCTCCAGCTCCACATGGCTAAAAAAGGCAGCTGGAAAATGTCCTGGAAGCACAAAATGCTGCATCCCTGCCTSCCTGCCTGCCTGCCTGCCTGCAGGGAGCAGCTCTAGGTGAGCTCTGCCTGAGCTCTGCCCACTTTGGAGGAGTTTTCTCACAGTTCTTGCCTCCCAAAAATGTGGAATTAATGATTATTCCTGGCACTCCCACACTCCTGGCTGTAAAATCAGGTTTACTCTGGCTCCTGCAGCTCTGAGGAACTCCAGGCCCTGAAGGGAAAATCTCAATTTCTTTTCACTCATGCTGGTGCCACAAGAGCTGAGCTGGCAGCTGGGAATGTTTCCTCCTGAACCTGGCACTGCTGGTACAGGAGTGAAATATTTCCCCATTATTCCTACAAATGGCACCAAGAAATGGCACTATTTACACTGAAGGGCCAAGAGGGTTTTTTTGGGGTTTGGTTTTTTGTTTTTYTGCAAGGTTTTTCTGCCTGGAATTGTCACAGCACAGGGAACAAAGGCTCCACACCAACTCCAGCAGCTCTGCTCCAACATCCCAAGGATGGAGGAGCAAAATGATCCCTTCTASCTTCATCTCATGGTGATGATTCAAAACCAAAAATKATCCTTTTTATCTTCATCTTATGGTGTTAATTAAGACCCCAAAATGATCCTTTTTATCTTCATCTCATGGTGCTGATTAAAAACCGAAAATRATCCTTTTTTTCTTTGTCTCGTGGTGATTTTGACCCCAAAATGATCCCTTCTATCTTCCTGTCTTGGTGATGATTAAGAACCCAAAATGATCCTTTTTATCTTTGTCTCATGGTAATTAGGAACCCAAAATTATCCTTTTTTTTTCTTCATCTTTTGGTGTTGATTAAGACCCAAAATGATCCCCTCTATCTTCATCTCACGGTGCTGATTAAGAACCCGAAATTATATTTTTTTTCTTTGTCTCATGGTGCTGATTAAGAACCCAAAATTATCCCTTTTATCTTCATCTCATGGTGCTGATTAAGAACCCCAAATTATATTTTTTTTCTTTGTCTCATGGTGCTGATGAAGAACCCAAAATGATGGTTTTTTTCTTTGTCTCATGGTGATTAAGACCCCAAAATAATTCTTTTAATCTTCATCTTATGGTGTTAATTAAGAACCCAAAATGATCCCCTCTATCTTCATCTCATGGTGCTGATTAAAAACCCAAAATTATAATTTCTATCTTCATCTTATGGTGATTAAGAACCCAAAATGATCCTTTTTATCTTCATCTCATGGTGCTGATTAAGACCCCAAAATGATCCCCTCTAACTTCATCTCATGCTGCTGATTAGGAACCCAAAATGATCATTTTTTCCTTTGTCTCATGGTGATTAAGAACCCCAAATGATCCTTTTTATCTTCATTTTATGATGCTACGACCCCAAAATGATCCTTTTTATCCTCATCTCATGCTGATGAAGACCCCAACGTGGCCCTTTCTGTGCCAATGCTGAATATTGTCACAGACATTCTTTTCACTAAAATCCTTTCTTTAGGATTTTTTTCCTTCTGGGAAGCTGAGACCCCAGAAACAAAAGGTAAACAATAATTATCTGCTTCTGTGGAATGCAACAAGTCAATTCTGGATTGGCCCAGACTGAGTGTTTGGAGGTGATGGCCAATCCAGGGCTGAGAACTCTCTCGGACAGAGTCTGAGAGAGCGTGGTTTGTTATCATTCTTTCTATTCTATTCTTAGGTAGTTAGCAGCTTCTGGAAACTCTCCTTTTCTTTTTCTTTTAGTATAGTTATAATGTAGTATATATATCATAACATAATAAATCAAGCCTTCTG
>NDFG01000003.1:2462424-2476862 GCA_002167245.1 Sporophila hypoxantha | reverse complement strand
CTTTGAAATTTCCCCAGAGTTCTGGAGCCAGGATTGCACGAGGAAGCCACCAAAAATTTGACCGCTCTGTGCAGCACTCATGGGGTTTTTTGCTGGTTTGAATTTCTCTATGAAAAGCCATTCTGATAGAAGCTGCCAGCTTCTCCCCTTGCTTTAAAAATTGCTTTTCATGAGAAGAAATCCCAGAGTTAAAAGCACTGAGCACTCTGGGCTCTGCTGTTCACCCTAGCCCCTTCACCCAGAGCATTCCAGCTGGAATCTGCAGAAAACAGCCCCAAAAAAAGCTTCATTTGTTAACTGGAGTTATTTACTTCCCAAATCTGGGAATTGGGGCATGACCTTCAGGGAGGATTGCTGGGGTGCCCTGTGTGGATTTATGATCCTGATGGGGTCCCTATCCAATTCTAAGCCTCGCTCAGGGGTGTAACAACAAAGAGAAGTAGAAACTTGCCCAGAAAAGGAAAACACGAGATTCAGTGTGTCATTATTTATTTTGGTTTTAAACCTCCTTATTTTCACCTTTCCTCTTGTATAAGCAAAGACATCCCACAGTTGCCACCGGGACAATAAAAAGGAAAAAAATCACAAACTCCCCTGCTAAACTCTGTGTTCCCTTGCACTGCCAGCTCCCAACTCTCCCTGTTTTCTGTTTGCAGGGAAAAAAAAACCCCAATGGGAATATTGAAAGCACAGGGGTAACTCAAGATTGCAGCAAACTGACAAGACTGGGAGGAACAGTGGCAGATTTTTTGAAAAATCCACAAGCTCCATGCAAAAAGAAATGCTGTGTTTCAGTATTTGTCATTATTATGTTTTAAACCTCCTGTATTTTCACTTTTCCTTCTTGTATAACGCAAAAGCCATCCCACAGTGCCACCTGGACAAGTAAAAAAGGACAAAAATCACAAACATCCCCCTGTGCTAAAACCTCTGTTGTTCTCCTCACTGCAGCTCCCAACTCTCCCTCTTTTCTGTTTGGCAGGGAAAAAAACCAGATACTGAAAAGGGCACAGTGGGTAACTCAGGGTGCAACAAAAGAATGATCCAGAGTTGGGAGGGAACCCCAACCTGTGGCAGATTTTGGGATGAATCTACAATGCACAGGCTCCATGCAAAGGAAAATGCTGTTGTGGCAGTATTGTCATTATTTACTGTTTTAAACTTCCTTATTTCACTTTTCCTTCTTGCACAAGCAAAGACATCCCACAGTGCCACCTGGGCCAATAAAAAAAAGGACAAAAATCCACAACGCCCCCTGCTAAACCTCTGTGTTCCCTTCACTGACAGCTCCCAACTCTCCCTGTTTTCTGTTTGCAAGGGGAAAAAAACCCAGATGTTGAAAGGCACAGTGGGTAACTCAGGGTGCAGAAACTGACCAAGATTGGGGAGGAATCCAACCTGTGGCAGATTTTGGAATAATCTTACCAATCCACAGGCTCCATGCAAAGGAAAAATGCTGTGTTCAGTGTTGTCATTATTTTACTGTTTTTAAACCTCCTTATTTTCAACCTTTTTCCTTCTTGCACAAAGCCATTCCACAGTGCCACCTTGGACAATAAAAAAGGACAAAAATCACAACTCCCCCCTCTAAAACCTCTGTGTTCCCTTCACTGCAGCTCCCAAACTTCTCCCTGTTTGCAGTTTGCAAGGGAAAAAAAACCAGATATTTGAAAGCACAGTGGGTAAACTCAGGGTGCAACAAGAATGGACCCAAGGTTGGGGGAACCCAACCTTGTGGAGATTTTGGATAAATCTACAAATGCACAAGCTCCATGCAAAGGAAACCTCTCAACCTGACTGCTGGCAAGATTTCCAGTCCCTAACCATTGAGGGCCAAGCTAACTCCAGATTAATTTATGCCCTCAGTCTTTCTGCTTTCAAAAAAAAAAACCAAAAAATATATGGTGTTTTATGCGAATTTACCTGATGGGCAAAAACAGAAGCTGTGCTGACATCCAGAGATTGGCATCTACACAGCCCACAGTGGAAGGGAAAAAACCCCAAAATCTGCTCATTGCTTCCTGAGGTTTCCAGCTAGGAGGTGAGCTCAGGCTGGGGGAGGAGGTTCTGGCTCCCTGCCCAAACCATCCCTGCCTTCTTCTGAGGCCGCTCCAGCTCCACATGGCTAAAAAAGGGCAGCTGGAAAAATGTCCTGGAAGCACAAAATGCTGCATCCCTGCCTCCCTGCCTGCCGCCCTGCTGCAGGGAGCCAGCTCTAGGTGAGCTCTGCCTGAGCTCTGCCCACTTTGAGAGGAGTTTTCTCACAGTTCTGCCTCCCAAAAATGTGGAATTAATGATTATTCCTGGCACTCCCACACTCCTGGCTGTTAAAATCAGGTTTACTCTGGCTCCTGCAGCTCTGAGGAACTCCAGGCCCTGAAGGGAAAATCTCAATTTCTTTTCACTCATGCTGGTGCCACAAGAGCTGAGCTGGCAGCTGGAATGTTTCCTCCTGAACCTGGCACTGCTGGTACAGGAGTGAAATATTTCCCATTATTACTAAAAAATTGCAACAAGAAATGGCACTATTTACACTGAAGGCCAAGAGGGTTTTTTTGGGGTTTGGTTTTTTGTTTTTTTGCAAGGTTTTCTGCCTGGAATTGTCACAAGCACAGGGAACAAAGGCTCCACACCAAACTCCAGCAGCTCTGCTCCAACATCCCAAGGATGGAGGAGCAAAATGATCCCTTCTAGCTTCATCTCATGGTGATGATTCAAAACAAAACAAAAATGATCCTTTTTATCTTTCATTTATGGTTGTTTAATTTAAAGGACCCCAAATTGGAAAATGTCCTTTTTTATTTATCTTCATCTCATCGTGCTGATTAAAAACCGAAAATGGATCCTTTTTTTCTTTGTTCTCGTGGTGATTTTGACCCCAAAATGATGCCCTTCTATCTTCCTGTCTTGGTGATGATAAGAACCCAAAATGATCCTTTTTATCTTTGTCTCATGTAATTAGGAACCCAAAAATCATCCTTTTTTTCTTCATTTTTTGGTGTTGATTAAGACCCAAAATGATCCCCTCTATCTTCATCTCACGGTGCTGATTAAGAACCCGAAATTATATTTTTATTTTCTTGTTCTCATGGTGCTGATTAAGAACCCAAAAATTATCCCTTTTATCTTCATCTCATGGTGGCTGATTAAGAACCCCAAAATATTTTTTTTTCTTTGGTCTCATGGTGCTGATGGAAGAACCCAAAATGATGGTTTTTTTCTTGTCTCATGGTATTAAGACCCCAAAAATAATTCTTTTAATCTTCATCTTATGGTGTTAATTAAGAACCCAAAATGATCCCCTCTATCTTCATCTCATGGTGCTGATTAAAAACCCAAAATTATAATTTCTATCTTCATCTTATGGTGATTAAGAACCCAAAATGATCCTTTTATCTTCATCTCATGGTGCTGATTAAGACCCAAAATGATCCCTCTATCTTCATCTCATGGTGCTGATTAAGACCCCAAAATGATCCCCTCTATCTTCATCTCATGTGCTGATTAGGAACCCAAAATGATCATTTTTTTCTTTGTCTCATCGTGCTGATTAAGAACCCAAAATTGTTTTTTTCTTTGTCTCATGGTCATTAAGACCCCAAAATAATTCTTTTATCTTCATCTTATGGTGTTAATTAAAGAACCCAAAATGATCCCCTCTATCTTCATCTCATGGTGCTGATTAAAACCCAAAATTATAATTTCTATCTTCATCTTATGGTGATTAAAGAACCCAAAAATGATCCTTTTTATCTTCATCTCAGGTGGTGCTGATTAGGAACCCAAAATGATAATTTTTTTCTTTGTCTCATGGTGATTAAGAACCCCAAATGATCCTTTTTACCTCATTTTATGCTGCTAAGACCCCAAAATGATCCTTTTAATCCTCACCTCATGCTGATGAAGACCCCAGCGTGGCCCTTTCTGTTGCCAATGCTGAATACCTGACTCAGATTCTCTGGATGGGGGACTGAAAGAAACTTTTCACCTCCGATTCCCAGGTGGAGAATTCCAAGAAATCCCTTCTCCCTGCCAGCCTGCCCCCTCCAGGAGCTCCCAAATTTGGAGGAGAGCAGTTACATAAGTGCTGCAGGAGCTGAGGGGAGAGTGAATGTCAAAGCTTGCTGGAACACGAACCGGGAGCCCTGTGGATTCGGTCTCTAACATCCATCAACACGATTAATTTTAATGTCACAACATTTTAATGTCAATTACTTTTTAATGTCACAGCTTTCCTATTTGCCACCGCGGCCACATTGCCTGGCTGATGAGAGATTCCCCAAAGAACTTAGGATGAAATAAATAAACAATTCAGGGATAAATGCTACAACAAGCCTCCCCTGCTTTTGGAAGGATGTGGGGAATCTATTCCAAAGGCACTGAAAAATAGAACATCTAAAGCATTTGAAGGCCAAATACTACTTAGTAAAAACTCAATTCTGCTCTTTTTTCTGGCTAAAAAATGGGCAAATTCCAAATGGCAGCTGGAGATGTGGCTTGATATTATTTGCATTGGCAAAGGATATATTTTATATTTAGGTGCTGCATAAAGAATAATTTCAGTTGTGATTGTGGCATCTTAAAATTTGTGTGCAAAAAGGGGACACCAGGCCAAGTTAAGACTGATGAAGGAACTAATAAAAGAGAATTTGGACTTTTAAAATCTTTAGGTATCAAGTGGCTGGGGAAAAAACATCTGAAAAATCAAACAGCTGAAGTTTTTGTTCTTTTGTTTGTTTTGTGTTTTTTTTTTTTTTTCAGTGCCAATGATATCTTTTATTTAGAGGGCTGCATAAAAGAATATTAAAGTTGTGATTATTGCATCTTAAAATTTTGTGTGCAAAAGGGGACACCAGACAAGTTAAGACTTGATTGAAGAAACTCAGAGGATTTGGACCGTAAAAGTATTTAGGTTATTGAAATAGCTGGGGGAAAAAACAAATAGCTGAAGGGTTTTTTTTTGGCAGTGCCAATGATATCTTTTATTTAGGTGCTGCATAAAGAATAATAAAGTTCGTGTGATTATTGCATCTTAAAATTTGTGGTGCAAAAGGAGACACTAGACAAGTTAGGACTGATGAAAGGAACTAATAAAAGAGAAATTTGGGACTTAAAATATTTGTTATTGAATAGCTGGGGAAAAAAAACCAAACAGCTGAAGGTTTTTTGCTCGAGTGCCAAGGATATCTTTTATTTAGGTGCTGCATAAAGAATAATCCAGTTGTGATGTGTGGCATTCTTAAAAACTTGTGTGCAAAAGGAGACACCAGGCAAATTAAGACTTGATGAAGAACTCCAAAAAAAGAGAATTTGAGACCTAAAATCTTTAGTTATCAAGTGGCTGGGGAAAAATTAAACAGCTGAAGGTTTTTTTGCATGTGCCAAGGATACCTTTTTATTTAGGTGCTGCATAAAGATATTAAAGTTATGATTATTGCATCTTAAAATTTTGTGTGCAAAAAGGAGACACCAGACTAGTTAAGATCTGATGAAGAACTAATAAAAGAGAATGTTGGAACTTAAAATCTTTAGGTTTTCAAGTGGCTGGCGGGAAAATTCAAACAGCTGAAGGGTTTTTTTTGCAGTGCAACTCCTCACAATTTCAAACCCATTTTAAATGCCACCCCTTCAGCAGCCTGGACTTGCATTCCAGTTCCTCTGGCTTTTCCATTTTTCCTGAACTTGTGCTTGCTAAATGTTATTTTAAAGAGCTGGGTGAGGCTGACAAAGCCTCAAACTCCCTGGGGTTTCTCAGGAGAACAAAAGCAGCCTTGTGGATATCTTTAGAACAAATTAAAAGGGCTGAGGAGAAGTAGCCTCTTAATATTGAAACTGAGATGGGATCACCAAAAAAATATTTGAAGAGACAAACTAATAAAACAGGAAGTGAGTCAGGACCTTGCATGCCTTTTTTAGAGTCCAGGAAACTGACTTGGTGCAGTCATAAAGCAAAGTTTCTGTACCTATATTTGCCCTTTAATGGTTGGTGCATGAGAGCAGCTTTAGCTCAGAATTTTCCAAGGATTTGAGCGCCATAAACAGTTCAATGGGGCCTTCTAAGTGCCACCAATTTAAGTCTCAACATTAATCAAACTGCATCAAATAAAATCACCCATTTGGCCAATAGATCTTCAAGACAGAATAGGTGCATTTGGTGGAGTTCTAGCAGGTTTTAGTTGCAGCAGAGACAGTTTTTTACAGCTAAGAACTGACTTGGTGCAGGTTCATTAAAACAAATTTCATGTACCTATATTTGCATTTAATGGTGATGCAGAAGAAGCTTTATCTCAGAATTTTCAGGGATTTTAAGTCCATAACAGTTCAACGGGGCCTTCTAAGTGCACAATTTAAGTCTTAACCAGTAATCAAACTGCAAAAATGAACTGCACCATTTGGCAATAGATCTGTCAAGACAGAATWGGTGMWTTTGATGGAGTTTCAGCAGKTTTAGTGCAGCAGAGGCCACACAACATCAGCACAGTGTTTGCAGCTTGGCAGCCTGCAGCTCCAGCAGCATCTTGGTTTGTGAAACAGAAAACTGAAACAGAAAATTGCTGGAAATTGCTGGAAATTGCTGGAAATATCCCACATTTGCCAAACTTGCAGCTAGCAGAGCCTGAATTCCTGTTCTGAAGAGTTCTCCGAGGGCTCTCAGAGGCAGCAGGGGCTGCCCTGGTCCCGGGGAGCCGAGCACGGACCAGCCACAGCTGTCAGAGGCTGTCAGGATCCAGGGCTCATTACGAAGCCAGGCTGGAATCTCCATGGCTCGATGAGTTCAGATTCCCTGGAAAGAGGGAGGATTATCCCAGCACTCTCCATCTGGGCTGGGGTAACCCGGCCTGTTCACCTGGACACTCAGCCGGGAATATTTGCTCTCAAATGGAACTGTCACTGACAGATTTTCTGAAAAATCCTTTTGCTAGGATTTCGATTCTGAGAAGCTGAGAAACCTCAGAAAAGAAATGTAAACAGTAATTGTCTGATAGCTGTGGGATATAGCCTGGAGAKGGTTCACCAACAGGTGCATCTTTGATTGGTTGCATGTGAATTGTTTTTAATTAATGACCAATGACAGCCGGCTGTGTCAGACTCTGAGTCCGTCACAAGATTTTCTTATTCACTCCTTTCTCTGCTAACTTTCTGATGTCTCCTTTCTCTATTCTTTTAGAATAGTTTTAATATCTCATTTTCTTTTAATATAATATATAAAATAATAAATCAGCCTTCTGAAACATAGAGTCAAGATTCTCATCTCTTCCCTTGTTGGGGTTGCCTACAAATTCCACAGAAATTGTTTGTTATTTTTGCTCAGTAGAGAAAGGATTAAAATAAAATAAAATAAAAACAATAAATTATAAATAAAATGAATAAATTAAAAATAAATAAATAAATAAATAAATAAAATAAAAATAAATACCAATCAAGAATATAGAAATAATAATAAACATTATTATAATTATATAATATATAATATATATAATGTTATTATTAAATAATAATAAATATTATTATAARTATTATTATAAATAAATTCCTGTTCTGAATAAAGATAATTATAAATATAAAAAGAATAACAAATAAAAATAATAAACCATAATAACAATTATAATGAATAGATAATAATAATAAAATTAAAAACAATATAATTATAATATATACTAATAAGAATAATAAAAATAAAATAATAATAAAACCCCAAAAATAATATAATTCCATAATAATATAATAAAATTATAAGAATAATAAAATAATAAAAATAATATAATACTATAATAAAATAATAAAATAAAAAAATAAATAAAAAATAATAATATAATTAATAAAAACCTGAGGCAGGTGAAGCAAGAGGTGGCAGAGAGCAGGATCTGCCAGAATTCGGTGTGAGTGTGAGAGCAAACCAGCCTGGCAGAGCTCCCACTGAGCCGGGCTGTGCTTCAGGGACCTTTCCCTGCCCCAGACCAAGCACAGGCTCTGCAGGCTCCAGCTCCTGAACAAACCCCACCCTCGGATTATTGACACATCTGCTCTGCCTGAGCCAGCCAGAGGCACAGAGCGTGGCTGGGAGGCTGAGGAGCTGGGGGAGGGGCAGCTCCTCACCACCGGCCTGCACAAAACTCCCAAAGCCAGAGCTCAGGCCCTCAGAAGGCCCCTTGTTGCAGTGTGAAGCAATATCCTTCTTTCCGCTATCCCAGTCCCTCAGGTGTGCCAACCTCTCCCTTCCCTCCTCCTTGCCCCCTTGCTAAGTGCTGTCCATCAATCTTAACATTCCAGCAAGGCCGTCGTCTGATAGGTGAAAGTTCAAAAGATGCCCTCAGCCTTGGGACAATTGGGCCCATCCAGGTGTCATTTGTCCCCTGAGCCTTCCCCCCCCCTCCTACTGGTTGGTGGCACACCTACCCCTTCCCTCCCCCTTTCCCTGAATATAAAAAGACACAGGACCATGCGGTCGGCATTCAGTTGGAGCTGTCGTAACATTCAGAGGCCTGCGTGCCCAGAAATAACTCTGGATTCAAGACCCTCTAGCTGAATCGACTCCTTTTTCTCTTTGCCTCACCTTAAAGCTGCTCCATAGAGGTCAAGTCTGAGTTCCTGTGCCTGGACTTGTTCCAAGTGGCCAGCGCAGCACACACTAGCAAAGGTAGCTCTGAGGTGAAAACACCACAGCTGCTGCCTCTGGCCAAGCAGCAAGGGCCAGACAGGCCCAGGCACGTTCCACCCGGTAATATTGGGAAATTAATCTCAATAGCCCCTCAGACTGGTTTGTTCCTCTATCATGTTGACAAAACTCTCCCAAAGCCAGAGCTCAGGCCCCTCAAAAGGCCTCAGACTGGTTTTGTTCCAACTCCTCCATCACTTCGAGAAAACCTCTTGTCTTTAGCACAACCAACACCAGATCCACTCAAATTCAGCAGTTCAGATCCATAAAGTGTCTGTAGATATTATTTTCATTCGGATGTTGGCCATGAAACATGAAAAATCTCAGCTCAACATCAGATCCACTCAAACTCAGCAGTTCAGATCCATAAACTCTCAGCCAGTGTCTGCAGTTTTTATTTTCACTCAGATGTTGGCCACAAATCATGAAAAATCTCAGCTCAACATCAGATCCACTCAAATTCAGCAGTTCAGATCCATAAACTGTCTGTAGACTTTATTTTCACTCAGATGTTGGCCATGAAACATGAAAAATCTCACCTCAACACCAGATCCACTCAAATTCAGCAGTTTAGATCCATAAAGTGTCTGTAGATTTTATTTTCACTCAGATGTTTACCATGAAAAATGAAAAATCTCAGTTTGAGTTTCCTCCCCAGTTTGGTTCCTTTTTTTCCCATGACAAGCTGCGTCCATCCCATCAAGGCTAAACAGAATCCTAATTTTTATCCTGAGCACTCAGTCCCTAAAATCCTTTGGAAGACAGGTTTGGAGCTCAATAAAATAGTTTAATAAAACGGTATCAGCAAAATACTTAAAAAAATCGTTAAATAAAAAATAAATAAAATGAATCAGCAAATAAATGTTAAATAAAACAGTATCAGCAAAATTGGAAATATTTTCCTTCCAGGGCTGATCCGGGCAGGGATAACTGAGACACCTGGGGAGCCACAGGAGGAGCAATCGAGGGTAAAGGAGGGAATTGGCTCCTGGGGATGGGGAAAAACTGGAAACAAGCTAACAGGTAAAGGAATATTTTTAAATAACTGGAAACAAGCAGACAGGTAAAGGAATATTTAAAATAATTGGAAACAAGCTAACAGGTAAAGTGATCTATTGTAAATAATTGGAAACAAGCTAACAGGCAAAGGAATATTTAAAATAACTAGAAACAAGCTAACAGGGTAGGTAAATATTTTAAATAACTGGAAACCAGCTAACAGGCAGAGGAATCTTTAAAATAACTGGAAACAAGCAAACAGGCAAAGTGATGGATTTTAAATAACTAGAAACAATATAAGATGCTAAGGAATCTTTACAATAACTAGAAACCAGCTAACAGGTTAAGTAAATATTTTAAATAACTGGAAACAGGCTAACAGGCAAAGGAATATTTAAAATAACTGGAAACAAGCTCACAGGCAGAGTGAGTATCTTAAGTAAGTAGAAATAAGATAACAGGCTAAAGGATATATTTAATAATGGGTAACTAGCTGACAGGCAAAGTGAATATTTTAAATAACTAGGAACAAGCTAACAAGTTAAGAAAATATTTTAAATAACTGGAAAGYGGCTAACAAGCAAGGAAATATTTAAAATAACTGGAAACAAGCTAACAGGCAAAGTTAAAGTGCCTGTTATCTGGTTTCCAGTTATTAAAAATATTGAATATTTAAAATCACTGGCTTTTAACTGGATGTTTTCCTTATGCTAAGGAATATTTAAAATGTCTGGATCCCCATTATTCTAAATATTTAATATTTAAATACTTATATATATATTTTTTTAAAATATGTAATATATTTGAAATAACTGAAGCCAGCGCTATCCCAGCCCTGACTGTCCCTATTTTTCTGTGCCACATCTTGGAACCCAGGACCCTTCCATGTGTGACTCTTGCACTGACAATTCCCATCCCTGTTTGCTCTTCTTGCTGCATCTGGAGTGACAGGAATCCCTCATTTCCCCCTTTCCAGCCTGGATTTGCCCTCCTGGGCTGCTCCAGCCCAGCAGAAAAGAGCAACAGCTTCATCCCACTGGATATTGTTATTTTTGCTTAGTAGAGAAGGGAATAAAATAAAATAAAATAAACCCAGGAGCTTTTATTCTATGGAGTGACAGGAATCCCTGATTTCCCTCTTTCCAGCCTGGATTTGCCCTCCTGGGCTGCTCCAGCCCAGCCAGCTCAGCAGAAAGCAGCCACAGCTTCATCCCACTGGAAATTGTTACTTTTGCTTAGTAGAGAAGGGAATAAAATAAAATAAAATAAAATAAAATAAAATAAAATAAAATAAAATAAAATAAAATAAAATAAACCCAGGAGTTTTTATCCTATGGAGTGACAGGAATCCCTCATTGCCCTCTTTCCAGCCTGGATTTGCCCTCCTGGGCTCCTCCAGCCCAGCCAGCTCAGCAGAAAGCAGACACAGCTTCATCCCACTGGAAATTGTTTGGTTTTTTTGCTTAGTAGAGAAGGGATTAAAATAAAATAAAATAAAATAAAATAAAATAAAATCAGGACTTTTTATTTAGTAGAGTGACAGGAATCCCTCATTTCCCCCCTTTCCAGCCTGGATTTGCCCTCCTGGGCTCCTCCAGCCCAGCAGAAAAGAGCAACAGCTTCATCCCACTGGAAATTGTTACTTTTGCTTAGTAGAGAAGGGAATAAAATAAAATAAAATTATAAAATCAAACCAGGAGTTTTTATTCTATGTAGTGACAGGAATCCCTCATTTCCCTTTTCCAGCCTGGATTTGCCCTCCTGGGCTGCTCCAGCCCAGCCAGCTCAGCAGAAAGCAGCCACAGCTTCATCCCCCTGGAAATTGTTTGTTATTTTTGCTTAGTAGAGAAGGGATAAAGAAAAAATAAAATAAAATCAAAACAATCAAATAGCTGCAGATTAGAGCAGCCCAGAGTGCCCCAGTGTCTGTCTGGCCCTCGTTAACATCCAGAACCAGCCCCAAGTGTCTGCCAGGCAGAACTGGGCATTGCTGAGAAGCAGCCAGATGTGCCCAGCTGTGGCTCCTGATGGATGCAGGGGGATTTGGGAGGTGCCAGGCAGGACAGGGTGTCCTGAGCAGGATTTGGGTTGTGCTGAGGCCAATCCCCTGCTCAGAGCTGCTCCTGGCATCCTGCACATCCCAACTGCTCTGGGGGAGGATGTGACCATGGGTTCGCTCAGAAATGTTTTATTCAGGCTGTTTATCCTCAAAAGAGCATTTTCTTTTTAGATTAAATTATCTGGACTCTGTTTATTCTAAACACAGGAGACAGGACTCAAGCATTTCCTCTTTTAGGAAGTATGGCTGAGTGTGTTTCCTACAAAATTTATAAAGAATTCAGGCAAGGGCTTGTGTGGCTCCTTAAGATTTCAAAGCCTTCTTCCCTAAATGCTGCAAGAGCTGCCTCTGTCAGGGCACAGCTCCATCCCGGTGACACCAAATACAAATGCAAGCAGACAGCAGCTGTGAGCTCTTTGGAAAGGGCAGCCTGATAAAAAACCACAATCAAATTATTTACCAATACTCCCCATTCTGTCTCAAGACCAGAAATTCCATTACATAATGAGGCATTTCCCTTTTTTTTTTTTAAATTTTTACAGCTGAGGCTCCAAAAGGATTTGTTAAAAGCAGGTGGTGGTGAGGTGAGATGAGTTAATCACTGGAGGTGAGGTGAGATGAGTTAATCAGCAACAGGATGAGAGGAGATGAGTTAATCAATGACAGAACAGAATTTTAGCAGTGAAAATTTTCAYTYCAGTAGATGACACAGTCACCACTGGAACTGGAAGAAAAACCACAGATTTCTGTCTCCCCATCCTGTCTCCTTACAAACAATTCTGACTTTTTTGCTATAAACCCACCACATTTGAAATGCCATTTTCTGTGTTTTAGTCCCCACTGCTCCTGCAGGGAGTGTCCAGCTCCACCTGGAGCTCCAGGGGAGTGTTCTGCTCTCCTGCTCAGTTTCCAGGACACCTGAAGGGCAGATCCTGCTCAGAGYTCCTCTGCCCCCCAGCAGAACATTCTGATTATCAGAGCACAGCCCAGCCCCGATGTCCCGGGGTGTTTTATCCCACCCCAGCTCCCAGGACATTTTCCCTGGCATCTCCCAGCACGTTCATCCATTACCAACTCCAGGACCAGGGAGGGCAGGAGGAGATGAGCACTGGCTGCTGTTTAAAGTGGCTTTTTAAAATAATTCAATTTATCTGCTCCATCCAGCCCTGCCTGGTGGCTCCAGCAGCCAGGGAGGCTTTTTAGGCACCCTCATCATCATCATCATCATCATCATCATCATCATCATCATCATCATCATCATCATCATCAATTACAGCTGTTGGCACCAGGAGCTGCCCATGCTGCTGCTCCACCAGCTCCCTCCACCAGGGGAATTCTTCCGGGTTTATTTTTAATTCTGCCTCATAATCAGGCCCTAATTTTATGCATATTGGCTCAGGATATTTTTTGCCCCAGGGTTTTTCATCCCCCCAGCTGCCCAGGACATTTTCCCTGGCATCTCCCAGCACATTCATCCATTACCAACTCCAGGACCAGGGAGGGCAGGAGGAGATGAGCAGTGACTGCTGTTTAAGGCTTTTTAAAGGAATTCCATTTCTCTGCTCCATCCAGCCCTGCCTGGTGGCTCCAGCAGCCAGGGAGGCTTTTTAGGCACCCTCATCATCATCATCATCATCATCATCATCATCATCACCTGCTCAATTACTGCTGTTGGCACCAGGAGCTGCCCATGCTGCTGCTCCACCAGCTCCCTCCACCAGGGGAATTCTTCCCGGTTTATTTTTAATTCTGCCTCATAATCAGGCCCTAATTTTATGCATATTGGCTCAGGATATTTTTTCCCCTTTCTTCTACACTGTCAGTCTGCTTGTCACATCCTTGCTGAAGGGGATTCCTCACCGAGTCCTTCTCTTGCTGGGCTAGGATGGCCTCTTTTGCTTGAGGATTACAGGYTCTGACAGTGCTGACACAGAAAAATAAAGCCCTGAATGATTTCAAGCCATGAGCAGAGCAGGAATCCGGAGCTGCTCCTGCCCTTTCCTCCCAGAGCCCAGCCCCAGCCTAAACCCAGCTCCTTCTGCTCACCCAGAGCAGCCCCAGAGCCTCTGACAGCCTCTCCCTCCCTTGCTGATAAGATTATCAGTTCTGCTAACAAGGAGGCCACACGCTGTGTCCCCTGCACGAATTCAAGCTTCCAGAAGCACAGCAGAAGTTAAACAGAGCTGGGACATTAAATCAGCGAGGGGAGAAGAGAACTGGATCTCCTCAGAGGCAAGAACAGCACAAACTCCTAAATCCAGGAGTTTTGAGGCAAAKAACTCTCGCTGCCAGGCAGATCCTATTCCATCTTTTCCAGGAGAGAGCATTGAGTGAGCTCAGTTCCAATCCCCACACACATATTTTTGAAAAAAACACAATTTATTTGCTTTTTAGTCTTTGGAGTTTCCCCCCCACCCTCTGTTCTGCTTTTACAAGATGATCATAAAAAATGAAGCAGCATTTAAATCAGCAGCAGGGGTGGAAGAACAGTGCTAATTCCTGCCTGAATCAGCTCCATCCTTGCAGGAACTGGAAATTAATTTTCCTTCCATGGGTTGAAGCTGCTCCTGAGCTTGACTTGCTAAACCAGAAGCTTTCAGTGTGGAGAGATGACAGAGACAGAGAATCCCAGACCCCATAAAAGCTTCTAAAAGCCCCAAACCCCCAAGAGAAGACGAGCACACAGAGATWAAAGAGCCCCAGCACTGAGGCTGCCAGGAGCTG
>NDFG01000003.1:2434388-2449747 GCA_002167245.1 Sporophila hypoxantha | reverse complement strand
CATCCTGTGCTGCGCTGAGCTTTGCCTTCCATTCTCTGCCTCGGGCTGCCCTCTCAGTATTTGCCTTTTCTGCAGAATGGATTGTCTCTCAATATTTCCTTTGCTGCAGAGTGCTTGTCCTCTCAATATTTCCTTTTCTGCAGAGTGGATTGTCCTCTCAATATTTCCTTTTCTTTGCATAGTGGATTTTCCTCTCAATATTTCCTTTTGCTGCAGAGTGCTTGTCCTCTCAATATTTCCTTTTCTGCAGAGTGGTTGTCCTCTCAATATTTCCTTTTCTGTAGAGTGGATTGTCCTCTCAATATTTCCTTTTCTGCAGAGTGATTGTCCTCTCAAATTCCTTTCTGCAGAGTGGATTGTCCTCTCAATATTTCCTTTTCTGCAGAGTGGATTTGTCCTCTCAATATTTCCTTTTCTGCAGAGTGGATTGTCCTCTCAATATTTCTCTTTCTGCCTCGGGGCTGTCCTCTCAATATTTCCTTTTCTGCATAGTGGATTTCCCTCTCAATATTTCCTTTTCTGCAGAGTGGATTTTTCCTCTCAATATTTCCTTTTCTGCAGAGATGGGATTGTCCTCTCAATATTTCCTTTTCTGCAGAGTGGATTTTCCTCTCAGTATATCCTTTTCTGCAGAGTGGATTGTCCTCTCAATATTTCCTTTTCTGCAGATGGATTTTCCTCTCAGTATTTCCTTTTCTGCAGAGTGGATTGTCCTCAATATATCTTTCTCTTTTTCCTCTTTTCTGCGGAGTGGATTTCCTCTTCAATATTTCCTTTTCTGCAGAATGGATTTCCCTCTCAATATTTCCTTTTCTGTACAGTGGATTGCCCTCTCAATATTTCCTTTTCTGCCTAGAGTGATTTCCTCTCAATATTTCCTTTTCTGCAGAATAGATTTCCCTCTTCAATATTTCTTTTTCTGCAGAGTGGATTCCTCTCAATATTTCCCTCTGTACAGTTGTTTCCTCCAATATTTCCTTTTCTCAGAGTGGATTGTCCTCTCAATTTCCTTTTTGCAGAATGGATTTTCTTCTCAATATTTTCCTTTTCTGCAGAGTGGATGTTCTCTCAATATTTCCTTTTCTGCAGAGTGGTTTTCCCTCTCAATATTCCTTTTCTGCAGATGGATTTCCTCTCAATATTTCCTTTTCTGCAGAGTGGGTTGTCCTCTCAGTATTTCCTTTTCTGCAGAATGGATTGTCCTCTCAATATTTCCTTTTCTGCAGAATGGATTGTCCTCTCAATATTCCTTTTCTGCCTCGGGCTTCCTCTCAATATTTCCTTTTCTGCCTCGGGGCTGTCCTCTCAATATTTCCTTTTCTGCAGAATGGATTTGTCCTCTCAATATTTCCTTTTCTGCCTTCGGGCTGTCCTCTCAATATTTCCTTTTCTGCCTCGGGCTGTCCTCTCAATATTTCCTTTTCTGCAGAATGGATTGTTCCTCTCAATATTTCCTTTTCTGCCTCGGGCTGTCCTCTCAATATTCCTTTTCTGCCTCGGGGCTGTCCTCTCAATATTCCTTTTCTGCAGAGTGGATTTCCCTCTCAATATTCCCTTTTCTGCAGAGTGGATTTCCTCTCATATTTCCTTTTCTGCAGAATGGATTTTTCCTCTCAATATTTCCTTTTCGTACAGTGGATTGTCCTCTCAATTATTTCCTTTTCTGCAGAGTGGCTTGTCCTCTCAATATTTCCTTTTCTGCAGAGTGGATTGCCCTCTCAATATTTCCTTTTCTGCAGAGTGGATTTCCTCTCAATATTTCCCTTTCTGTAGAGATTTCCTCTCAATATTTCCTTTTCTGCAGGAGTGATTTTCCTCTCAATATTTCCTTTTCTGCAGAGTGGATTTCCTCTCAATATTTCCTTTTCTGCCTCGGGCTGTCCTCTCAATATTTCCTTTTCTGCAGAGTGATTTCCCTCTCAATATTTCCTTTTCTTGCAGAATGGATTTCCCTCTCAATATTTCCTTTTCTGCAGAATAGATTTCCCTCTCAATATTCCCTTTTCTGCAGAGTGGATTGTCCCTCTCAATATTTCCTTTTCTGCAGAGTGGATTTTCCTCTCAAATATTTCCTTTCTTCCAGCTGCCCAGAAAAACCAGCAGCTCCAACAGCTCCTGGCAGCCTCAGTGCTGGGGCTCTTTTATCTCTGTGTGCTCGTCTTCTCTTGGGGGTTTGGGGCTTTTAGAAGCTTTTATGTGGTCTGGATTCTCTGTCTCTGTCATCTCTCCACACTGAAAGCTTCTGGTTTAGCAAGTCGATAGCTCAGAGCAGCTTCAACCCATGGAAGGAAAATTAATTTCCAGTTCCTGCAAGGATGGACTGATTCAGCCAGGAATGAGCACTGTTCTTCCACCCTTGCTGCTGATTTAAATGCTGCTTCTTATTTTTATGATCATCTTGTAAAAGCAGAACAGAGGGTTGGGGGAAACTCCAAAGACTAAAAAGCAAATAAATTGTGTTTTTTTCAAAAATATGTGTGTGGGGATTGGAACTAAGCTCACTCAATGCCTCTCTCCTGAAAGATGGAATAGGATCTGCCTGGCAGCGAGAGTTATTTGCCTCAAACTCCTGGATTTAGGAGTTTTGCTGTTCTTGCCTCTGAGAGATCCAGTTCTCTTCTCCCTCGCTGATTTAATGTCCAGCGAGGGATGCTGCACACTTGGGTTTGCATCTCAGGGTGGGGGAGAGGCTGCTCTGGGCAGGGGGAGGGTGGCAGGAGTGGCACTGGAAGGGGAAAGGCTCCTGCATATGTCATGTGCCATTGCAAAGTGATAAAAAGGCTTTGAATTCAAAGGGTTCTCCTCGGGGAAAGCGAATTTTATTGGTCAAAATAAAGGACAGCGTTCTGCCCAGCACASCCTGGTAAAAAAGGGTGGGAAGGCACAGGGGTAAATCACTCCCAGCAAATAATTAGGTTTTTAATGCATTTAACATTCTCTTGATATAAGTGAGAGGAAGGAGGGATTTGTCTTTCCAAACGAGCTGTGGGGCTGCTGGGAGATCAAATCAGCACTGGGAGAGAAACGAAACAATGGGAAGGATTCCACTGATTGATGAATGGGAAAAGAGATTTGCTTTTACAAATAAACTTTACGTTTGCTGATCAATGAAATTAGACATTGAAAGATGAAAGAAACAATGGGGGAAACCCCTAAATACCATAAGAATTAAAAATTAAAAGACAGGGTTATACATTAGAGGGGAATCTCTGGGATCAGGTGTTCTGGGAAGTCTGAACCTCTCAAGTCCCTCAGAAATGGGGAAAGAGAGAAGGGAAATGTGGCTGGGAAATTGGGATAAAAAGGAGGCTGCGTCCTCCAAAAATGGGAGAGACCCCAGGGGATGCCCCATGGGCTCTCCCTTGATTGGAATAAAGTTCCAGGACTGCTCTGTCTCCTTTTTGGACATCAGCCTCTGGTATTTGTGGATTGATTTTCCTACCATAAGGGTCTCTTCGAGCCAGGTCTCATAAGCTCTTGGAGATCTCTGTCACACCCAAGGTAGCTCAGACACCTCAGGTGGCACAAAATCAGCAGGATGGCTTCTGGGGCAGCGTTGGAAACAGAAAAGTTTTATTTAAAGGCAAAATAACAAAGCTCTTCGCAGAGAAAAACTGAGTTAGGGCAAGAGGCTCTTGCCCCTGGTAAAACACCCCACAAAAGCAATTAGTGTCTTTGTTCTCTTCTTTTTCTAATGAATTGCTCAGGCAGGACTTTTTGGCTTTTGTCCAATTGTATCCTTAAGTTTGAGGTGAAGTCCTTAAGGTCCTATGAGGCGTCTTCTTTGCTAATTGGGGAAAGAAACTTCTGGATTTTTTTCCTTTTTAAGGAGACAAAGGATATTTTGTCACTCCATCAAGGGGGAGCACATTCCCCCATTCTCTGGGGTGGGACAGAAGATGCCCTGCAGCACCATTAGAACCCTAAAAACCAAAAGCTTGTGCTGTATCAGAGCATTGTGAACAAMGAACAGGCTCCAGCAGAGCTCAGAAACCACTGACAGGGCAGGAAAATGTTCAATATTGCCTAAGTGGCTAGTTAAATTCATTCTGCATGCACGAATAATCAGCTTTTGTTGTCAGCTTTGTTTTATCCCCCTGCGGTGGGTTTTTTGCTTTAAAGGTGTTTGTCAGGGAGGCGAAGGGAGGGAAGGTAAAGAGTTCATCTTAGCTGAATATCTTCCAGTTTCCCGGTTTTTGTGCAGGAATTTATGCTCTGGAATTGCCACAGGAGAGATGCTCTAACCAGGTGGCTGGCTCGTTTGGACCAGCAGGCAGGGGCAAAACCTAGGTTTTACACCAGGATTAAACCAGGTTAAGAACCAGGTTAAAACTTAAGATTTCCATACAAACATTTGAGGCCGCAGGGTTTTAAGGGACAGTGCAAACAGACAAAGAAACAATCCCTGCCTTAGAGCACTTAAAATCCAGAAAAATATCAGTACAGACAGAAAATATATCAATATACCCAGAAAAATATCAATATATTAAAAAAATCAATATAGCCAGGAAAAAAAATCAATATATTCATAAATATCAATACACACATAAATATTAATATATACCTAAATATAACTATAGCCAGATAAAATATAACTGTAGCCAGGTAAAATATAAATAGAGCCAGAAAAATATCAATATATTAAAAAATAAATCAATATAGCCAGGAAAAAATATCAAGATATCCAGAAAAATATCAATAAAGCCAGATGAAATGTAAATATAGCCAGAAAAAAATCAATAGAGCCAGAAAAAATATAAATATATTTTTAAAAAATCAATATATCCAGGAAAAAATATCAATATAGCCAGGAAAATATCAATATAGCCAGATAAAATATAAATATAGCCAGAAAAATATCAATATAGCCAGATAAAATATAAATATAGCCAGAAAAAATCAATAGAGCCAGAAAAAAAATCAACATATTTTAAAAAATCAAGATATCCAGGAAAAAATATCAATATAGCCAGGAAAATATCAATATAGCCAGATAAAATATAAATATAGCCAGAAAAAAATCAATTGAGCCAGAAAAAAATATCAATATATTAAAAAAAATCAATATATGCAGGAAAAAATATCAATAGATCTAGGAAAAAATCAATATAGCCAGAAAAATATGCAATAAGGCCAAGTTTCCTCCATTCACATCCCAGTTTTGGCTTCTCCTGTGGAGGATMTGGAGAGGGGAGGATGCCTGTGACAGCCCCCACTGCCTTTGGAGCCTTTTCCTAATGGGCAAAAAGCATTSCCACAATGGGAGCAGCACGCCCAGGGCGCTGCTCAATAGGGARAATGCGAGCGCAGGGCATTAGAGAAGGAGCGCGGTGTAATTCAGCATCGTTATGTGCAGAGCAGAGCTCGGAGCCAGGCCTGAGCGCAGGGCCAGCTGCAGAATTGTGGTTTTGTTGGCTCCAGGGGTAGCCTGGGGCGAAGAGGAAGGAGCTGGCAGAGGCAGGGAGGCCGGGATGCGTTTGGCACAGCGCGGGGAGCATCTTCCCCCATTAGAGCAGGTGGGAAGGCTGGCCGGCTCCGCAGCCCCGTTCCTGCAGCGTTTCAGAGCTCTCTGCAGCTCGGGAGGGAAAGGCTGGCACGGTGCGAGTGCTCTCCCTCTGCAGAACGAGCACAAAGTGTCAAACAGCATTGCCAGTGCTCCAGTGCTACCCTCCAAATAATTCAAACAAGTTCAAAATCAAAGAATTCTGGTACCGACGCAAAGGTTCCCGACCATGGGAGAGAGTGTTCGCAGACAGTTTTATGAAAAATCCTTCCCTTGGGATTTTTTCCTCCTGAGAAGCTGAGAGGCCTCAGGAACAAAAATGAAACAATGGTTATCTGCTGCTGTGGAATGCAACAGTGCATCTGGATTGGTCTCGTGTGGTTGTTTCTAAATTTGGCCAATCACAGCCCAGCTGCTGGACTCTCTGTCTGAGCCACAAACCTTTGTTATCATTCCTTCTTTTTCTATCCTTAGCTAGCCTTCTGATGAAATCCTTTCTTCTATTCTTTTAGTATAGTTTTAATGTAAATATATATCATATAAATAAAAATCAGACCTTCTGAAACATGGAGTCAGATCCGTCTCTTCCTCATCCTGGGACCCTGTGAACACCACCACAGAGAAGGAACACCAAGCACACCCACAAGCTCAGCTGTGGTTTGTCAGAACCAGGATTCCTCTGGCTGCCCCTGGAGGACTCCAGACCTGCAGGGGGCTCAGAGACCCTTGGCACAGAGCCCAAGCCCCCTGTGCTTTGATTTTGGACCATGAAAAAAATACTCAACTTTATATGAGGATTTCACAAGCCACAAAAGTTTAAGTTAGAATGATAGTGAATTTATCACAGAGTGTAAATGTAGATTTTTGGTGTTTTTAGAATGGGGGTTCAGGAGGCAAGATGGAGGATCTGGGCGTGTCCAGCCTTTCTCCTTCTTCTTCTTGGCCTCCATCTTCTGCTGATGGTGGCACTTTGGGATTGGTTTAGAGTAGAAGCTCACTGTCTAACAGTGATAGTATTGGGAAGTAATTGTAAATATTGTACATGTAGTTTTTTAGTATAAAAGATAACACCCTGAGGGTGTCAGAGTGCCTCGTCTTGTCCTGCTGAATGAACCTCAGCAAGCCAAGAAAAAGAATTTTATAGATAGAAACAATAAACAACCTTGAGAACGAGAAAACAGAAGAATCCTGACTCTTATTGACTGCTGGGCTGGGAAAAAGAGGCTTGTGCATATCTCAGAGTGACTCTGACCAGCAGAGATTCTCTGAGAGTAGTTTCTTCCTGTGTAATTGTGGAGAAAACATGAAGAAAATAAGAGAGAAATCTATACTGCTGCTCTGGCACAAACAGGTGTGTAAACTGAAAACTCAAAGTAAAAAGTTTCCAAAAGAAAAGCAGCTCCAGTTGCCCGTAGCCAAACTGCCATATATGACGATGATGATGATGATGATATGTTTTCAATCTCCTTAAAAGAACCTCCAAAACGTATGCCCAAGGAAGAAAAAGGTAACCAAGCTAGAAAAGCCCAGCCTCTAGGCAGGTAGAGCCCAGGGGAAAACCATGGGTTTTAGACTGTGTAAATTCGTTAAGCCTGACATATCTGAGAGGAATCAGTGGATTTGTTTTCCAAACAAGCTGTGGTGCTGCTGGGAGATCAAACCCAGCACTGGGAGAGAAAAGAAACAATGGGAAGGATCCACTGATTGGATGTGGAAAAAGATATTTGCTTTTAACAAATAAACTTTACATTTGCTAATAAACAAAATTAGACATTGAAAGATGAAAGAAACAATGGGGAAAACCCCTAAATCCATAAGAATTAAAAATTAAAAGGAGGGTTTGCATTCGAGGGGAATCTTGGTATCAGGTGTTTCTGGGGAAGTCTGAACCTCTCAAGTCCCTCAGAAATGGGGAAGAGAGAAGGGAAATGTGGCTGGGAAATTGGGATAAAAAGGAGGCTGCATCTTCCAAAAACTGGAGAGACCAGGGGATGCCCCATGGCCTCTCCTTGATTGGATAAAAGTTCCAGGACTGCTCTGTCTCCTTTTTGCACATCAACCTCTGGTGTTTGTGGATTAATTTTCCTAACACGTCTAAATACAAAAATATAAAAGCTTTAATTGCGACACTGAGACACCTGGGTGATTAAAGGACACATCAAGTGTCCCCAAGTGTCACCTCCTTTGGTGTGACCCAGCTTCGGGTGGCCCACATTCACAAATTCCAGAGTATATTCAATTTCCAGTGAAATGGAGACCTGAAAATGAGCAGGAATTTAAAAAATGAGTCCTGAACCACTTAATCATGAATCATGGCAAAATCCAGGCTGGAACCTCAACATCCTGAATGCTTCTTTGACCAGAAGACACTCACCATTGCTTCATATTCTCCCTTGAATAGAAAAAAAAGTAAAAAAAATCATGGCATTTGTCAACATAAAAAGCTCTGCTTTGTGGCTAAAATTCCTTTGTCTCCAAGCAAGAGCTTGAAAACAATGGAACAGGAGAGGACGTTGCCCAGAGCAGAGACCACAGACAAAGCTGCACTGTGGGAACATCTCCATGGCATTGGATGGATCCAAACAGCTCCTTCCACCAATACACAGAATTCCCAGAATCACAGAATGACCAGGTTGGAAGAGATCCTAAAGATCATCGAGTCCACCCAGCCCCAACCCTCAACTGAACCCTGGCCCCAGTGCCACATCCAGGCTTTGTTAAACAACCCAGGAATGGGACTCACCACCTCCCCAGCAGAACATTTCCAGAACTTTATCACCTTCTGTAAAAAACTTCTTCCTGCTATCCACTGTATTTCCCTTGGTGCAGCTCGAGGCTGTGTGCTCTGGTTGCAGTTGCGCAGGTACCCAGCAGCTGACACAGCCTTTCAGGAGCTGCAGAGAGTGGATGAGGGCAGCCCTGAGTCTCCTTTTCTTCCAGCTGAGCACCCCCAGCTCCCTCAGGGGCTCCTCTCAGGGTTTGTGTTTCCCAGCCCCTCTCCAGCTCGCTGCCCCTCTGGATGTGCTCAGTGTCCAAGGTCCTTCCCAAAGCTGAGGGCCCAGAAGCTGGCACAGCACTCCAGGGTGTGCCCTCACCACTGAGCTCAGTGTGGCCAAGGCAACACAAATATTGCTCCTCGACACGTGGAGAGCAGCTCAGGTGCCCCTCATCCATCCATCTCAGCCCTGTGGACAGCCCCCATCACCCAGGGTGTCTGCAGGCCCATCGAGGCTGATCAGTCTCCTGAGTCCTCCTTTTCTTCCAGGCTGAGCACCCCCAGCTCCCTCAGGGGTTCCTCTCAGGGTTTTGTGTTCCCAGCCCTCTCCAGCCTACTTGCCCCTCTGGATGTGCTCAGTGTCCCAGAGGTCCTTTTTGTGTCCTTGGCCAAAATTACTGCACCAAATCCTGGCTTTGGTGTCCCTGGAAGTCCCTCAAAGCTCTCCCAGGAGATTCCTCGTGTCCCTCAAGCTCTCCCAGCAGACTTTTGTGTCCCTGGGCCAAACACTCTCCACCAAATCCTGGGTTTGGTGTCCTGGAGTCACTCGAGTTCCCCCAGGAGATTCCTGTGTCCCTCAACTCTCCCAGCAGATTCTTGTGTCCATGGCCAAACTCACTGCACCAAATCCTGGCTTTGGTGTCCCCAGGAGTCACCAAGCTTCCAGGAGATTTTTTGTCCCTGGGGCAAACCAACTCTGCCACCAAATCCTGGGCTTTGTGTCCCTTGGGAAGTCACTTGAGCTCCCCAGGAGATTCTTTTTGTATCTCAAGATGCCCACAGCATTTTTTTGTGTCCCCTGGGCCAAACTACTGCTCTACCAAATCCTGGGTTTGGTGTCCTTGGAAGTCCCTCAAGCTCCCTCAGCAGAATTCTTGTCCCTGGGCCAACACCTGCACAAATCCTGGATTTTTGTGTCTCTGGAAATCACTTGAGCCATCCCAGCACGTTCTTGTGTCCCTCAAGCTCTCCCAGCAGATTCCTGTGTCCCGGCCAAGTCAGTGCACACAAATCCTGGTTTGGTCCCTGGGGCTTCTCAAGCTTCCCAGAGATTTTTTGTGTCCCTGGGCAAACTCACTGCACCAATTCGTGTTTTGTGTCCTGGGAGTCTCTCAAGCTTCCCCAGGAGATTTTTGTGTCCCTGGGCGCAAACTCACTGCACCAAATCCATGGTTTGGAATCACCCAAGCTCTCCCAGAGATTTTTTTGTGTCCCTGGGCCAAACTAACTGCACCAAATCCATGGTTTGGAGTCACCAAGCTCTCCAGAGATTTTTTGTGTCCTGGGCCAAACTTACTGCACCAATCCATGGTTTGGAAGTCACCCAAGCTCTCCAGAGATTTTTTGTGTCCCTGGGCCAAACTCACTGTCCAAATCCATTGTTCTTTGGAGTCACCCAAGCTTCTCCCAGGAGATTTTTTGTGTCCCTGGGCCAAACTCAACCTGCCAAAATCCATCGGTTTGGAGTCACCCAAGCTCTCCCAGCAGATTTTTTGTGTCCCTGGGCCAAACTCACTGCACCTAATAGTCCATGTTTGGCGTCACCCAAAGCTCCCCAGGAGAATTTTTTTGTGTCCTGGGCTCAAACTCACTGCAACCAATTCCATGGTTGGAGTCACCTCAAGCTCTCCGTCAAGATGATTTTTGTGTCCCTGGGCCAAACTCACTGCAAAATCCATGGTTTGGAGTCCCCAAGCTCTTCCCAGCAGATTTTTTGTGTTCCCCATTCTGTGTCCGCTCTCCAGGAGCAGCTCTGTGGAGCTCCCAGGAGGGGCAGGGATGTTGATGCTGCTGCTGCTCTGGAGGCAGTGCCAGTGCCAGCAGTGCCYGGGGAGCACGAGGCAATTCCTCACTGCTGCTCAGCAAGGCAGCATCCAGAGCAGCATTCCCAGCACCCCTCCAGCCTCACTGCAGCACAGCCACCCTGGAATTGCAGCTCCAAATCTGCCTCTGCACCTCTCCCAGAAATGCTGTGCAGGGAAAAGGAAAAGGGAAATAAAAGGGAAAAATAAAGCCCTGATGTTGGAGAACGTGGCTCCTTTTTTTTTTTTTTTTCCTCTTGTCCCTGGAATTGTGATTGGAAATAATTGGAAGTGTCACTGGAAGTAATCAGAAGTGACAGTCCCTGGGCTACAAGGCTTTTGCTTCAAGTCTAACGATCCCCCCGCAAAACAAAACCTAAATTTAAACAATGAAGTCATAAAGTGATTTGCCTTCAAGGTTGAAAACCCTGCAATATTTTATTTTTTTAATAAAAAAAAAGAAGAAGTGCCTGGCTCTGGTTCAGTTCAATATTCCAGGCTGGCTGTGTTAGATGAAAGCACAAACACACACAAAGGCACCCTGTGATTTCTGGCTCTACCTGGCCAATAAAAGTCCAAATCTCGATTAAACATTGCTGTGACCTTTGAAATTCTGTCWCATCTGCAAGGAAAACCCCAGCCTGAGTAATCTGTGACACTCATCCAGCACCCATCTCAAACATTCCAAATACTGGGATTAGGAATTCCACCTAAATCCAATATTTTGCTGAAGCACAAAGGGAGTGGAATGGAGTCATTCTTTTGTTTTTCATTTCTGAAAAGGGCTCCTAACAGCCCATCCAGGCACTYAGGGAAAGAATCTGTTCAAAAGACCTCACAGCCACAATACACTCCGTGCATTTGTTAAAAACTCATTTTCCTTTTTTCATCTGCAGCATGAAGCAATTCAGAGCCCAGGATTTCCTTCCTGAGAAGTTTTTCTGAGAGCACAGCAGCACTTCACACCACCCGTGGAACTCCTCGGTATTAAAAACGGGTCAGAAACGGCTGTGAAATAGTTGATAATTGTTAAGAATATACTGTTAGTTTGGTTATTGTAAAAGGARTTAAAAGGGGAATTATAAGAGATATGGTACCAGGAGTGTGGTCCCGTTTTTAACATCAGCACAGTGGTACCAAAAAAATCCATTAATAGGTGATAAATATCAGAAKTTTTTTAGAAAATAAAGCCAAGTTCCTCCAAGTGGGAGGTGAAGGATTTCAGCTTGGATTCAGCTGTTTGTTAATGACCTGCACATCACTGCTGTGCCCACATTTGGGGATGGATCAGGAAGAAAAYGCCTTTAAATTAAAATGTGAATAAGTTAGATGTGTTCCAAGTGCTCCATCACCATCAGCAGCGTGCACCCACCTGTGTGTGAGTTTCCCCCTGTCTCAGATGTGCTTTAAATGTTCTCTGTGCAACGTGGAGGGAATAAAAAGGGAGTAAATCTCTCTCTGGGAGTGACCAAGCCGTGGTCATCCCTTGCCTCTAACCCTGCACGCTCCATTTCAGAGCAGCCTCCCTCCTGCCRGGCAATGTCACAAACCCACCCCAATCCTCAGTGACCTTTTCCCTCAGCTGCAGGCACAAACCTGAGCTCCAACCTTTCCACCCAGCCAGGGTTCAGCCTGCTTTTCTGTGGGAACCGCAGGACATCCCCTCTGGCTGTCCGGTATGGCCCAGGACCCTGCTGCCAGGGGGGCTCGAGGACCCTGGCCACACGAGCCAGAATGCCCCCTGGTGGGTTTAGATTGTACCCCTGGGCAGTTAACAACCTTAGATGAAGATCTGCAAAGCCATGACAAAATTAAGTGGAATGACAGTGGAATTTATCATGGGGTTTAAAAGTGAGCATTTTGGGGTTTGTAGGAATGGGGGTTCAGGGGGGCAAGATGGAGGGATCTGGGCATGTCCAGCCTTTCTCCTTCTTCTTTCTTTGGGCCTCCATCTTCTGCTTGATGTTTGTGATGTGGTTTTCTAATTAATGGCAATCACAGCCCAGCTGGCTCAGACTCTCTGAGACACAACTTTGTTATCATTTCTTTCTTTCTCTATTCTTAATCCTAGCCTTCTGATGAATCCTTTCTCTATTCTTTTTAGTTATAGTTTTTAATGTAAATATATCAATAAATAATAAATCAGCCTTCTGAAACATGGAGTCAGATCCTCCTCTCTTTCCCTCATTCTCAGACCCCTGTGAACACGGTCACATCCAGCCTTTCTCCTTCTTCTTCTTGGCCTCCATCTTCTGCTGTGATGGTGGCACTTTGGGATTGGTTTAGAGTAGAAGCTCGCTGTCTAACATAGGTGACAGGTATTGGGAAGTTATGGAAATATTGTACACGTAGTTTTTGGTATAAAGACATAACACTGCCCTGGGGCAGGCAGAGTGCCTGGAACTGCCCTGCTGGATGGACCTCGGCAGGGCAGGAGAAAGAATTTTATCGATAAGGAACAATAAACAACCTTGAGACCAAGAAATGAAGAGCCCTGACTCCTTCTTTGAGTGCTGGGCTGGGAAAAGAGACTTTTGAACTCTTCTCGGGGTCACTCTGACAAGCAAGAGATCCCGACAGTTTTCCTGCCACAAAAAAACCCAAAAAAACCCCAAACCTGGCAGCTCCAGAGAGGAGAGAGAGGCTGTGATGGGTATTGATCCTCGTGGGACAGCAATTCTGACACCCTGGGGCTGGGGCTGGGATGTTCTCAGTTAAATATTTSCCTTTTTTCAGCTGATTTCCTGGAGGAAGGGAAGGAGCAGACGAGGACAGGATGGGTTTTGTGGCTTTCTGTCCATCCAGCACCTCAGAGCAGCTCTGTTCCCTTTACAACTTGCTGCAAAGAAGAGCCAGAGCTCATGAAGGAGTCAGATAAATAAACCAGGGTGCCAAGGTGAGGTTTAGGAGAGCCTGGCCTGGTGCCCATCCTCCTTTTCCAGGACTGGGATATTTCTGGCAAGGAGGAAAACATTTATTCAGCTTTATTCWGGGTTGATAACCCAGTGCAGAGCTCCAGGTTCCTGTGGCTCTCAAAGCAAACACATTTTAGCCCCGGTGGGGCTGAACTAAAAGTGACAGAGCCCAGAGGTGGCTGTCACAGCCCCCAGCAGTGCTGAGGGCAGCAGGGAGATGGAGGAGCTGGGATTCAGCCCCGTGCCTGGTGACTTCTCACACATTTTCTGTTGTTGTGCTTCCTGCCCTGCGTCCTGCCCTGTCCTGTCATCCGGGGCTGCACTCCCAGACCTCCCTGACCCGGCTTCACCCCTGACTTTTTGCCGGGCTGCTTCTGTAAACTGAGTGTTTCTAAAAACAAATGAAGACACAGCTTTGGGGGAAAAAAAAACCCACAAAAAAAAAAAAAAAACCACAAAAAAAAAAACCCACCCAAAAAAACAAAAAAACAAAAAAAACCAAACCAAACCAAAAACAAAAAAAACACAAAAAAACCCCAACCAAACAAAAACAAAACAACAAAACAAAACAAAAAAAAAACCCAAAAAAACCACCCAAAAAACCCCCAAACCCCAAAAAAATCCAAACAAAAAAAACCCACCAAAAAACAAAAAACCCCCAAAAAAACCCCAAAACAAACCAAAACCCCCCCAAAAAACCCTAAAAGAAACCAACAAAAAAAAACCCCAAAAAACCCAAAACAAAAAAAAACCTCAAAAAACTCCAAAAAAGGAAAAAAAAAAAAAACAAACCCCGAAAATAAAACAAAAAAAAAAATTCCCAAACACAAAAACCAACCAAACCAGACCCATTCATCTTTTYAACAAGGCACCACCGAGCTCCTTCTGCACCCACCCAGAGCAGCCTCTTTGCAGCACACAGGSTGTGCACAATAAAACACATTTCGGGGGCACACACACTGCCTGCAGCCTGGGCTAACTCAGGGCATTGTTTAATTATGAATTTAAGGTGTATTTTGACTAAAATTGTGGGGAAAGGCACAGAAAGCAGCTTGCAGCACCATTTGGAGCATTGTAACACCAATTTTATTGGTATTACACACAATTTTTAGTCCAGTGTAACAAAGATTTAGACTTAAAAAGTTTTTCYAAATACATTTAAGACTGTTTAAATCTATTTTTTTTTGGTTCTGGAAACAAATCCCAGGCTGCAAACCTGCTGAATCCCCTTCAAAGCCCTGTGTTTGCCTGGAGGAGAACAGGAGTGCTGGTTGTGATCCTGAGGATAAACACCAGGATCTCTCCCTGCTGGTTGTGCAGGGGCATTTCTGGGAAGAAACTTGTGCTGCTCTCACACAAAATATCCTTYTGGAGTGGGCCAAGGCTGCCCCAAACCCAAACCAGTAATTCTGCATGGAGGAGACAAAGCCAGGGTGGGTACAAAGCTAAAACATCACTTGTTTCCCATGGGAAATTCAGAAAAGTTGCCTTTCCTTTGCCTCTACTTCCCATAAAAATGAAGTTTTCTCCACAAATTTGGCTGCTTTTCCTCTCTCTGGCAGGTTAGTCTTCTCTCCCTTTTCCTCCTCATGGTAAAATRTCCTTTCTGGTTAAAAAAAAAACAACCTCCAAAATAAAGTTTGTTTGGTGTTAGATGTTAAAAATCCCAACTATTTCATACAAAACAAAGCAGCACTAGAGACAAACAGGCAATTTATCATCAAGTGTCTCGACAGCAAATATTTGCTGCAAACCATCCCTGGCTTTGGAAGAACTGGAGCRTTTCAGAGGAGAGTTAACCCTGATATTCTGCCAGAGAACAACTCACTTATGTCTGGCTCCTCTGAATTCCCCCTGCTCTCCTTTATTCCCTTTCCTCAGGTATTCCCAGAGCTGTGCTSTAATAAAGACTTGGAGTGAAACCCRAGTTTCATTCCTCCAACAGCCTGAACATCTCACAGTTGATGTTTTGTTGCCTGCTCTTGGGATTTGAGAGAATTATGATCAATTCCATGAAGCTGTCCTGGGAGAACAGTCCTTTTTAAAAAGTTAAATACACCACCAAGTTCCCTGCATTCCTTCAGGAGCCAGTGACAAAGGGGAGGTGAAATCAAGACACAAAATCACATACAAAACTCCTTTTC
>NDFG01000003.1:2407596-2426965 GCA_002167245.1 Sporophila hypoxantha | reverse complement strand
CATTTATCAGCAGCTGCACAAATTGATTGAGTTTGATCACCACACCTCCCTCCCCAGCCCACCTCCCACACCTGGGAGCCTTAAACTGGGCTTTGCCTGCCACGAGCCTTTAGAGCTGTTCGAAAATCCCGTTTGTGCCGGTGCCCCTGCCCTCAGCCCCTCCCAGGGAGGCAGAGCCCAGCCCTCTCTGCCACACCTGTGCCAGGTGCCAGCACCCAGCAGGTCCTGGAAGGGGCAGGGTTTGCCCAGGCAGGGCTGGTGCTGTCAGCAGCACGGCGTGAGCAGGAGGCAGGCACAGGAGCCCCTCAGACACCTCAGGGCTGCCAACTCTTTTCCCTCCAGCTTTCCTTCACTCTCCTTTTCCTCCTTCCTCTTTTTCTATTCTCTCCTCCTCAACAAATCAGCCYCTCTCTCTTTTCTCTCCCCTTTTTCTCTCTCTCCTTCCCCCTTCTCTCATCCCTTTCTCCCCCTGCTGCACTCCAACACATCTGTTTCTAATCTCAGCCACCCCTTGCAAACAATAACTCCTTTTTCTTTTCAGCATCTGAACGCTCAGTGCCCAACAATTCCACACAGTTACACAAATTTGACACTCTGCCTGAAACAAAGACATTTTATTCAACCTTGTTTTGCCCAAGAGCTCCAAGCCCCTCTCTCCTTTATCCCTGAAAAGCGCTGCTCTCTTCAAACAACAAACACACAYTCCCAAATGAGCCTGTTTGACCAGCACTTTTTAAAATTAATCTGGATAATCAGAGATCTCAGCCTGTCAACCTGCTCATAAAGCGACCAGAAAAGGATCAGAACTCAAACACCACTGGAATTTACAGTTTTCCACAAAAGTTTCCTCGTTACAAACCCCTTTTCTCCAACTCACCAGCGATGAATTTCAGGCACACGGAGCAGACTGGTGGAAGTTTGATTAAATAMAAAGAGAGCAGCACCAAAAAAAAGCCAACCTACCTAAGAAGAGGATTGAAAATGCAGACATTCCGTCTCCCAGCAAGAGGGACTTGTCCTCCCTTTTTCTTCCTCTCTCCCAAGGACGGCAGGCAGACCTGCAGAGCGTTCACAGGAACGCCTCTGGAATGCGCCGAGTGTAATTGCATCCATGTGCCAGAAAAATCACCAACTTCACTCTTTCTTCCCTCCTGCTATTCATCCCCTGCTCCATCTTCCAGCCAGATCCAGCCAGATTTCTTTTTATTTTTTGAGGGCTGCAAATTCAAGGCCCTGGGAGTTTCTGGGGGAGAAGCAGCACGGAGAGGACTTCGCATCCACGGCAGCACAGAACAATTTTGCCTGTCTGGAGAGGAGAGAAGCAGGGGGAAAACACTGAGCTCAATGTTCACCACATGGCTGCCTCCCACTAGAGCCCCTCCCTGCCATCAGCTGGGATTAATAGTGAAGACCAGTCATGTGGGTGAGGTAGAGCTTGGTTTCCAGCAAGAATACAGACATTTAACAGAGAAACAAGAGGATTTCTCCAGTGGCAAAACAGTTAAGTTTGGAGGCAGAAAAAAAAAAAAAAAAAGAAAGAAAAAAAATCCAACATGGAAAAAAAAATCAGATTCGACACTCAGGGGTTGGAGGGAGACTCTTGGAAAAAGCTCCTCAGGAGGACAAACACACTCCTCTGGATGCATTAGCTTTGGGCTCTTTTCTGCACTGGAAATTGGAKATTTCAGGCTTGCTGAACCCTCTCTCTGCCTGCTGCGTGGTTTTCTTTTTGTGTTTTTAGGAGGGAAAGAAATCCCCTAAAAACTGATTTAATTTCACATCGTAGCTGCGCTTCACCGATGAGGGCAAAGCTCAATCAAGCAGAAATTGGTGGCTACGGGGTGTGAGTCTGAACTCCCTCCCAAAGGGCATTTTAAGGCACACAGAGACACCTTTAGAGCCCAGCTTCAGCTTCACCCTCGTGCAAAGGRGCAAATATTTAAAATTACCTCAGGTACCCCGTAAAGAAACACCCAGCCCGCACAGCAGAAGGGAAATAAAGCAGATTCACCCACCTCGGTGCCTTGGAGTGCAGAGCAGAAATTCCTCTCCTCAGAACAGTTATGAAAGTGTTTGTAAAGCCTGGAGGAAGGCAGCAAACCATGGGCAAGGCTGCCAGCCTGTGGTTTGGGACATCACACTCCAGTTCTCCAAGCTTTCTTTCCTTTCCCTGTGTTACTCCACCCACACACCATTTCTCTATAATTTCCCCCCCCCAAAAAAAAAAAAAAAATCAGGGATAAAATGCTGCTCTGCCTCTCCAGGGATGAAAACAAACCCTGTGCAGAGCCAGGAGCTGGGCTTGGTGGTTCTTTTGGTCACCTTCAGTTCAGGATATTGTATTTTTTATGAAATACAGAAATATTTATGAAGCTCTCAGCGAGGGGCACAACTCTTGGAAGCTCTGAAGGAATTTGGTGTCTTTGGTGTTGATGACTGAGCTTTGCAGATATTTATGGGATCAAAACCTAGGTCTTTGAATCCTGGAACCAAAATCTGGATAAATCCAGAAAGAATAAAAGGGATAAGAATCATCTTTCTGCACCCAGTTTCATCCAAGTTTTGTTTGCTCCTCCCAGCCTCAGATGGAGACAGGAGCAGCATTTGGCTCCTCCTCTCCAGAAGTGATTTTCTCTCTGTATCACAACGTTTTAAACAGCATTTTTATCTAATCTAGACTGATTATCCAAATCCAATCTAGGTTAGGTGGATGTCACAGTTCCCACAGAGCAGCTCTGTCCATCCCACAGAACCAAATCCCAAGATTCCTCCAGAASTTTTCCCCTTGACCAAACCTGATTTCCTTAATGAATGCACCTAAACCCCCCTTGATTCACAGAGCAGGACACGAATCAATGGAGAGAAATTCATTTTTCTGCAGGCCAGGCAGCACTGAGCCTGTCTCTGTGCATTAGGGGTGTGACAGGAGATGTCCCTGGCTCTGCTGTGAATTCCCTGATGGATTTAATGGGATCAATTCCTGCCCAGGGAGAGGCAGAGGAGTGCTGGCACCCTGCACTGCCTGCCCACCTCCCYCAAACAAAACTTYATTTKWAAATAAGGYTTAAMGTTTTTAAACTTTATTTTAAAATAAARTTTTGTTTGCCCCTCTGCCRATTTATTCCTTTCACTTTGCTCTTCCTCCTCCAAGGAAACACCTCCTTGAACCTGAGCTGTCCCCCAGTGCTGCAGAGCTGCTCATTCTCTTCTCAGTGGTGTTTTAATGTCCCCAGCACCCAAAACTTATCAAAAACTGCATTTTCTCCCCAAAACTCCCWCTATTGCTCCTGACTCCCCCCTGGTGTTGGTTTATTTTTGTCTCTTCTCCAAGATTCCCTGTATCAACTTCTCTCCCTCAATTTAAAAGATCTAAGCAGCTTCTTGATAAAAAAGAACAAAATTCATTCATCACTTTGAATCTCTTAAGCAAAAACCCATTTTTGTTCCATTTTTGGGGTTGTAACTGAAAAAAAGCACCAAGAACACGGAGGAAAAAAAATCCCAAATGACACATACAAACCTCAAAACAGACAACAAAAAATGCTAGGGGAGAAATAAAACCCTTCACACAGATYTCTTTTCACAATCAGCCACTGGAGRAAAGGCTGATTTGTATTTTGTGGCAGCCAGAGCCTGCTTGGTAAAGCAGAGGTTGTTGAAGGAGCTCTCCTCTCTCAGCCAGGCTTCAATAATTGATYATAAAAGCACAATTAGTCATTTGGTATCAGTAGGAAAATATCCCTTCAATGAGGCTCAGCGCTCACTATTTCTTTCCCTGTTCCTTCTATTTCCTTCTCCGTTCCTTCATTTTCCTCCCAGTTTCCTTCTCTTTCCTTCCAGTTTCCTTCTATTTCCTTCTCTGTTCCTTCCACATTCCTTCTATTTCTTTTAAGATTCCCTGAAATCCCTGAGATTTTTGCGTGCCTAAACTCAGACTCTTGATATTTAAGGAAGGTACCTACACATGGAAGGCCTCAAATTGCCACATTCATATTTTCTGAAAAAATCCCTTCACCCAGGATTTTTCTCCTGAGAAGCTGAGAAACCACAGAGAAAAAGGAAAACAATTCTTATTTCATTTGCTTCTCCTGTGTTGTGCTCATGTGGAATGTGTTTGGAGATTGTTTATCCAACAAGTGATTGTTTTATTGATTTCTAGTGGGAATTATTTTGATTCATTGGCCAATCAGGGCCAAGCTGTGTCGGGACTCTGGAGAGAGTCACAAGTTTTCATTATTATCTTTTTAACATTCTATAAGTATCCTTTCTGTATCCTTTAGTATAGTTAATATATCTTTAATATAATATAGTTTGTAGTATCCTTTCTGTATTCTTTAGTATTATATAATATAATAATAAATTAACCTTCTGAAAACATGGAGTCAGATTCATTATTCCTTCCTTCATCTGGGGGTAACACAAATACAATACCGAATCTGTTAAAAAATGACTTTATCCATTACAAAATCCTGATTTTCAGCCTGGTTTTAATGAGTTTGGGTGTCCCTATGCTTGAGAACCTGCTGGAGCTCCTGCAGGGCCTGGCCCCAGCCCCACGTGCAGAGGAGCTGCTGCACACTCAGGCATAGCTGGGATGTGTTTGGAGATTGTTTACCCACAGGTGATTGTTTTATTGGATTCTGGTGTGAATTGTTCTCACTCTTTGGCCAATCAGGGCCAAGCTGTGTCAGGACTCTGGAAAGTTTTCATTATTATCTTTTTAACATTCTGTAAGTATCCTTTCTGTATCTTTTAGTATAGTTTAGTATATCTTTAATACAATATAGTCTGTAAGTATCCTTTCTTATTCTTTAGTATAATATAGTGTAGTATTCTTTAATATAATAGAGTATCATAAAATAATAAATTAACCTTCTGAAAGCACAGAGCCAGATTCATCATTCCTCCCTTCGTCTGGGGGCAACGCAAATACAACTCCAAATCTGTTAAAAAATGACTTTATCCATTACAAAATCCTGATTTTCAGCCTGGTTTTAATGAGTTGGGGTGTCCATATGCTTGAGAACCTGCTGGAGCTGCTGCAGGGCCTGGCCCCAGCCCCACGTGCAGAGGAGCTGCTGCACACTCAGGCATAGCTGGGATGTGTTTGGAGATTGTTTACCCACAGGTGATTGTTTTATTGGATTCTGGTGTGAATTGTTTTGACTCTTTGGCCAATCAGGGCCAAGCTGTGTCAAGACTCTGGAAAGTCACGAGTTTTCATTATTATCTTTTTAACATTCTATAAGTGTCCTTTCTGTATCTTTTAGAATAGTTTAGTATATCTTTAATACAATATAGTCTGTAAGTATCCTTTCTTATTCTTTAGTATAGTATAGTGTAGTATTCTTTAATATAATACAGTGTCATAAAATAACAAATTAACCTTCTGAAAGCACAGAGCCAGATTCATCATTCCTTCCTTCATCTCGGGGCAACGCAAATACTACTCCAAATCTGTTAAAAAATGACTTTATCCATTACAAAATCCTGATTTTCAGCCTGGTTTTAATGAGTTTGGGTGTCCATATGCTTGAGAACCTGCTGGAGCTCCTGCAGGGCCTGGCCCCAGCCCCACGTGCAGAGGAGCTGCTGCACACTCATGCATAGCTGAGCTGCATCATCCCTCAGCTCTGTGCTGCAGCTGCTCCAGGCCAATGTCCTGTGAGGTTATGTTTAAATAATGCCAGCTAAGATCACCATTTAACGGGTATTGCTAATTTAATGTGAAGTGCCAGGAGTGAGGGCTCCCAGAGCTGCTCCTTCAGCTCCCATCAGGACTCCAGCCTGGTCACTGGGGTGGTGACACTGACTGAAGGACACCTGGGAAAGCTTCCTGCTCACTAATAATGATATAAATTAGCATTTTGTTCCCTGAACCTCTCCTGACAGTCCCAGGTGCACCAATCAAAACCATTCAAACCCAGAGGACAYTGGRGAGAGGAAATCTTGAATGAGCAYAAGGGATCTGCTCTTAGAGGTTTCCCTGTCTGTGTTTGGAGTGGATGAAATTCAGCCCTCAAAGAGCTGGAGCAGTGGAATAAAAAGGCAGGAACACAGCAGGAAATGTCTCATCTCTTCCCTCATRCTCCCCTGTTCTTCTCTGGGCTCTGAGCAAATTGTTTGGGCATTGGGGGCAGCCTGGAAGAGGCAGGAGTGGGGTTGGTGGGAATAATGGGAATTGTCACCGTCATATTTTCTGAAAAATCCCTTTGCCAGGATTTATTCTCCTGGGAAGCTGAGATGCCTCAGAGAAAAATGAAAACAACAATGATCTGATTGCTTCTCCTGTGTTTGGCTGCTTTGGAATGTGGTTTGGACATTGGTCATTGTTTGATTGGTTTCATGTGAATTGTTTTGACTTAATGACCAATCACTGTCAAGCTGTGTCAGACTCTGAGGAGTCAGTCACAAGTTTTCATTATTATCTTTTAGCCTTCTGTCTGCATCCTTTCTCTATTCTTTAGTATAGTTTAGTATAGTATTCTTTAATATAATATCATAAAATAATAAATTAGCCTTCTGAGAACATGGAGTCAGATTCATCTTTCCTTCCTGCCATGGGGGAYCCAGAAAATACCACAGGGAATATTGGGAATATTGGGATAACTGCTCAGGCCAGGCAGCAGGGAGCTGCTCTTTCCTCCCAGGAGGCAGGAGCTGAGCAGGAGCCGCCCCTGTCTGCTCTGATCCACAGGAACATCTCTTCTGACAGCAGATCTATTTCTCTCCTCTCTGAGGCTCTGGAGCCAGGCTCCTGCTGGAATTCTCATTTCAGATCAGTGTCTTGGACTGACCCATCCAGTGCCATTCATGAGGGAATCCCATTTCCCCTTTTTTCCTTCACATGGAGCTGGATAAATCACCCTCAGGAGTTCCTGTTCTGTTCCTCTCCTCCTCCCACCTCCTGTCACCATTCCTGGTTCAAGGGTTTGGAACAGCCCCTGCCATGCTGGGAATGAATCATTATTAAATGAATATTTCTCCAAGATCTTCCTGGCTACTTGAACCTGGATTTCTGTGGATTACAAGGAGTTCAGTCAGAGCAGAAAATGAAGGTGAGTTTGCTCCTGTTCCTTGGCAGCCAAATGACAATAGCCCAGCATCTCAAAGGAAACAATTTTTTTTCATGGTCCCAGCAGAAAGGCAAGAAGCAGAAGGATCTCCTTCCCCTGTGCACAGAAATATTCATGAGGATGTTGAGATTGCTAGACTGGAGTGAGAGCACTCCATCAATAAATAAAGAGCATCAGTATCTCACGGCATTAGAGAGGAAAGAATGACATCTCTTTTGCTTTTATTTCCTTCTATTTTGGAACATTCAAGTTATAATATTCAGCTCCAAGTGGCACTTGGAGCACGGTTCTGAGGACTGGATTAAAAAAGGGAATTTGTGTTGCGCTAAAGGAATCCATTAAGCTGAGAGGGGCTGTGTGAGCCTGCCCTGAGCCCTCTCCATGGGCTCCTCCTGCCTGAGTCAGGCTGTCCAGCCCTGCCAGGAGCTCAATCCAGGCTGGAGAGTCCTGGGGGAGCAGGGAATGCAGGAACACCCAAGGAGCCCATGCAGGGAAGGAAGCAGAGTATGGTGGTGTTCACAGGGGTCCCAGGATGAGGGAAGAGATGAGGACCTGACTCCATGTTTCAGAAGGCTTGATTTATTATTTTATGATATATATATTATATTAAAACTATACTAAAATAATAGAAGAAAGGATTTCATCAGAAGGCTTGAAAGGAATAGAAAGGAATGATAAAAAAATCTTGTGTCTGAGAGTCCGGACAGCTGGACTGTGATTGGCCATTAATTAGAAGCAACCACATGAGACCAATCACAGATGCACCTGTTGCATTCCACAGCAGCAGATAACCATTGTTTCCATTTTGTTCCTGAGGCCTCTCAGCTTCTCAGGAGGAAAAACCCTAAAGAAAGGATTTTTCATAAAACATGTCTGTGACAGCAGAGCTGGGTTCTCCATGYGCTGGCAGGGATGGGAGCTCTGGCAGAACTGAAATCCTATTTTTTTTTCAGAAGGATCAAGGTTTTTTTAAAGCAATTAGTCCAGTACTGATTAGATGAGCCTTATTTACTGTGCTATCTGGTAAAATCTTGCTCTAGTCGTGCTACAACTCTTCTATCTTGTACAGACAGAAGATAATGAAGGAACAGATAATGAAGGAACAATCTTTCAACTATTCTGTTAGTGAGTTTCCTTCAGGAATTCCTTGCTCCTTCCAGGTTTCCATGTCTGTGTGACCTGGTTGCTGTCTAGTAAGATTTAGGCATCCTTCAGGCTTTGGACTGAGCCCTAATTAGAAATGCATCCCCTCCAAGGCAGCACTATTTTAATTTGGAGTTATCTGCTTTTCTTGTAGCTTGGTGGCAAAGCCCTGGTGATTCTGGAGCTCCTTCCTGAGGAGGAATTTGCCCTGTCAGGTCTCCAGCCTCTGCTGGGCTGGAGATCTTGGTTTCTCCAGGGAACTGAGGAGGGAACCCAAGTGTTTCCATGGGATTTGCTTCTAATCCAAATGGATTTAAACCTGAAGCTGAGCAGCCTCTGTAGAAATGTGGAATATACCAAATCATTTTCTGGCTCTAGGAAGCTCTGATAGATGCCTAGATGTTTTTTTTTTCTCCCCAGTTTGCAGCACATAAAAGCTCTGGAAGTGCTGATATGTAGAAGAGAAGAGGCTGTTCATGAATTATTACTGGAGCCCAGGCTGGGGAGGGCTAAAATACACAATCCTATAGATCTGGGATCAAACCAGACTTTTTCCTAAGGAGATCCTCCCCTTGAAGACTAAAAAGGGCATTTGAGAGCTGTTAAATATCTGTAAAGTGGAGGCTCCTGCATTGCCATCTCTTTCAGCTCCTGAAATGAGCTGGTTTTTACTCATGAGCTGGGAAGGAATTTCAGAGGACATAAGAGCCTGTCCCATTCCTGGAGAGGAGAATCCCACCAGGATTGGGTTCTGGCCTCACAAATACACCTGGAGAGCAGAATCCTCTTCTGTTCTCTTCCAGCTCCTGAAATGAACTGGTTTTTCTGGTGAATGATTTCAAAGAGGACACCCTGCCCCATTCCTAGCAAGGAGAATCCCATCAAAATTGGGTTCTGGGTTCACAAATACCCCCTGAGAGCAGAAATCCTCTTCTGTTCTCATCCAGCACCTGAAATGAGCTGGTTTTTCTGGTGAATGATTTCAAAGAGGACACCCTGCCCTGTTCCTGGCCAGGAGAATCCCATCAAAATTGGGTTCTGGGTTCACAAATACACCCTGAGAGCAGAAATCCTCTTCTGCTCTCATCCAGCTCCTGAAATGGGCTGGTTTTTGTTGCGAAGGAATTTCAAAGACACTCTGCCCTGTTCCTGGTGAGGATAAACCCATCAGGATTGGGTTCTGGGCTCTCAAATACACCAGGACAGGAAAAAATCCTCTTCTGTTCTCTTCCAGCTCCTGACATGGGCTGGTTGTTCTTGTGAAGGAATTGCAGAGGGCACAGGAGAATCCCATCAGGATTGGGTTCTGGGCTCCCAAATACACCAGGAGAGCAGAAATTCTCTTCTGTTCCCTTCCAGCTCCTGACAAGAGCTGGTTGGTTTTGGGAAGGGTTTCAAAGAGGACACACWGCCTCATTTTTGGAGAGGAGAATCCCATCAAAACTGGGGGTTCTGGCATCACAAATACCCCCTGAGAGCAGTAATCTTTGGCTCTCATCCAGATCCTGAAATGAGCTGTTTTTTCCTGTGAAGGAATTTCAAAGAAGACACTCTGTCCAGTTCCTGGTAAGCAGAATCTCATCAGGATTGGGTCCTGGTCTCACAAATACACCAGGAGAGGAAGAAATTCTTTTCTGTTTCCTTCTAGTTCCTGACATGAGCTGGTTTTTCTTCTGAAGGATTTCAAAGAGGACACTGCCCCATTCCTGGTGAGGAGAATCCCATCAGGATTGGGTTCTGGGCTCCTAAATACACCAGGAGAGCAGAAATCCTATTCTATTCTCATCCGCTCCTGAAATTTGGCTGTTTTTTCTTGTGAAGGAATTATCAAAGACACTCCTGTCCCATTCCTGCCCAGGAGAATCCATCAGTGTTATGAATAGGAACGAGGCCAAACTTTCTCCCAGAGGAAAGAGGTTTCTCGTTTATTAAAATAGCTACAAGGAACAAGAGGACCCAGGTAAACCCAGGCCAACCCACACAGCGAGCCAAAAAACAAAAACAGTGCACTAACCCCACATGCACTGGCGTTCTTCCCAAAAACAAACCAGTATCAAAAAGAGAACCCAAGCCAAAGCGAACTTCCCCCATTTATGGCCCCCTTCTGAGTCCAGGATTTGGTCTCATTTAGGATCCGCCTGATGATTGGTCCATTTCCAGGTTCTCATTGTCCTTTAACGCCGTTCTTCTGGGCCGAATCGTTTCTGCAGGCTTAGAGAATGATTGTCAGGTCTTCCATTCCAAATCCCTCTTCGACCTTGCCTTGCCCACCAAACCACTGTTCCACCAAACCCTGGGCCTTCTCTTAGCACATTCAATAAGCCCCCCTTTTACACAATACAATTAATATACATAATTATGCCAGACCACTGTTCCACCAAACCCTGGACCCTTCTCTTTAGGCACATTCCAATAAGCCCCCCCTCTTAACATTAATACAATTAATATAACATAATATGCAATGTAATTAAAACTATACCTTAAGTTAACTTAACTTTTACCTATAACAATCGGGGTTGGTTCCTAGATTCCCAAATGCCCCTTTGCATAATAATAGAATAATACAACATAATACAATTAATATAACATTAATTAATGCAATATAATTAATCTAATTACCCTAATTTAACTTAACTTTTACGTTATAACAATCAGGGTTGGTTCCGAGATTCCCAAATGGCCCCTGCTAATAATAAGAATTTAATACAACATAATACAAAACTGAATATAAACATTTAATTACTGCAATATAATTGAGCTATACCCTAATGTAACTTAAACTTTTACCTATAATAATCAGGTTTGGTTCCTAGATTCCCCAAATGGCCCCTGATAATATACGAATTTAATTACGACATAATACATAAATAAACATAAATAATGCAATATAATTTGAACTAATACCCTAATTTAACTTAACTTTTACCCTATAACATCAGGGTTGGTTCCTAGATTCCCAATGGCCCCTCATAATAATAGAATTAATACAAACATAATACAATTAATATAAACATAATTAATGCAATATAATTGAGCTATACCCTAATTTAACTTAACTTTTACCTATAACAATCAGGGTTGCGTTCCTAGATCCCCAAATGCCCCCTTGAGAGCAGAAACCCTGGCTGTGGGGCTGTGTGCAGCTCCCCACGGGAGGATCATTCCTGGAGAAGGAGGAGCTGTGTGCATGGAGGGCTTTGGCAGCAGCTCCTGCTTCCCAATGACTTTACCTGAGGTAATCTTTTCCGCCACGCTGGCTCTGACATTAAAAATGGAAGAGGCCAGGGACATTTTCCACCAAAGCTCAATGGAAAGTGGCAGGTGTCAGATTTTTTGCAAATTTCTTTCTCTTAACTCAGAGGCTTCTGCTGACAGGGACGTGAAGGCCTCCAACCTGGAAAAGCTCCAAACGCAAACATTTTTTTTGCGACGGACTTAAAATGCAAAAATATTTTTAAAAGTGGAGGGAGGGAAAGGACAGAGAGGTAGGAATGGAAAATTGCTTCAGCTTGGGGGAGAAATGTGCTTTGACACTGGCAGCACAGTTCACTCATGTCAGGAGAATTCATCCACAAAACCCAGAGGTTGATGTCCAAAAGGAGACAGAGCAGTCCTGGAACTTTATTCCAATCAAGGAGAGGCCATGGAGCATCCCTGGGGTCTCTCCATTTTTGGAGGACTGCAGCCTCCTTTTTATCCAATTTCCCAGCCACATTTCCCTTCTCTCTTTCCCATTTCTGAGGTACTTGAGAGGTTCAGACTTCCCAGAATTCCTGATCCAAAATTCCCCTCTAATGTATAACCCTCCCTTTGAATTTTTAATTCTTACGGAATTTAGGGTTTTCCCCCGTTGCTTCTTTCACCTTTCAATGTCCTAATTTTGTTTACCAGCAAACCTTAAAAAGTTTTATTTGAAAAAGCAAATCTTCTTTTTCCATTCATCAATCAGTGGAATCCTTCCCTGTTTCTTTTCTCTCCCAGTGCTGGTTTGATCTCCCAGCAGCCCCACAGCTCGTTTGGAAAGACAAATCCCTCATTCCTCTCAAAGGGAAACCCCTCTAAGGGGCTTTCCTCTAGAAAAATAAATTCCACATCCCACAGGGCTGGGGTGTGCAGGGGAGGAGGGTGGAGGATGAAAAGGAGTTGTGCATGAAAAATCTCCTTTTCTTCATCTCATCCCACTCCGCTCACTCAGAACACGGTTGCCTTTGGCAAGAACAGGGAATTTCCTTCTCCAGGAGCAGGATTTTCCTTCTCCTGCACTGGAGCAAGCTGCTCAGCAGCAGCCTTTGGCTCACCCCTGCGGGTTGTACCAGCTGCACCTCCCGGTGTATCCTGTGTGCGAGATGCTGCTCGGTGGTCACCGCTCTGCCCCCAGATGAGGAACAGATGCCTGCAGGAAAGCAGATCCCAGGTTTAGGTGACTCATTTCCTGCTCCCAACAGAACCTGACAGGTCTGCTTGGGCAGCACTCGTGTCTTTTGTCATGGCAATGAATTTCAGGGAATTAATCAACCCTGCAAAGCATGGCTTGGGTGAGATGGAGGCTTTCAGGGCTTGAGGCTGTGCTGAATGATCAGGTGACAGTGCTGTGCTGTGCTGCAGTTTGGGCTGTGAATGGTGTCACCAGACATGTTTTATGGAAATCCTTTCCCCAAGGATTTTTCTCTTGAGAAGCTGATAGGCTTCAGAAAATAAATGGAACAATAATTTTCTGCTGCTGTGGAATATGGCAGGTGCATCTTTGATTGGTCTCATGTGGTTGTTTTAATTAATGACCAATCACAGGTCTAGCTCTGTCGAGGCTGTGAGCAGTCACAAAGATTTTATTATTGATTCCTTTCTTTGCCAGCCTTCTGATAAAATCCTTTGTTCTATTATTTCATACAGTTTTAGTAGAGCCTTTTTAATATAATATATATCATAAAATAATAGACCAGCTTTCTGAAACATGGAGTCAAGATTCTCATCTCTTCCCTTGTTGGGGTTGCCTGCAAATCCACAAATGGAGCTCCAAGTCCCAGGGGAATCTCCCCATCAGCTGCTGCTCAGGCAGCTCCAGGGCAGCCACGGCAAGGAGTGTGTAAATTCTTGCAAGGAGTGTGTGAATTCCTGCAAGGAGTGTGTCAATTCCTGCTAGAGTGTGTAAATTCTTTCAAGGAGTGTGAAAATTCCTGCAAGGAGTGTGTAAATTCCTACAAGGAGTGTGTCAATTCCTGCTAGGAGTGTGTAAATTCCTGCTAGGAGTGTGTAAATTCCTACAAGGAGTGTGTCAATTCCTACAAGGAGTGTGTCAATTCCTACAAGGAGTGTGTCAATTCCTGCTAGGAGTGTGTCAATTCCTGCAAGGAGTATGTAAATTCCTGCTAGGAGTGTGTGAATTCCTGCTAGGAGTGTGTCAGTTCCTGCCAGGAGTGTGTAAATTCCTGCAACGAGTGTGTAAATTCCTGCAAGGAGTGTGTAAATTCCTGCAAGGAGTGTGTCAATTCTTGCAAGGAGTGTGTCAATTCTTGCAAGGAGTGTGTCAATTCCTGCAAGGAGTGTGTAAATTCCTGCAACGAGTGTGTAAATTCTTGCAAGGAGTGTGTAAATTCCTGCAAGGAGTGTGTCAATTCTTGCAAGGAGTGTGTCAATTCTTGCAAAGAGTGTGTCAATTCCTGCAAGAAATGTGTAAATTCCTGCAAGGAGTGTGTAAATTCCTGCAAGGAGTGTGTCAATTCCTGCTAGGAGTGTGTAAATTCCTGCTAGGAGTGTGTAAATTCTTGCAAGGAGTGTGTCAATTCCTGCAAGGATTGTGTCAATTCCTGCTAGGAGTGTGTAAATTCTTGCAAGGAATGTGTGAATTCCTGCAAGGAGTGTGTAAATTCTTGCAAGAAATGTGTAAATTCCTGCAAGGAGTGTGTCAATTCTTGCAAGAAATGTGTAAATTCCTGCAAGGAGTGTGTCAATTCCTGCAAGGAGTGTGTAAATTCCTGCAAGGAGTGTGTCAATTCCTGCTAGGAGTGTGTAAATTCCTGCTAGGAGCGTGTAAATTCTTTCAAGGAGTGTGAAAATTCCTGCAAGGAGTGTGTCAATTCCTGCAAGGAGCATGTCAATTCCTACAAGGAGTGTGTAAATTCCTACAAGGAGTGTGTAAATTCCTACAAGGAGTGTAAATTATTGCAAGGAGTGTGTCAATTCCTGCAAGGAGTGTGCCAATTCCTGCTAGAAGTGTGTAAATTCTTTCAAGGAGTGTGTCAATTCTTGCAAGGAGTGTGTAAATTCCTGCTAGGAGTGTGTAAATTCCTGCTAGGACTGTGTAAATTCTTGCAAGGAATGTGTAAATTCTTGCAAGGAATGTGTAAATTCCTGCAAGGAGTGTGTAAATTCCTGCAAGGAGTGTGTCAATTCCTGCTAGGAGTGTGTAAATTCCTGCAAGGAGTGTGTAAATTCCCACCCCAAAGGGAATGCTCCTTTCTCTCCAGTGCTGCCTTAGAGGAATAAAATCAAATGTTGAACCTTTAATTTAAGAGAAATATAGCTGAGGTGTAAGCTGGAATTTTTCTGGCTCCATATGCAGGAGAACTCCTGTGTATTGATATTTTGGATGACTCCTGTGTATTTTTTTTTTTTTTTTTTTTGAGGACTCCTGTGTATTGACTTTTTTGAGGAAGCTGCTTTGCTTAGTAACCAGCAGAGTTTACAGCTAATTTCTGTACACTGCTTTAAGAGACTGGAGAAAAAACCAAATAATTTTCACTCAATAGAGCTGGGGAAATGAAAGATAAACCCAATCATTTTGATCTGCTCTATTCATGTCTCCATTTTTTATCTCCCACCCCGCGCCAGCACTCCTGAGGAATTTCACAGAGCATGAACAGCCCTGAGCTCTGATCTGAGTCACTTCACTCTGCTCAGAGAAGGTGGCTGATCACCCTCTGCCTGTGTCACAGCATCACAGAGGGCTCCTGTGCTCAGCTGAGTCCCTTGAAGCACCTCTGGGTGTTTCTGTGCTCAGTGCTGCGTTATTGCTGTGCCTGAACRGTGTGAAAAATGCGAATTTTATGATTGGCTTTTCACAAATATTCAAGTGAGTATTTAGTAAGTGATGCTGCGTTAATTTTCTTAAGTAGTGTGTTAAATATAGTTTTAGGTGATAACATAATGTTAAAAGAGAAATGATGCTATGTAGGATACTTTTTTAAAGAGAGGACTCACAGTGAGACAGCAGCCACAGGACACCTGAATCTTTCAGCGAAAGAGAATTTATTGCTCCCTTATCAGAAGAAACGAACTTCTTCCTGTCTTGCTCAGCCATGAAGATGCTGTCAGGGTTCAGAGGAAGAAGCTGACACTGCCCAGACAGAATCCTGTGTTTGAATGGAATTTCTGCATCATGGATGAGGTGTATGAATATGCAACAGGCTGTTGCTTTTAAGGGTTAATTCTCTGTTAATGTGGGTCCTTTTTCGGGCTTATTTTGCCCAGAAAAGGTACCCAGACTGTCCATAACTCTTTGTTTTTATTGTCCTAATCCAAATGGTCCAAATTATTATTACTCTAATTATATTACTATTTTTATAACCATTTTATGATTATTAAACTTTGAAAATTTTAAAAACAAGTGATTGGTGTTTTTCACAACAGCTTTCCATGCTGAGTGGAGCAGCTCTCAGATGAGCTGTGATCCTCTGCTCATGGAAATTCTCCTTTAGCTCCAGTCCGTGTCCAAAGTTGAGCTTTGCATGTTCTTCCAGCATGTAGCTCTGAATTATTTATGTGACCTTCAAAAAGTAAAGGGAAAAAAATAAATTAAAAAAAAAAAAAAAGGAGGAAAAGCCAGTTAATGGAAATGCTTTCAAAATGCAAATATCTTTCCCCAGAACATCGTGTGTCCCTTTGGAGCTGAAGACAAAATAACATGTCTGGGAGATGATGAAGCAGAAAAGCTCCTGGGGAGATAAATTGTAGGAAGTTGTGCCCTGCTGTGTGTGAGCAGGGGGTGCTGGGAGGGATCTGGCACTGCAAAGTGTGCAGATGGAGCCTCTCCCTGCTGCTGCCTCCCATTCCTTACAGGGAGAAGGAAACAGGCAGAAAACTCAGCAGAAGCTCATTTTCTGGGACAGAAAACTCACTAGAAATTCATTTTCTGGGACAGAAAACTCACCAGAAATTCATTTTCTGAGACAGAAAACTCACCAGAAGTTCATTTGCTGGGACAGAAAATTCACCAGAAGTTCATTTTCTGGGACAGAAAACTCACCAGAAGTTCATTTTCTGAGACAGAAAACTCACCAGAAGTTCATTTTCTGGGACAGAAAACTCAGCAGAAGTTCATTTTCTGTGGCAGGGGGACACAGGATCACTGTGGACACCTCAAGGGGTTTTGCAAAGGGGACAGGCCATGGTCAGGCCTTTGCTTGATATTAGCCTGGAGTTTAAATTGGTTTTAGCCTCTCAGAATAGAAGGAAATTAACTCCAGCTTTTCTMTCACATCTCTGAGTCCCCAGGATGGATGTGGCACTGGGTGCTCTGCTCTGGTTCATCAGAGGCTGCTTGGCCAGAGAATGAGTTTAGAAGAGAGAAATACAGTAGCACAGGATACTTTCAGGGTTTTTACACGACATAGTTTGAGTAGCCAACCACATTTTGAGAGAGACCTTTTCGCAGGCTATTCCCCAGCAGGCTGTTAGTAGCAGAAGTCATTGGCCATCTCGCTAGTCATTCAGTATCCTTATGTAGAGGTGCGTAAGCCCCTCCATCCCCTTGTGGCTTTCCAAAAATGCCATGAGGACTCTCAAAGACACCAAAAGAACAAAAGAGCTTCAAGAACAAGCCAATAAAAAGAGGGAAGGGATCTCCAGTGCGGGCGATTCAATCACGAACATGAGTTCCGCATAGGGAAAGCAGCAAAAGCCTCAAGCTCTCCCATAAAGGAACAGCTGACGGAAGGTTTCTACAGCAGGTAAGGTCGAAGAGACCCTCTATCATGCCTGCCTGGAAGTAGAGTCTCGCAGCGTCACTCGACGCAACCACTTAAACATCCTTCCCCATGGAGGCAGACGATGAAGGAGTGGCTCAGTCCAAGTTCTAAAGGCCCGAAGGCAAAATATTCCAAAGGCCTTTCGAGAGAAACCCCCCAATGAATCAATGGCAGTGTCGCCAGGGTGCGATTTCACTAGGTGAGTTAAATCTCCGAATTCAATATGGCAGGCACAAGGAGCAGGGAGATATATCTTGCTGTGCTAGCATCTACTGAGGGAAAGCATCACGCTTTTTCGCGGAAATGGTTGACATTAAGCCCCAGCGAAAGGCTGCCTCCGCCACATACTCATCAAACCATGATGGACACAAAATGCATCCTACTCCATCCGCCTAATGCCAGTGTCTATTTGGGGCCTTGTGGAGAGCTGCCAAGAAGAAACTGGTTGCAATAATGGAGGACTGGCTCTTGGTATCCAGCTCTACTGGACTTCATCGGAGGCGAGACCAAGGGGTTAAGCTCCCTCTGACCAGCAGTAATATTCCCTGTCGATTCTGCCATAGGAAAATCTTTCTTTGCATGTGTGGTTGCATTTAGTGTTTGCTGCATTTGAGGTCTCAAAAGGAAAACCTGTTTGACAAACTCATGTGTTAATCTGTATCAATTAAGAAACGTAGTGTCAACATCTGACGTGAGCCGCCTCCAGGGCAGCAATGCAAAGCACTAACTATATACACCTTGTATATATACACTCAATATCTACACATTTTCCTGCTCATAAGAGTTTATACAATCTGCCTGAGCTACCCTGATCTGGCACAGCGTGCTTTTCTAATTCAGCCAAGTAGGTATGCTGACTCGATCACACTTGTACTCAAACACAAAACTACGAAACCATAATAGATTAACTTAGAGAACATCTAATGTACAATCATGAGGCACAGTAGGCACAATTACCCAGAAAACCAGTCTTGCTCTTTGTATTAAAGTCACAGTGCATACTAATTGTTGTCTGCTCTGCAAGATTTGTGTGGACGCACAGATCACACTCATCTCTCAGCTGAAATAGAAATATTGCTGCCACTTTGTCACTGAACCGTGGCAAAGCATACATATAATAAATTTCGTTGCCAGAATTGACTGCCTTGCCTATTCACGTGCTTAAATAGCTACACCCTCAAGACAGCAAGCTTTCACTTGAAGCGACTGAACAGAGGGGAAGAAGAGGGGAGCTGGCAAAAGGAGATTTTATCACATTTATGATCACCTGGACAGGTGAAAGTTCCTCAGCAGAAGGCCCACCGCACACTACATTTCCTAGTAAGAAAGCAGCGCTGATTTTCAGCCTTTCTCTGTACATTACGTCCCCCCCTCAATTGCCTACTCTAAAAAAAAAAAAGAAAAAGAAAAAGAAAAAGAAAAAGAAAAAGAAAAAGAAAAAGAAAAAGAAATCTGGAGAGATGATAATGCTAGTGGTCTTTTTTTTTTTTTTTTGGCATCACCTTGTCCGTAACAGAGAGAAATCCACTCTCTGCCAGAAGACACATCAATGTAACATCTTATTCTCGTCTTTTTACAGTAGAGAGACCGAAGGAAGCGAATTTTTATGGCCACGCACGAAAACACTGGCATAGTGCCTCAGGTACATTGGAGAGACAGTGCACATGGATATCTGTGGCTCTAGAATGGAAACAGACATCAAATACATAGAAAGATTAGGCTATCAATTACATCACTGAAATCGCTCTGAGCTAAGAGCTATCGACGTTTCCCGAAGACCAGTAAGTATCTTATCAGGAGCTTAGGTCGGGCATTGGCCTCGATTTTCCACATGCCCGCTTGGCACAACAGCCTGAACAAATTGACAGTACTCTAAGTCCTGCTGCGCACAGCCTGCGAAAGCAAACTACAATTAGCTCGTAGAACAACGAGCAGCTCCACTTTATTAATGCTGGATCAAATTCAGATCCGACTGCATCAAATGCTTTGGTAAACATGTATCCACATTTCCAAAAGCAGCAAAACAGGAAGGAGAGCAAATGAGATAATTATTGTTTTCATTTTCTCCTGCTAGAGGCTTCTCAGCTTCCCAGGAGAAGAATCCCGGGCAAGGGGATTTTTCAGAAAATATAAGTTTTTCCTCTGTGAGGAAAGCTCACAGAGGTTGGAAAAGACCCCAAGGAGCAA